>CM053792.1:809634945-810234945 GCA_028749045.1 Cupressus sempervirens
AGAGAATTCCATGAAAAAAAAAATTCGTTTAATTCAAAATGACTTGAACTTAAGGTATATTGCATTCATAAAAACCAAAAGGCATTAGATACAAATGTAAATATTAGCTAGATTGTGACTAGAATATTTTGATAGGTATCTACTATACACGATTTGTCTACAATCACAACCACCATATTTTCCATCACTTTAGTGTTTATGGAGAAATTGCCTCCAAACTTGTAATCAATAACTTGCAACTATCTACAATCTAAACACCATATTGAGATTATAAATGAGTGTCCTTGATAAGGGTTCTCAAGAATTTATTAGCATAATCCATTTAATTAGTGTTATAAAGCTTAGTAATTCTATTTATTGTAGCTCCTTGAATTTTAAAATCTACACATGTTTTGAAATTATATTCATGATGAGGTAAGTTCATATCAATCCACTACATTTATGAGATCAATAATAACATAACTCAAATGTGGCATTCCCTTGGCTATAAAATCTTTCATTGCTCGAGAATTTCTTCATATTTTAATAGAAACTTTTACCTAATGTGTATGACCACTATTAACCTAGTCAAAGCACAATGTTTTAGAAAGGAATTTAGTGAAAAAAATAGAGGCTTTAAATATCAAAGCGAACAATATCTTAGTCTTTATTATCCACAAACTCTATACTCAAAATGACTACAATAGATTCCATAATATTGATAATTTCATAAGGAAATTAATGATGTGCCTACTAATAAGAAATGGACCTAGAGAAGGCTACCATAGCATTATCATATCTTCAATTTTTATCAAGGAAGGTAAAACATAGGTGACACATGATTGAAAGATAAAAAAATTCCTAAATAAAATAGTCCAGAGAATTAATATCATGATTATCATTAAATCAAAGATCATGCCACAATAAAATGTAGGAAATCTAAACAAATCCAAGAACTTATAGTTGAGGTGAAATTCAAATTTCATCTAACCCTAAAAAACCTCACACAATCAAGATGAGAATTTACAAAAATCTAGTCTTATATAGATCACTCCTTATTCAAAATTATACATACATACATTTGGATACAAAGGGGTCACCTAACTTGAGCTATATTATATATTTTTTACATTCTAGAATAATAAAAAACATATTTATGATTGTTAAATATTATCCAAATGTATTTTCCCTATTTATTATCTAATTTAAATATCTAATGTAGTCCTCATAAGATATAAAACTTAAGAGGTTGGGGGAATGTACACAATTTAGGGATATCTATAAATATTCCCCTAAAGATGATTTCTAATTTTGATTATTGACATGGTAATAGATATAGTAGCTATCCATATGATGTCCCTAATGGATACCAATCATTCAATTTTTTGTTTAATACATTAGAAAATTATTGACCAATTCTCCAATCATATTAGTTACCACTCTAGAAATGACTATATTCCTCTACATATCAATTGAATAATGTGCCTTATGTTCCTTCTTAGCTTGGTGTCATGAATAAAGACTATTTAATATACTAATATCATCCATTACCTTGGAAGTAAATTATTTAGGTTTGAACTCAATACCCATCCATGGAGAAATATTTTCTTGCATTAATCTTTCTCTTTCCAAAAATGAATGTTTCATGCTTAATGTTAACACTCATTTTATAGACTAGGTAGACCCATTAAAATAATTATTATATGGAGCATCCCCTATTGTTAGAATAAAAAAAATGTCATGTTCCTTGGTGAGTTTTATATTGATCATATCAATAAGAAGTCAAAAAAGGGATGAGTTATATAGTAGATCATAAAAAATGGATCCACTTTAAGACTATGGCACTTTGAATGTGATATATTGACGTAAAGATAATCATTAGCTAATATATCCTACCTATGACCCTACTAAACATGTCTACCTAAACTAGAAACCATGTGATCTATCTAAGAAAATTATGATCACTTTCAACATGTTCCATGAATATCCTAAATTAGGACCCCTTTACACACATGTATGAACTATCAAGATGGTCTAATTTAGATTGATTCTTGGTTTTAGTTTTTTCCCCTTAAGCCTTCCATTAACATCAAGGTCCCTTTAAACATTATGCTATATTTAATATCTATTTTAGAATTTCCCCTTAAGACATCCTATTTTGACCATGTATACATTCTATTCATATTTAGGACTTAAATGCATGTATATCATTTCATGTTTAGGACTTATTAAAAGATACGTTTAATTTATGTACATGACCTATATGTGTATGTTCATTTCAAGTAAATATGAAGTTTATGTATGTTTATTTTTACGTGTGCACATATGTTCATTTCATGTTTGAATATAAATTTGATACATGTGTGTATGTTCATTTACATATACTAATTTAAATATGATGTATGTTCATTTTATGTTTATAGGAAAGTATAATTGTACATCATTTCACATATATATGACCTATATGTGTATGCTCTATTTGTCATGCTTAATATATATAGATATACATACATGTGTTGTTATCTAGCTTCTTAAATGGCATTTTAATAAGTTTCAGTTATACACATGTATGCACACACATACATACATTTACAAACTAGAGATTGACACATAATGACTTTTACATTATTTCTTAGAAATAAAAATATGGCAAACACCTGAAGGTATTTTTATTTCTCAAAGCAAGTATGTTCAAGATATTTTGAAAAAGTCTACGATGAATGACTCTAACCATGTTTCCATTCCATTTGAATTAGGAAATAATTTAATGGTTGATATAAAGCCTCATTTGATTGATGCTAATTCTTATAGAAACCTTGTAGGAAGTTTGAATTACACCACTCTTACAAGACCTAATATTACATACAGTGTTAGTTTAGTTTCAAGATTTATGTCCAAACCTCAATACACACACTTGTTGTTGAAAGAATATTAAGATATATCAAAGGGAATATTAATATAGGATTATTTTGTGATGCAAATTATGATTCTACTTTAAAATTATTTCTTTGTTGGTTCAAGTGTTATATCTTGGAAAAGTAAGACATAAAAATAAATTTATCTATATTATAACAAAGATTAATATTAAATTTTTACTAATTCATATAAAGAATCTCTATGGTTTAGAAGAATACTTGAAGATTTGGGTCTACTTCAACAAGAACCTACACCTTTATATTATGACAATCAAAGTGTAATAGCCTTGGCCAAAAATCCTATCTCCCATGCAAAGTCAAAGATTCTACCACCACTTCATTAGAGAGAAAATTTAAGAAAATAAAATTTCCCTTATCTATTGCAAGGGTTAAGATCAAGTTGATGATATTTTGACAAAGCCTCTTTCTAGAGATAAATCTGAATTTCATTGTAAAAATTTGGGTTTGATACCCTTTGATGTAATCTTCCCAAGTAAATATTAAAGGGGGGTGTTAGAATTAGTAATCTTCCCTTATTTTTATTTATTTATTTAATTGGGATAAACCAAGGTATCCCTTATGTAATTTTTGTCCTCTAGTCCAAGTGTGAGGATATGCAACTTATTTTCCCTCTTGTCCATGTGTGAGGACATGTCCTATTTGTATTTCCTTTATTAAGGAAACTATTTTATCCTCCATAGTAGGAAGTTGACACTTGCACATACTCATTATGGATGTTGGCATTCATAGATTGGTAAGTTAATTTTGTAAGTCCTCTCCTCATGTATTTTTAAGAGATAGTATCCTCTCTCATTTTTATAACTTTTACAAATTAGTGTTATTTTAATGAGCCTCTCTTTCTCTCTCTCTCTCTCTCTCTCTCACACACACACACACACACACACACACACACACACACACACACACACACACACATTTCCACATCCATAATAATACACAAGGGCCTTTTTTTTTTTCCCCCGCTTCAAATCTCCTATATGCTTTTGTAGATCTTTGGAACACTCTCATGAGCCATTTATTTTATGGTAACAATATTATCACAAAAATATATTGGATTCTCTCCTTTCATAGTTTTTTATTTGAAAATTTTATTTCATTCTCACATCTAATTTATCAAATATAAAGTTTGGAATACTACCCTTAATCTCTACAAGATTTCTCTTAAAATTTAGTAAATACTTAATAACTGAATTTTTAATAATTTATTTGACATTATCATAATTTCTCAATTAATTATTCTTTATTTGATCTATTTTTCCTTTAGCCACCATCTTTGTAGTGATCTTCTTTATATCTGGTTTCTATTTCTTCCTTTCTTTTTCTATATTAACCTCTCCTACCATAAGAGTTTCCATAAATTTAGGTTCATAATTTGTTTTTTCTTTTTTCTTTCCTTTGTATTCCTTATTTTCTATGACCTTAGTTTTCTTAGGGCCCAAGCCTTGGGCCTTTTCCTTCTATCTTGTAGACCTAGTAGAAGTTTGTTTAATAGGTTTGTCTAACTTCATTGTAGGTGGAGTCCTTTTAGACCTCCTAGTTTCCTAGTGAGTTGGAGGTGTAATTTAAAAATATACAATATTATCATTAGGTGTATCTTACATCTAAATTATCTTTATAACTATCTCATTTTTATGGTAAGTGCTTGTACTCTCTAGCTTATCCCTTGAGGGAACTTTGCTTCCCCTTTTAATCTCTTCCCATTCCTATTTTGTTATACATTATTTTATTTCTATCTTATCCATAATATTATATACTTTCCTCTTCCTTGTACCTCTACAAATTTAATTTGTTACCTGAACGAACTTCTCTTTATAAGTGTCCCATATTTTAATTTTGTAAGCAATGTAAGCATCACTTCTTAATTTTGTCCTAATACTTTCTTTTCAACCTCATATCCAAGTGGATGAATGTAGATTTAACTAGGACCAACAACCTCCATACAAGTAAAATATGTCTCTACCATGAAGAAAATTGTCTTTGTATGCATCTATAACATGAAGAAAATGGTCTTTGTATACATCTCTACCATAGATCTAGGCATCCTACATCTTTTCTTAATCTCTCTTTGAAACACTTTGAAAATACTAAATAGGTCTATGACTACAAATCCTATGTACTACATTTTATAATAATCAATGATTAATTCCATGTTGAGTTTGTCATATGTCTATACATCAAGCTGTATTTTTGGAAACTTGTGCATGATATGAAAGAAGAAGTGTAAGATTAATGAACCAAATTTAAATGGCTCACTCCTATGATGCTTGATTAACCTTAGGTTCTCAAATAGTTGTTGTCTTAGTATCTCATAAACATAAAAATGTTCTTTGTTCACTATTATTTTATATGCAGTCTTTATAACTCTAGTTGAAAATAAGTTATTTCTTGTACTATTCTATATCTTGTATCTTAGGATTTTGGTAATTATCCTTACATCTTTTTGTCTTATGTCAGATAATGTCATTTCCCTCTTATCCCATTTTGTAAAATAATTAACTTCAACTTCTTTCTTTACCATTTTTTTTTGCAATAGGCACTATGCCAACATTATCCCATCAAATTATAGGGTGAATTTTATCCGTATTGATCATAATAGGCTTATATCTCAACCAAAAGAAATGGTCACAAATCTTGGTAAGCACTATCCTTATGTTGGAATTACAAGTAGGAAAGGAGTAAACTTTTGAGTTGGGGGGAGTGGGGAGGGCAGGGTGTGAATCAAGAGTTTAAACTTGGACCCATAAAACTTTTACCATTCATTAGATGCATTTAATATATAAACTGAAATAACATGTAAAGTAAGTGCATCTAAAACATGGAAGTAATCAAACACACATAACACCATATATGGTCACCCAGAAACCCTCCAAAAGAGAAGGTAAAATAGGGATGGGGATGACATGCAAAAATCTTTACTACTATAGTTGTAAAATGTAGCCAATTAAGGTTACAATGGTTTGACCATGAATCATGGTCTGCCTTGTGAAAGGCCTACCCCGTTAAAGGCTTACAAAGACTATTAAGTCCCACCTTGTTAAAGGATTTCTATAGAAGTTGATAAAAACAACTTCATAGTTTGCCAAGATCACCTACATGCAAATAACCTATTGCTGAAAAGAAACCAAAAAGGAAGCTTGGAAGTCTCAGTAAATTGAGAGAAAAATATATTCCAAGATAATGAAAATACAAAGAGAGATTGTCCTTATAAAGGAGATTGATATCCAAAAAGGTAATGTAAAACTCTTTAGGGTATTAATAATTACAAGATAATTATTAAATATAGGAAGAGAAATAAATCGAGGTTGTATCATAATAATTAATGGAAGATATTAATTATTAGATACCTAAAGTTTAGCTTAAGAAACCTAGAGTTAATTAGAAAATATCTAATTGCTCTAACACCCCCCCTTAAGGTAAACTTAGGGAGTAGTTAAAAACCTAGAAACAACAACAAAAAGAAGATTTGGGTCCTGACAAACAAGGCTTGATGAGGTACCCAAGCACAACCAAATCTCTATAAATCAGAGAAATAGAGAAAACCCAATGGGAAAAACCCTACTCCAAAAAGAGATAGAACAAACATGTTGAAAAAAAACATGAAAATATGAAGGAAGGCCTCAACAAGACCCCCCAAGGACAAGTTTTGTAACCCCAAGCATGGATCAGAAATAGCTCAAGAGACTCTCTCAAAACCATAAGTACACCCCCCCATGAGAGAGAGAAGATACACCAAAGCCCCCCTAGAATGATGGAGCTCATGTAGAAAGGATTGAACCAATGAAACTCCAATGTAGAAGAAAAAAGGGAAGAAAAAAAGGAAACCCCTAAATGTGAGGTGAAACTAGAAGGCTTAACTGATGCTCAAAGGAGAAAATATGAGGATCCTAAAAGGGAATCCCCAAGGCAGGTGTGTTGACATTGTCATGAAAGACGAGATGAATGTCTTCTATAGAATCCTCAACAAGTGCACCTAGAGGCTTAATGAATGGAACTAGAGGGTTAGGTAGAGCTGAAGAAGAATCCTATCGAAGAGAAAAAACCTCAATTGGATGTGGCATGGGAGTCAAAGCAGTGATCTTGGGAACAATACAAAGGTTCAAGTGTCCTGACTGCACCACATGATGCTCTCACAAAAGAGAAGAGTTGTGCTCCAAAAATGGAGATGGTGGACCAAAGTGTGAGAATATGGGTGGTATGATTAACCATCCTTGTAGCAATAAGGCCTCCTATTGCACTATCCTGAATGAAAACTGAACCTATAGTGAACTCAATTGTCTTTCTTGATCCACTGCATATAATCTAAGAAATTAAGAGAATGTTTGTAGACAGAGATGGAACATACAATACATCATTGAATATACCATCCTAAATGCCAACTGAACCTTTTCTATAGACTAGTAGGGAAGTGTTATTCCCCATGAGAATGTGAGGAATGGGAGAAGCCTCAATAGTGGAGAACACACCTTGAGAAGATGTCATATGGTGAGAAGCACTTGAATATAGTATCCAAGGGACCTAGGAAGGGGATGCAATGGATCCCCATAATGCATGACCCTATCCAAAATCTACTGTAGATGTCAAAGATATGGAAGAAGATTGAAAGGTAGACCCCTATGAGGTAGAAGAGGATGGAGAGGAAATAGTGCTCTTTTGAAGAACAACTTGCAAATCTGCAATCTATTTATCATAGCCATCAAATCTCTTCTGAAAATAATGTGAATCATCATGAGGTCCCTTCTAACAATAGGAATAGGTAGGAATCTTAGTCTTCTTTTTCACCTTCTTAGAAGAAGGTGATGGACCAGTAGAGTGCTAAGAAGAGGAATCTGATATCTGCTTCGGCTTCTGCTCCTGTGTATCCTTGGCAAGCAATGCCTGTGACTGTGAACCTATAAGTGAATCCATCTAAGTGAGCTTGGAATGCTCATGAGTTAACCTATCATAGAATATCTCAAAAGAAGGAATTTGATGTTTGTTACCCAAGGCATCCATAGTGGAGTAGAAAGTGGAAGAAAAGATCTGATACTATCCTCACAACTTTGAGAGTATCAAAAAAATACACTCATCATCTATTTTGTTTTTTCCACATCCATACAAAATTGAACATAGAGATTTGAACCTCATCAAGAAGTCCTCAATGGTGGGAGAGATGGTAGGCATCAAAGAAGTTAACTCTACATCAAGCTGTAGTGCTTGAAACTCATTCACTATGCCAAAAAAGTTGTGAAACTTGGTCCATATAGCCCAAGGAGTGGTCAAACCATCTAGGTGAAACAAGAGACTATTAGAGATGTTTAGGGCAATCAAGTCCATGGCTTCATGCATTTTGTTTCTATGCTAAAGAACTTCAAAAGGGCACTGCATGACATGTTAATTCTCATCCAAACATGACCATAAGCCACGTGATATAAGAAGCTAAGTTATGTGTAATTTCCAACTGTGGTAGTTGTGTGGAATTAGTTGGGCCATAGAGGGGTCCAACATTGAGAGAAGAAGATAGAAGTAGAAGGGTTGATTCTGAAGTAAATTATAGAAAAGAAAAAGCACCCCCAATGTATAAATATATCCCTCTTAAACCAAAGAAACAATTATGGAAAGCACAAAAAGTAAGAAGAAGATGCAAAGAGGGAGGAAACTAAATCCTCTACTTCAATGCCAGAAAAAGGAGCTCAAACAACCACATTAAAAAATTAAACCTATATCATCATCTTTGGCTTGGAACCAAATTTCAAACACTTTTTTTGAATTGAAAAAAGACCTCTGTATGTGCAAGTTATGGCCAAAAAATGAACTACCCCTCCAAAGAAAGAGCTATTTGGAAAATTACTCAGAAAAGAATCTAATCATTAAAAAAAATCTAGTCACCAAAAAATGACACAGTTTGCTAGAAAATGATGTCAGCACCTAAAAAAATTTGCTAGTTAGAATATGATGTCACTACTTGAAATGATGACATCACTAGCTAGAAAGTGATTCACCTCCTAGAAGGATGAAGTCAACCTATTGTGGGGTTTCTTGGTGGCAAGAAAATAGTGGTAGTGGTCACTAGGAAGTGCTCTACTAGCAGTGGTGGTGGCGGAGTGGTGGTCCATTGGTGGACGTAGTAGGTGGGTAGAGCATCAACAACAGTTGGGAGTAGTAGCTAGTGGTGACTGGGCACGAGCTAGGTGCAGGCAGCTTCCCGGTGGCATGTAGGTGGCTACTAGGTGGTTGCTGAAAAAATATGTTAAAAGAATTTTTTTTTTCTTTTAATTTTTTTTTTCCAATTTTTGTGTTCGTATGGCCCTTGGGAGGCCAATTTTTTTTTCATAGCCTACTGTGGCTGAAATTTACAAATTTTATATGAATTTTGACTATACTAGGCCTTTTGAGCATGATGGTGATATCTGTTTTTGCCTAAAGTGTACCAAAAAAAGTGCCTCCTCCAAATTGAAGGGAAAAAACCATAAGAAGTTAGGTTTTCCATCTTCAATTGTGGCTTCAAGATCCCTAGACCAGGTAACAACAAAGAGGCTCTGATACCATGTAGAAGTTGATAAAAACAACTTCATAGTTTGCTAAGATCACTTGCATGAAAATAACCTGTTGTTGAAAAGAAACCAAAGAGGAAAAAAGTTAAGCCTGGAAGTCTTAGTAAATTGAGAGTAAAATATATTCCAAGATAATGAAAATACAAAGAGAGATCATCCTTATAAAGGAGATCGATACCCAAAAAGGCAACATAAAACTCTTTAGGGTATTTAATAATTACACAATAATTATAAATACAGGAAGAGTATTAAACAAGGTATTTAATAATTACAAGATAATTATTAAATATAGGAAGAGAAATAAATCTAGGTTGTATCATAATAATTAAAAAAAGATATTAATTATTAGATACCTAAATTTTAGCTTAAGCAACCTAGAGTTAATTAGAAAATATCTAATTACTCTAACAATTTCAACACCCTATTAGAAGTGTGCCTGGTTAAAGGACATTTGGTCATTCACTTGGAATGCCACCCATTTATAGGATTTGGTAAAGCCTCTTAGGACTACTCCACCTAGAAGATTTAATTGAAATCACCTATTAGAATGTGTCATCATAGATCTTATGATTGCAACTTTCTTGCTTGATAACAAATCAACTTTGCACAATGTCCTTGATCTTGTACGATTAGATGTATCAATGTTGTATCCTTCTCTATCTTCTATTCTTCTCTAACTAATTCTACAATACACTCTTATTGCTAAGTCACCTTGAATGCTCTGCAAATTGTTTTGTTCACTCTTCCAATTTTGTCATTCACCCCTTGTACACTCTCTTCCTTGAAAAAAAAATTAGGGCTTTGTCCTCCTTAAAAAGATTTTGGTGGCTTAGGGTTAGGTATGAATCTATGGCTATGATTCATCCATTTTTCCTTTTAAACCTTCCCATTTTGTGATTGGCTCCATGTAATTGCATTGGGATTCTACATATAGATTAATCCTTATCTCCAAAAGATCATAATCTATCCTTAGGTTGGCTTGGAAATGGTTTACATAGTTGTTTGTGCCATTGCAAACAAATATGTCTAATCTTTGTTACTCAACATATGAAGTTACTGATGCTTGGCATATACTATAATTATGCTTCTGACTCAACATTTGAATTGCTTAGCATCTATAGTTTACTCAGCACTTGAATCACTTGGCACGGTCTACCTGCATGGCACTTGAGTGCCTTAGCACATGAGTGACTCTACACTCATTACAACTCAACATGGTCTTATATTTACATGTTGTAATCGACATGCATTACTAGTTTGACATGAAATAAGTAAATGACTTAAGTGCATTGACACTCAATTGTCAAAACCAATATGAGATCAACAATCTCCCCCTTTGACATGAGTGTCAAAAACACTTAAATATACACAATCAACTTAATCTTCTTGAGTATAACATATCCATGACTCGACTTATATGAAAAAATTCAATTTTTTCATTTTTTTTAATAACCTATATACCTCAAAATTTATAACTCCCCCTAAGTTAATACGTCTATTCTATATCCAAAATCTATTCTCCATTCTGAGTAGATTTGTTTCTGCTGATACTCCTTGACTTCAATGCACTTATACTCTTTATGTTGCTCTATTTCTATCTCTACACTTTAATTCTTTCCCTTTCTTTATTCTTTCCCTTTTTTTGTTTGTTGTCTCCCCCTTTTCTTTATTCTTTTTCTTTGTTCTCTTTGTTCCCCATATTTTCCATTTGTATCTCTTCCCCTTGCATTATTCTCCCCCTTGCTTACTCCCCCTTTTTGACACTTATGTCAAATGGGCTCTATGCTTATAGTGTATTAGTCCAAAAAGGATTTATAGACTTCCATGATGATTTGAAGAGTTGCATCCCAACTGTCACATGTTACTTCTAATGACTTGAGTTGGATAGCTAGCTCGGTTGCAAGGTATACTAGGCCATCTAGAGTAGAAAGATTGAGATCTTTCTTTAGTACATTTTTTGCATAACTTAGTTCCTTATGGAGGATTTCCATGTGTGGGGTGAGGGAGGCTTGAATATTTGTCAATTTGGCTCTTATGTTAGCCTCTTTTACTATTAACATAGCTAATTGACTCTATGATTGAAGTAATGTATGAAAATGCTTCTCACTCTAAGCTAGGTTTTGAGGTAGTTGTGTACCAGATATGTTTAGATTCCTCTGTAGCCTTAGAATTCTATGTTTGGTTTCTTGGGTGAAGAGTGTGGGGTCACATAATTTGGTGTACAATGAGAAGATATTCTCAAGTACCTTCTTCACATCCTCATCCTTGGTTGCCAATGCAACTTGAGTTAGTGCTATGTCATTAGATATCTTTTCATTCACCTTGTGAAATTTTCTCTTAGACCATTGTAAAAGTTTAGCATTAGTATCCAGGTCTTCATTCTTTATCTTTTCCACAATATCTAATAGTTGTTCTAGTAGTGGCTTGGTTTCTTTAGGAGTAGGCAAGCTGAATGTATCTAAAAAGATGTCTTTAATTTCTTGCAGAGCTTGCTTCTTCCTATGCTCCCTCCTAAGCATTTCTTGATGCTTCTTCTTCTCTAATGCTTGTTGCAAAATACCTATTTTCTCTATTGTCATTGTTACATAGTCAAATTTAGGAACCACTATCTCTTCATCTAGAGTTATATCTCCATAGTGAATTACCTTTTCAAACTTGGAAGAGCTTAAGCCTGGCACTAAGATTTGTAGGGGTATAGCTTCCATGCTTGGCTTTTGAAGAGCTTTTGCAAGTGAAGAGCTAGATGTTGGTAAAGTTACCACTGCTTGGATGGCCTCCTACTCCTTTACCTTAGGTGATTTGTCCTTCTCTTTAGGCTTATCTTGATCTATAATAATGACTTGACTTGCACCTTGTGTTTGTGCTTCAGGTGCATATGAATCTATTTTTCTTGTTTGCTCTATTATTGTCCCTTTTCCTTCTTCTATAGTTTATTTTTGTTCAATTGTATCAAATTTAATATTAGTATCAACCTTAGTAGATGTGTCTACTATTATTTGAGTTAAAATTTATACTTAAGTAACTAAAGAGATGGTAAAAGGTGGTTCTTGTGGATTCACCTTATCCCTTGTAACTTTAGTTACTGCCTTTTGAAGTTCTTCTACACTGACTAAAATTGGATTATCACATAATTGTGTTTGCAATGTAGATTGGTCTAGAATACTTTTCAAATCTTTTGTAGTTAATGGATTGATGTTTTGAGATGATGCATCAGAGACATATTTGACAATTATGGTTTGTGCAGTTACACTTGTGTCATGAGGGGGATTGGCACTCAACATTTGTGTCTTGCACACTCTATTCCTCTTGCTGTTGTTCAGTTGTTGTTGTATTAGTATCCATCTTTTTATTCTCATCCTCAACTATATTTATTTCTTCCTTGTTGTCTTCTTTGTCATGTTCTTCTTTGTCATCATTCCTACCTTCAAATGGGTCATTCTCTCCTTGTTTCACAGTAATTAATCTATAGATTAATCTCCACAATTGAGTGAATTTCTTTACAACATCTTCAATTTTATTTTGAAGAATGCTGAAGGCCCTATACTTTGGTGCAAACCTTCCTCCATATTTCTTGTTTTCTTTAGCAATCTACCCTTTTGTTAACTTTGGCATTACCTTGGCTAAAGTAAATTCTCTTATCCGTTTCTCCAAATTTAAACAATAATGCCACTTTTGTTCCACAATGTTATACAAACCTTTCGGTATAGTGTTGTCAAATTCAAGTGGAGTGTTCTTAACTTTAGACATCATTGCATACACTACCTCTTGTACTTAGTTTTTCTCTTCTCTTTCAAGTTTCTCAAAATCAATATTCTTTAAACCAAATAAATCTGTATTATTTCTAATATTTTCATATATATTTTCAAGATTAGATTGTGGTTTGTGACTTACCACTTTAAATTGGCTTGTATCTTTTGATTCAATCCTTTCTTCATCTATATAAGGTTGTGCAATATATTTTCTTCTCTATTTCTTCTGCACTTGACCTCCTTGATCTATAGCCTTAATCTTCTCTTTGTCCTTTTTTCTGGTGGCTCTTGTGCTTTCTTTGGTCGTACATGTTGTTGGCTAGGCTGGTCTTGTCTTAACAATCTTCTTTTCACTACCCAAAGGCTGTGACTTAGCTTTCCTCTTCTTTGGCTTGGCTTGTGTGGGTTCTTCCTCAGCACCTTCTATTTCTTCTTCTTCCTTGTCTTCTCCCATGCCTTGGGTTAATGCAATAGGTTCTTGTGTTTTTTCTTGCTCTTGTTCTTCATCCTCTTCATCTTCTTCCTCTTCTTCCTCAGCTGCACCTTCACCAAATTTAGCCTTTACCTTCTTAATTATCCAATCCTTCTTCTTAAGCATGGAGGTAGTTTTTAACTCTATTTCAATATTTTATTTCATCATATCATAATTCCCAAAGATTTTTGTAGTCTTATCAATTTCCTTTGCTAGGAGTACTATGATTGTTGTTGATGCTTCATCAACATCGATTTCATATCCAAGTGGTCTTAACCATCTAACCCTTGGAATGGAAATTTGCACATATGTATAGTCAACATAAAAAAGAAAGCATATATCATTGTAATGTTTCTCAACCAAAGAAACTAGTATCCTCATCCTTTGCTTCGTTGAATTCTTCCAAGTAGCTAGTCATTAATGTCTTAAAACATTCTCCCATCTATTCAATATACTCATTTATCTAAACAAAAAATGACCTTTTTTTTTCCCATCCAACTATACCAAAGGATGGGAATGTATTCTATACATAGAAGAGTATGCAAACAATTATTGCACCAAAGTTGCATTGTGCACTTTTGGTTTTCCTTATAGCTCCAAGGTTTTCCCTTAGTTGTTGTAGTTGAAGCTAAGCTAGATCATAAGTATGATCTTTCTTTACAATCTTGTAGCCAACATCTACTACAATACAGGGTACACTATTTATTCTACTGGATTAATAAAACTTGTGAGAAATAAACCTTACTAAAAAGTTTATCAGTGGATCAGTTATAGTGTCTATTGTCATCCCTCTTTTGCTCCATTTTAGTCTTGTATTCTTCTCTATTACCTCTTTGTAGTCACTCTACAGAGTCTTGGGCCGATCTAGGGTTGGGTAGCTAATTATACAATGAATTATTCTCTTTGATATTTTCATTAGTCCACATTCTAGCCACAAGGATCCATCATGTATTTGGCTTAACACAATATTAATCCATTCAGTTTTGAATAGAGGGGGAAAATCTAGGGCACGTGTCAAACCCTTCCTTTCAATGATTTTGAACTCTTCCTTTAGAATACCATTTTCACATAATTTGTCATAGGATTCTCTAATTTCCATATCTCCTATTCCTCCTATTTTACAATTATAACATTTCCTACCATCTTGAATCATAATAACTTTGGGCAGGATCATTGAAAGTGCACTAGAGGGATCTTGTTTGTATGCTATGTTAGGAATTGCCTTGAATATGGGTTGTTTGACTTCATTAATTACTAGATGAATGTTCAAAACCTCTTTCTCTTCTACTTTCTTTGAGCTAGATGTCATTCTATCAAACTAGGCTTTATGAAAATGTAAATTGCGTAGCTCAGCTTATGATAAATACCTTAAAAATCTTGTAAAACTAGTGTGAAATCATCACTAAGATCTTTGCGAGTTCCATGAACAAGTTTCTAAGTCACCTTCTACTCTATTTTCTTTTTCTCAAATTTAAAATGACAAGAAATGAGTGAAAAATGACATTATACCCTTCAAAACCCTTGCATTTAATGCTTGGTGCTTGTACAGCTATAAACTTGGCATCAAAATGATTTTAGATTCACTTGATATCTATAGATATTACCATCACTCAACAAATACTATGAGTTTGACATCAACTAGATAGTTTGGCAACTTAGCACTAGCTAGCATTTCACTTGGCATACATAGATACCATTTCGTGTTCGACAACAACATGAAAAACTCAAGGTTTTAACTTGGATTTTTAACAACATCTTGCATCTTTATTCATGCTAATGTAGTCCTTTTCAGTAGTATTTCCTTTGGAATTAATGTGTCATATTACATTTGAGTATCAGTCCCACATACCTCTTGTTTGCTTAGTTTGATGAGGTGTGAACACCTAACCCATTGGGTGAAGTGATCCTTTCTCCATTTGATTTACTACAACCTTCTTTCTTCTTCCATGTCTTGTTCATCTCATTCCTAATGTGTTCAATATCTACCTTGCCTTTGCCTTTATCAAATTTACAACTTGGTGCCTTTGACCTAGTTGGACAATGCTTGCTAATGTGACTAGTCTTCAAATAACTATAGCATGTGGTTTGACTCAACCATCTTTTGTATTTACCATTGAAGTGAGTCCTAATGTAGTTCTCAAGGATATGTCCATACTCTTGATAGTAATAATAGCTTTGTCTTGTGTTATAATCCCAATTGTAAAAGTTTCTATTGTTTCTTACTTTTGTTGACCTGTTTGATGACCATATAGATTTGGATCTACACTCAAAAGCTCTATGTACATACTTATGAATATTTTAGCAATATCCTTCAAATTTTGGTGCATGCATGGTTTTGGTTCTACATTCATGTTCCTGATGACCTTTTTTGTTACACTTATGACAATGAGTCATATTCTTAGGCTTAGCTTTCTGATTTGTATTCTTGCTCTTGCACACATTAGTAGTATGTCCCTTCTTACCACAAAAGTGACAAGTAGGTTTGGAGTTCTTACCTTTGATGTTCCTTTCTTCAACAAATTTTGATGATTCTCCTTCTTCAATGTTTGTGTAACCTAATCCTGCTACATCAATGTTGGATCTAGGGGATTTTAGTAATTGTTCAAAGTACTTGATGGCTTCATTTGGCTTGTTGAAACTTTCAACAATTTATCTTTCTCTTTTTAGTACCATCTATAGTTGTTCATTCTGCAACTTCAATGTGATTATCTTAATGTATTTGACATTCAACTTATGATGAGCACTCACCATTTGGCTTAAGGTATCCAATTGCATGTTTGAGATCCTAGTTAACTCTATTGGCTTCTCTTCCAGTCTATTGTTCAAGATTCTTTTTTCTTCTTCAATCATGGCCTTGTCTTCCATGGCTTTCTTCTTCTATTCTATTACCTCACACAACATCATGGCTTGGGATTCTTGTTCTAGCTTGATATTTTGATTTCCTCATCTTCTACTCTATTCTTTTTCATTAGATCTATAACTAGTACATCAAATTCATTGGAGTTTCCATCTACAAATAGCTCGGTGGTATCTATCACTTTGTATTGTGTGTTATTTTCTAGTATAGCAATCTCTTTCCTTCTCTTCAAGGAACTCTTCAAAGCATCTCTCGCTTCATTTAGTTGATGTAGTATAAGATGTATTTCAATCTCTTGGTTCTTAATAGTCTTTCCCAACTTGTAGACTTCCATTTCAAGATCTTTCCTCTAAGCTACAAAGCTTCTCCTTCTAAGAACAAAGCTTTGATACCAAATGTTGGAATTAAAAGTAGGAAAGGAGTAAACTTCTGGTGGGGTCGGGGGGGGGGGGGGGGGGGGTGTGAATTAGGAGTTTAAATTGGACCCATAAAACTTTTACCATTCATTAGATGCATTCAATGTATAAACTGAAATAACATGTAAAGTAAATGTATCTAAAACATGTAAGTAATCAAACACACATAACACTAGATATGGTCACCTAAAAACCCTCCAAAAGAGAAGGTAAAACTAGGGTGAGGATGACACCCACAAATCTTTACTAATGTAGTTGTAAAGTGTAGCCAATTAAGGTTACAATGGTTTGATCATGAATCATGGTCTACCCTATGAAAGGCCTGCCCTGTTAAAGGCTTACAAAGACTATTAAGTACCACCTTGTTAGAGGGTTTCAACACCCTGTTAGAAGTGTGTTGGTTAAAGGAGTTTTGGTCATTCACTTGGAATGCCACCCTATTAAAGGAATTGGTGAAGCTAGTTAGGACTACTCTGCCTAGGAGATTCAACTAAAATCACCTGTTAGAATGTCTTAGGATAGATCTTATGATTGGCACTTGCTTTCTTGATAATAGATCAACTTTTCACAATGTCCTTCTTGATCTTGTATGATCAGATGTATCAATGTTGTATCCTTCTCTATCCTCTATTCTTCTCTAACTAATTCTACAATACACTCTTATTGCTAAGTCACCTTGAATGCTTTGCAAACTATTTTGTTCACTCTTCCAATTCTATCATTCACCCCTCGTACACTCTCTTCCTTGAAAAAATATTTAGGGCTTTTTCCTCCTTAAAAATATTTTGGTGTCTTAGGGTTAGGTATGAATCTACTATAGAAGTTGATAAAAGTCAACTTCATAGCTCACCAAGATCACTTGCATGAAAATAACCTATAGAAGGGAGACCAAAGAAGGAAGAGTTGGAGCATAAAAAAATAATAAATAGACTGAGAGAGAAGATTACAACAAAAAAAAAAGAATTGCTATTACAATATGCCTTGAAAATATGAGATACATTGAATTGAAAATACAATGAAAGAGAGATCATCCTTATAAAGGAGATCAAAACCCTAAAAGGGTAAAGTGAAAACTCTTTAGCTATTTAATAATTGCAAGAGAATTATTAAATATGGAAAGGAAAGCTAGGTGGTGCAATATAATTAATAAAACATTAATTATATGCACCGAAGAGGTAGCTTAAGTGAACTAGAGTAATTAATAGGAGATAATAATTAATTACTCTAACACCCCCCCTTAAGTGAAGCTTGAGAGGTAAGCTAACCTAGTAAAGCTATGCAAGCAGAAAAAATGGGTCCCAGCAACATGGCCATGTTAGGTACCCATGAACAAGGAAATATTTGTAAAGTGGAGACAAATGAGAAAAATTAGTGGGAAAAACCCCACTCTAAAAAGAGATAACTAAAAATCTAGTGAAGGATTGAAGAAGCCTCCAACTAGAGGAATGTCCCAGAAAATAGGAACAAAGAGTGATCATGAAGATCATCACTAAAGCATGAAGAAGCCGCAACTCTGTTAGAAAGAAACTACTGATCTAAAGAACCTCCATGAAAAATAGAAGGCACAAACTGAGTGTTTCTATATGGTAGATGATCCATTTGATTGAAATGCATAGGTATCCAATCACTACAATCACCTAGTATATAGGATCAAGTACTAAATACATAGCTCACACTATTGAACCATCACACCAAGGAAGCATTAGAACAATAGAATAACCCCCCCTTAATGTAGATAGGGTGAGATGACAGGCAACTGAGAAAGTGGGCCAAAGTCCTCTACAAAAAGAACCAAGAATGACAAGAGAGTTGAAGAGGTAAAAACACCTATAAAGGCATGATCATCAACTTTTCATGGGGAAAAAAAGGAAGATGGGACAAAAGCGGCCAAAAACTATCCCCCCATGGTGCTTAATAAAAATAGTGCAAGTAAAACTATCTCAAAACAACATTCATGAACCCAAAATGTAAGAGTGGCACTTTATCTCAGCGTGTTTACATAAAGATGCTTAAAAATGATAGCTGCAATGATCAAATAGAGAAAAAAGCTGATACAGAAGATAGTATAGCCCAAAATAAAAGATCTCATGCCATGAAATTGATCCTTAGACCTATAACACCCAAGATATCCACCATAGAGAAAAAATGCCAAAAACATGATAGAAAGAGCATGGGGCAGAATCTAAAGGAAATAACAACAATTCTAAAAAGATGACAAAACTAGCTTTCTAAAAATATAATATTTCCATAAAATGGAGATGGGATGCAAAAGAAAATCTTTCTAGAGTGAAAAATAGAACATCCAAATTTGACTACAAAAATGAGCCATAAAAATGCATCAAAATTGAAGAATACCTATACCAATGTCTCTATCTTAGAACCAGCTTTTTGGTGCTTCTTTTGGATCAGAAAAATACCTCTGTATGCTCAAGTTACAACCAAAAAACCATGAGTAGGTCAGAAAGGAACTTGGAGTTCTGGCAGGGGTACTAATGCAATGCTACCATCATGCTGACATCAACAAGTCATCATCTTAAAATTGATGGATAAACAATCATTAGAGTAAAAAAAAGTGCCATGTGGCATGCCACGTGGTAGTATGGCTAACCTGGTAGGTGTCATTGTGCCACCCATGCCATGTGGCATGCGCTAGAGAGACCACGTGTGTTGGCAGTGGAAAGGGTTGTAGGGGCGATAGAGCTGCCATAGTGGCGACTACTAGGCGGCTATAGTTGGCCATGGTGTTTGTAGGGGAAGCGATTGCTAGTGGCACCAACAAGAGGGTGGCAAGCTGACTAGCTAGCAGTGGCCACAGAATGGTACCCGAGAATTGGTTGTGCTATGGCTGTACCTAGGCTAAGTGTTGGTGGCGTGCCGGTGGCCCTGCAGTGATGGCACTGTAGTGTTGCAAATTTTTTTTTAAATGCACAAAAATTCATTTGTACTGGTCTGTATAGCCTCCTGAACAATTTTTTTTGCCTCTTGGATCAAATTTCTCCAAAATGGACAAATTGTATATGGATCCTAACTATAATGGGCCTTCTCAATTCAATGAAAGTGTCCATTTAGGCCCAAAGTGCTCTGAAAAATGCTCTTCCCCCAATTTAAGAAAAAAATCAGTCTCTAAATCACGACTTCAAAAATCCTTCAGCTTGGAAGCAGTAGGGAGGCTTTGATACCATGTGGAATTTGATAAAAGCCAACTTCACAACTCACCAAGATCACCTGCATGCGAATAACCCGCTGAAGGGAAACCAAAGAAGGAAGAGGTGGAGTGTGGAATTTTTTTAAATAGATTGAGAGAGAAGATTACAATAACAAAAAAAGAATTGTCATTACAATATGCTTGGAAAATATGAGTTACAATGAGTTGAAAATATGATGAGAGAGATCATCCTTATAAAGGAGATCAAAACCCTAAAAGGGTAAAGTGAAAACTCTTTAGGTATTTCATAATTGCAAGAAAATTATTATATATCGAAAGAGTATCAAAAAAGTATTTAATAATCATAAGAGAATTATTAAATATAAAAAGGAAAGCTAGGTGGTGCAATATAATTAATAAAACATTAATTATAAGCACCAAAGAGATAGCTTAAGTGAACTAGAGTAATTAATAAGAGACAATAATAAATTACTCTAACATCTATGCCTAACTAATTCATCCATTTTTTGTTTAAACCTTCCCATTTTTTGATTGGCTACATGTAATTGCATTAGGATTCTGCATATAGATTCGTCCTTATCTCCAAAAGATAGTAATCTATCCTTAGGTTGGCTTGGAAATGGTTTACATAGTTGTTTGTGCCACTACAAATAAATATGTCCAATTTGTGTTACTCAACATATGAAGTTACTGATGCTTGGCATATACTATAATTCTGCTTCTAACTTGGCACTTGATTTCTTGGCATCTACTATTTACTTGACACTTGATTCACTCGGCATGGTCTATCTACTCGACACTTGAGTAACTTAGCACATGAGTGATTCGAAACTCATTGCAACTCAGCATGGTCTTATATTTACATGTTGTACTTGACATGAATTACTAGTTTGACATGAAATAAGTAAATAACTTAAGTGTGTTGACACTCAATTTTCAAAACCAATCTGAGATCAACACCTTATCCACTTAGGTTCCTCAAAATCCTCATGTTCCACATATTGTGGTATATGTAGGTTTTCCAAGTGTGAAAAATCAAGTTTAAGTGTATTATCTTCCTAGTATATCTTAGATAGGTCTTTCCTCCTATCATCATTACCAATTGACTCAAAATTTCAATGAATATATGCTCTAATATCTTGTACATATAATACTTCTTCTAAGGTTTTGAGAAAATGTGCTAATAGGGTCTTCCTCTATGGATATAAAAGAGTATTTTTTGAGTTGATATCTATGCCTATATTTCACATAATGGAGATGTTTCTTGTCTAGTAATAACTTCAAATGATTCAAATTAATAACTTCTTAATATGTAAAATACCTTTTAACAATCACATTAGGGCTTTCTACAAATGCTTTGAAAATACTTTGATCTCCTTCCAATTCTTTAGTCTTGAATTTATGATGACTTAAATTTCTTGAATGGTGATAATGAACTCAAATTTACCCATTAAACTCTTAGACAAATCCTTTTGTCATTAAGGCAATAAGTGAAGTACGAAAAGATGACTAACTATGATAATACATGCTCAAAATTAAAATGAAAAAAAATCTTCAAATAAACATAAAAAACATTACATATAGGATATATGATGCCTTGCATACCTCATTTTAGCTTTTCATACTTTAATTATTCTAATTGGGGTATGTTAATTTATTGATGAAGTGCTCCCCCTATAGCTGTGATAGCCATTTAGGTTGAAGTAGAGGGTTCAATGCTTAGCACTATTGCCTGTTTTTTTCCTACATTAACTTGGGCATTTTATTTTCATATCTTGATATTTACAACACTAACTTCCTTCACAAAGGTTTTATCAATGCCTTCATACCAAGTTTTATTAAGATTATTGTTCCTTCTTCTAGCATAATGATTCCTTCTGACATTAGATGTTCTCATGCTATTCAAAAATCTATTAAATCTATAAGACGTAGCTATATGTCCCCAATTATTGTAATTATAACATGTAACAACTAAATTTCCATACATTGGTCCATTTCCATTAACATGCAATCTATAATGTATAGTTATTCATGCCCAAAGTTATTACAATTATAACATGTGACACCATTTTAAGAACATTATTCATTCTTAAAGGTCTTCTTATTTTCATGTTAGACCTCTCATCTATTCTTCTACTAGATACTCTAAGGTCCTAAAATTGATTCACTATACCTCTCATTATTGCTTGATCCTAACAATTGGTATGTGAGCTTATTACCTCAGAATAAGTCTTACAATGCAAGGAAGATCCTAATGGATTCAAACATCTTATAGAGAAATTGTTGTGTAGAACTTTTGAATTTTGATAACTTAAATATAGATAAGGAAAGGTTATAATTGAAGCTTAAAAATGCACAAAATTACATTATAAAAATCAAAGAATAGATTGACATTTTAAGAGTAAAGAGGAAGGAACTTGTTGAATAAATTAATAATCCTAATACATATGAGATAGAATCATATCTAATTATGAAACTTAAAAAGGATAAATAAGCACTTAATCATGAATTTGAGATTACCAGTCTTCAGATGGTAAAATAGATTGAAGATGGGAAAGAGACGAAGGATGTACTTGAAGCATATCTAAAGAGGAATACAACTGAATGTCATGATTCCAATACTCATCTTGGATAAGTGATGTTGGAACTTTAAGATTCAAGATGTTATTTTTGGGAGCTTAAAAAAACACTAATATTCTCAAGGGTGAACTTTTGAGGCAAATATATAACTTATTAAACTTTATTTACATGGTGGAAATATTGAGGAGAAAGTATAACATCAAAAACCTAAGGGTGACATTACTTGACTCCTTTATTATAATAATATTCAAACACTTAGTTAGATTGATGAACCTAAAGAGAAAATCAAGAAGATTAAAGGTAGATGTTAAACACACAAGAAGTATGAACATATGAAGAAATATTACAAAGGTAATACTAATACTAAGCCTTTTATTGGTTATTATTTAAATTATTGGATTTGTGAGCATAATTCACATGGGTGCAAACATAAATTAAATTAGATGACAAATAAGAGATCTAAGCCTAGATCTAATGCTAGAGGACCTATTTGAAATAAAAATAACACATCTTCTAGAGTTATACATATGTTTTAAGTACAAAAACTTTTGACATATTACAAGAGATTTTAGTTTATAAGTGAATCAAGGTGGATCAATATACAAAAAATTAGTTCTTAAATGTTATAAATGCAATGATATAGGACATACAAATAAATATTGAATACATAATAGCTTTGTGAACAATACATGAGTACCTTATGAAAAAAACAAATAACTAAAATGGAAGAATGAACTTTCAATCAATTAAAATAAATTATGAGAACATTAATACTAAACTTGTGAAGGAAAGAAAGAATGGGAATGATAAAGTTTGGAAAGAGTAGAATAAGAATGATCCATCTAGTAAAGAAGAGCATTTTAGTATAATTCTTATAGTGCAAAGCACCAATGACAAGCATTGAACCTTCTACATCATCTTGAGTTGGCAAAGAATGGCTTTAGAGGGAGCATTTGTGCATAAAAACACTTCCCCCTGATGGCCTGCATTTTCACCATTCTAAAAAAAAAGTTTTGCAAAACATTGTGAAAATTAGGTGAATGTATACAATTAGGGGTTTCATGTATTCTATTGTAAGGTTTTTAGTAGAAAAACTCTAAATTGGATAACCCGTGACCTAGGTTGGGCTAAGATTTTAAGTTATCCTTTATAACTCAAGGTTATTGTAAATCTTTTTAACCATGACATGCACTTAGCTGAATTTTTTTATTTTTATCTTATTGTTAACACTTACTTTTGTTGAGTCTTATATCTAAGTGGGAAGGTGTAAGTCATAATAAAAATATTCCTTATTCTTCCTTGATCTCATGACTAAGTGTGAACCATAGAGTCATAAATCTTTTTCTTGACTATCCCAACCTTATGCTTAAGACTCAAGCATATTATCATAGTTTTTTGTAAAGTTGAAAACATGTCCCAACCTAGTGCTTGTGGTATGAAGTGTAAATTTGTAAGTATTTATGTCCCCTAATCATATGTTCCATAGGCCAAGTGTATGGTTGTAAGTAGAAATATTTATGTTTTGAAGTGAACCCTAAAAATAAAAATAAAAGGAAGCATAAGTGCATATGTTGTGTTACAAAAGTCTTCTAATACTACATCTAGAGTTGGGGTGTAAGTGCATAAAAGATAAAGACCTCAAGGTATGAAGTCTCCTGATCTTATGTTCCAAAGGAAAGCATAGATTCATAGGTATGTTATAAAGGTTGTTTGTTGCTATGATTAAAGGTTAAATGTAAGACCATAAGGTTCATTTTAATGCTTTCCAAAGTTATGACTGAAATTGGACATAAGATCAGTGGATCATTTCCAAATAGTTTTGATGTTAAGATGAAATGATACTAATTGCCAATGTAAGTTCATGGTTTGATGGAAGATATAGTAGTTAAGGTCTTTGACTATACGGGAAACTTTTGAATGTGAGATTAGAGGTCTCTAGCAACAAGGTTCATGGGGTTATGATGAAAAGAAAGATCTAGTGGAGTGTAAGGTCGTAACCCTCATAAAATAGAAGTGTATAAAGTGATTTCGCAAAATAGAAAAGGACAAGGGTCTCTAATCAATCATAATTTCTAGCATAAAATAAATGTTGATATGAGATGGGTTTGAAGGTAATGTGTTTCAATCATTGTTTTGTCACTGATGTCAAACTTGCTACCTATTAGTAAGATAGTTTTTCTAGTTAATTTGAGGACTATAATTTTTTTGATTAATGGAGAGGATTTGATCAAATGAGATAACAAGAGAACCTAGAGGGAAGGTTGAGTTATGGTATGAAAAAGGTGTACAAAGATCAGTTAAGATAGTGATGATATAGTGTATTGATTATCTACTTAAGGATGCAAAGGTTAGATACATTGACTAAGTCAAGAAGAACAAGTAAAAAGAATTTTTTTTTCCAAGATTGATCACGTAGATAGTAGGTGCCAAGAAAAGTTAGTGCAAGCCAAGAAAAAAATTAGTTAGAGCCAAGAAAAGTGAAGATTTAGTGTATGCCGAGTGAACTTAGTGTAAGCCAAGTAAAGTTTAGTTGATTCCAAGCACCAATAAACTTTAGTGTTTACCGAGTTAACTAGTTGAAGATGAGTGGAAGAAAAACATGGAAGTTGAGTGACAACATATTGATGTCGAGTGCTAGTATTCATGTTAAATCATAGATTTGATGAATCTGAGCCAACTATTTTTTTCTTCAATTATATGAAGCATGTGGAAGATAGCTATGATGAGCTAGTGGTAAAAACTTCAAGGTAAACTATTTTGGGATGATTTCAAAGAAGATTGAGGGAGAAGTTTCTAGAAGAATCGAATAGAAAAGTGGGTAGATTCATTATATCCTACCTAACCCTAAAATGGATGATTATGGAAAAATGACAACAGATATTAAATTTTTATTTATAGAGAGAGTTGGCCAGAAGGAAAGGTTGCCATGTGTGAGAACCTAATGAACGTAAGGAGTCTAGGGTATTGCTCCATTAAGTGATTGAATAGAAGAGACTACTATTGGAAAGAAAAGAAAGAAGGATTAAGAGTATGAATGCTTGAAGGGTGAACAAGCTATCAAAGATAAAGTGTGTGAAAGCCAAGTAGAATGGAGGACTGAAAAAGAGATCTATAATCTATAAGTGAGTTGTAATTTGTAAGTAGATCAAGCCTTATTGTTACTTTCTAATCGTTATATTAGTCTAGGGTAAATCCTTTGGATTAAGGTTAACTTGATAGTCATTTGTAAATCCTTTAACCAAGTGATATTCCAAGTGAATGATCTAAAGTCCTCTAATAAAGCTCACTTCTAATAGGTTGATTGAAATCCTCTAACTAGGTCACATTTAACAATGTGTATTGTAACCTTTAACAGGGCATCACTTTGAAAGAGTGAGAATTAGTAGCATGTTATTGGTGGTTTTTCTCAAATTGGGTTTCTATGTAAAATCTATGTGTCAAATGTATTATTGAATTTGTTATGTTTCATGTTTACATTATTACAAAGTTGTTTTGACCTAGGATAGTAACCTATAACTTTAAGCATTGTATGATCTAATGGATACATGCATAATAAGGTTTTATGGATATGGGTTCACCATGCAATGAAATTTTTTTGTTGTACATTTGGACATTGGATAACTGATTCACCCCCCTCTAGTTATTCTAAATAATTTGAACAATTGGTATCAAAGCCATCTTCTTAAGAGGACTAGTTTGAAGGTACTAGATGAAAAAGATTAAGATGTCAAAAAGAGTGTTACCCAAGCTTTACAAGGACAACTTCCCTGCATGGAAAAGTATAATGGAGCTACACCTAGGAGGTCTTGGAGATCATGCACAATCCACCATCATCACTAAGCATGTCAACCCTATTGGATCCCTAAATGTTGAAGATTTGAAAAATAAGAAAGAACATAATCATGCAATGTTGGAGATTGCCTCTGCCCTAAGTTGTTCTAAGTTTGATGATATCAAGGGTTATGATTCTATAGATAAGATGTGGGATGCTCTTCACACCATTTATGGAGGAGACAAATATTTTGAGAGCCAAATCTAAAAGTTTTAGAGGTAAGTTTGATGATATGAGAATGGAAGAAGGTGATAATGTTGCTCAATATTTCTCTAGAATAAAAGATGTTGTTAATGCCATAAGAGGAGCTACTGGTAAGATAGATGATGATACTATATTAATTAAATTATTGATAACACTTGCGCTCATTTATGCTATTAGAGTTTCTACCATAAAAGAATTGAGATGTATATTAGGTTCAAATCTAACTTTGGAAGGTTTGGTAGGTAGGTTCATTCAATTTAAACTCTCTAGTTTTGATAACTTCAAACCCAAAAATGTTGAATATGCTTTCAAAGCTAAGTTGCCACTAAATGAACCTAAAGAGAAGAAGAAAAAGGTAAAATGTGTCTCTAGTGATAGTAATACAGATGAGGAAGATGTAGAACAACTTGAAGCATTGCTAGCAAGGATATTTAATAGAGGGAAAGGAAAATTCAAAGGTAAGTTACCTATCATGTGTTTTAATTGCATTGAGATTGGTCATATTGTTACTAGATGTCCAGAGAAGAAGAACAATAGAAATGGAGATAAATGTAGAAGTAAAAGAGATGAGGAAAAAAATGATTACAAAGACAAAGGCAAGAAGTCTTGGTACAATATAGAAGAGGAAACCAAAGATGGATCTGATGATCATGATGATGAAGTGGTGTATGTTGATACGAAAGATGATTCTGATGAGGATGAGGCAACTACACTGGTGTCTTGTGTAAACAAAAATGATAGATGAATCATTGATAGTGGGTGTCCACATCACATGACTAGAGATAAAAGTAAGATCATTACTTTGAATTATTATGATGGAAATAGTGTAAGTTTTGGTAATGATGCACCCTATTTGATAAAGGATCTATCAAATTCACAGAAAAGATTTTGTGTGACAATGCTTATTATGTCGAAGGAGTTAACCACAATTTGTTGAGTGTGTCACAATTGAATAGTTTAAGTTGCAAGATTGATTTTGAGAACAACATACATAAGATCTATGATACTAATGGGAAACTAATTGGGAAAGGTGATCAAACTAGAGCTAATATATTTTATCTTGATATGAATGAGGCTACTTGTCTTGTTATAGAATTTGATGATGAGTGGTTATGGAACAAGAGGTTATGTCATGTTAATTTTGATAACTTTGTTAGCATTAGTAAAATGAAAAGAGTTAGAGGTTTTCCTAAATTTAAGAAACTTGACAATATAATTTGCAAACAATGTTAGTTAGGCAAGATGACAAAATCTAGTTTTAAGAGTAAGACTCACACATCTAAAGAGATTTCAGAGATTGTTCATACTAATTTGTGTGGACCAATTGAAGTGAAACTCTACAAAGGTGACAAGTACATTATGCTATTTGTTGATGATTGTTGGTGTTTTGAAATAAATATGGTTTCAAATTACCTCGATGAGAACAAGACACATCTAGGGGAAGCTAACTCCCATCTTCAACATGTCATTTCAGACACTGAGCCAACTATAAGGATAGACTCTTCTTCTACTTTAGGCTCTGCAAAACCTAGGTGAGTGGACCTCAAATTCAATTAATATGGTACCAGTGCAAAAACATATTCCTAAATCTATTAAGTAGATTTAACCCTTATTTCTCCTAATGACTCATGAAATGACATAGATCTGCAGTAGCTAAGTGCAAAATAATGAAATTCATAAGTTGAGTGAGGGCATCAATTTAGGTTCTTCAACATGAAAGGGAAAAGAATTTGATTAATGATGTTGAGTTTAGTAAAGCATGACATGAACAACATAACCCTATGATTCTATCAAAATGATTAGTCCCTTATCTATTGAGTAATAACACACATCCCTAAAAGTCATTGACATATGCCATACATCAGGACTTCTTGATCTATCTATCCACTTTGTGAATTAGACATCTACATCTTTCTAAATCTCATACTCGACCTAGCCCTTCATGAGATCTGCAATCCTATGATGATGAATCAAGCATTTACATAACCCTTTGAATCATAAGCAAAATAAATCAACATATACAACCAATAGATTGTAACTGAGTTTCATACTCTTTGTTTAAAAAATACAAAAGATCACAAACAACATGGATGGGAGACAAGATATCATGATGAAGACTAACTTGCTACTGAATTTTATTTATCTTTTTGAAAAAAATACAAGAGATGCATGAAATTGAAATGCCAAATTACCTAATAGGTCAAAACTATCTATATAAAAACTTAATGCTATTCAATACAAGAGAAATTGTTGAAAGAATGGTGTCTCAGTAGTCAGTAATTTTCTCCCCCAAAACTGGAACCTCTACAATGGATGAAAGAAAGAAAGATATGGAAAAGGAGTGAATTCCTAGATCTAATCTAAAGATAATATGTGTCCACTTGAAATTCCATGCTTTGCAGTTGCAAAACCTCTTTCCTCCTTTTATCCATTTGGATTGATATGGTTTTCATCATTATTCCATAGAAAATTTACAAATATCTCTACTGAATGATGAAAACCTTTATGCAACCAAAATATTTGAAAAACTTCATGAAATACTAAAGGAATTGAGGTTTAACTAATTTGAAAGTGACCCAATTCGACCCTAACTGCATTTTTACCATGTTTTATCAAGCTTGTAATTGCATTTTCAATTTTTACCCATTTCATTGAGAAAGCCCCAAATTTTACATTTCTTCCTATAACTTGAACTAGTGAATTCCTATGCAAAAACTAACCTCATAATTAGAAAGTTTGTCTTCTCCCAATTTTGGTGATATATAATATCACTATATTTGCCTCTTAGAAAACTCCTAAAAGTTGTTTTGAAAAATATCCCTTTGCTAAGGCTCTATGATTGCACTTTTAAATTTTCAAAAATTTCAACGTTTCTAAAGTTCACACTTTAGAATAAAATTTTTTCAATTTAAAAACTATGTATGTGCTGATTTGAGAAAATATTTTAAAAATTGATTTTTAAACCATTTTCAATTTTGGCCCTACCCATGGATTTTGGGTCAACCCTAGTTTGACTTCTATGACACGTAGTAGTATCTAATTGGTTCACCCATTGCTACCACATGGCAACTTTTCATTGGCTCATGAACTGCCCACTCAACACCCACATCATGACCACCTCACTATGTCTGCCACGTCACTAGTCCACCTCAACATGACACATTAGCACCACCTCACTGCCAACTCACTGCCATGTATCAATCTGTGATTGGGTTGCCATATTGTTATGTGAACTAGTGTGCATCTTTGCTTTGGTGACATGGCGATAGGGAATGGATGTGCCATGTGTTGCGATCCTATGAGTTTCAATGTCAATTTTCCACATCACAACCTTCCTCAAAATCTATGCCACATGGCACCTTGTGGTTGGTTTGGTCATCACCACATCATCACCTTGTCACTGTGCACACTACCTGGCTACCACTTGTCATTATTTGATTCGTGTTAACATTGCCACATCATCATTGAATCACTGCAATTTGCCTTTTTTGGGTTTTAATTTTTCTGGAAGAGTGCTAGCCAGAATTTGAACTTTTTGGCAGGTCACCATGTCGTATGCCAGAAAGCCTCGCCATTTTTTGATGGTGACATGGTACCTTCCTAGATTCTTGATTTTTTCGGTGATGTTTTCTAGCAAGTTTCCATTTGCTCCATTTTGTATGCTCATCAAAAATTTGTCTTATCTCCATCTGGCCAACTGGGACCCATGTGTACTTGCTTTACCTTTCCAAAAGGCCCCAGTCTTCAAGACATTTCATGTAATATGTGTTGTAGTATTTAATGTGTAAAAACACCCCCACCTAGTCAATGTGGGAAAAAATGTTTTCATGGTTTTTCCCTTTCTTTGATCATTCATGTGTTTCAACACTTTGTGTCTGATTGTTCTAGTTCTTTTCCTCTGCCATGGTGTAGAAGATCTCTATTTCACATGGGTTCCCTTGCCTTAGTCACTAGTTGTTCCTTACATGTGTAGCCTTTATAATAGAGTTTCCTACAAGTTGTTGTGAAAAATGTAACTAATACCTATGACCAAATGGCAAGCATTCAAGCACAAGTCTAGTTGAAGTTGAAGCCTTATCATCATTGCTTATTGAATCAAAAAGATTGTCTTTACTAATGACATGTGAGTAATCCTCAGTGGAATCATCAAAGAAGTATTTATGTGGATTTCATTCACACCAGGTCTACCTTTATATGATGCATGGATCTCCTTCCTTAGCGTGTTCCTCTGTTTCTTTCTTTTAGCTCTTTTCCAATGCACAAGCCATCCCTATCATGGGCTTCCTCTAAAATGGCTTCTCTCCTCTTTATATGCCATGGCTTCTCAAACTAAATGCTTTCAATCTCCTTTAAGATTTGGCCCTAGCTTCAAACAACTCTCTTATCTCCATGTATGGGATTAATCTTGCAAGGTGGCTTCCTTCCTCATGCATGCGAGTTTTTTTAATGTTTGTAAATGAGTTTTTTTAAAATCCCATGCAAATTGTCTTTTAAATGATGTTGCTCTACTTCTTGCCAAGCCATGGACTGTTCTACTACTGTGTCTTCTTTCTTGTTTCATTTATACCTTGCGGCTTCTACTCATTGTTGTAGGTTCTTCTTGTCATAGTGCGGGCTCAAGTTCTCCCATATACTCCATGAAATGGAATACTCTACCCTTTTCCAATTGGTTACCATGCATGTGGTCTTTCTATTGGCTTCCTCCCTTACCTTTATCTGCCACTACTCTCTCATTCAAGGCTTCTATCATTGCATTTGATGTCCATTTCCCAATGCAATATGCAAAACCATCTTCCACTCAGCTCCCCTACTCCTCATGTTGTTTGCAAGAAAGAAAAATCATAAGCTTGGCTTCACACTAGAAGGAGATGAACTATGATTCCACCCAAGCTCTGCCCAATCTTATACATAGCTTCATCTTGCAAAGAAAACTTACACCCTTTTTGGAAGTAATACTTTAGATCATTGATATTCCACATCATTTAAATGTTAACTTTTCCCATGACCAGGCTCTAAACATGATTGAATCAAGATTATTACCATAGATTTCATAGTGAAATCCCTCTACAAGATCCTTGTGAAACATTAATTGATGATCAATTTTCCTATTCATGCTAGCAGTGACACCATTTATGTCAGCATGAATAGATTTGGGTATTTTGAGGATTGGGAACTTCTGTGTTGGTGCTTGGTTTTATAGGGTGGAAAGGATGCAATAGATTGAGGCATGAAGCTACTTTATTTTTCTTATCAAACCTCAAGGTTCAATGAATCAGTGTCTTTAGCAAACTTATTTCTTATACAACATACATCAGAGCTATTAAGAGGTCAGCCTTTTGTGTTATGTCAAATGCAAAGACGATTACTATTTTCCTTAAAATCATTCTAGTTAACTACTCTTCTTGAACAACATTTGTCATTAGATTGATAGCTCAATTTAATAGACCTTCTTGGGTTGGCTATAGCTGACTCACAAATTCAAGGCATTCCTCTTTAGTCTTGCTTCTTATTATTTGAATATGGGATGTACTTATTCTCGTGTATGACCCATAACATTACAATGTGTTGAAGCCAACAGTGCTTTCATCCTTACATGTTTTCATAAGGCAACACCCAAAAATTTTACATGACCTTACAAATGTCACTTAAAACTAATCCATATTTAAAATAATTTAGAGGCCACAATAGTTTGATGAAATTAGTCAGGCCCCAAGTGGGTCGAGCTAAAATTTTTTTTGTTTCCAAACAACTGAACTGCAAAACTGACTCATTCACCCTTTAGCACTAATTTGAAACAAGTCTGACCACTGAAAATGAATTTGAAGCTCATTTTACATCCTTTTGTAAACTGTCAATTTTGTGTCAGGAGGTCCTTTGATTGGCCTTGAAAACTAACCAAACACACTAATTCTTTGTCCTGCATACTTTTACCCTATCAAATCTCATGTCATGATAAATTGTCAATCAAAATATATTGACTGATGAAGTTACCCTTTTAGAATTTCCTGCAAGACAACATGTCAAAAAATAATAAATTGGATTCAAATTTGGCTTTGAAAACTAGGTAAATGGATAGTTGGGGGCATAAAAACTAGGGCATTTGTTCATTTTTAGGAGGAGAGTATGAATTTGTGACCTAGGATCATGATGAATAATAGGGTGCTAATGGAAAGCAGTCAAAGTAGGCTACTCCAAATTTGATGGCTAGAAACAATGGCAGAAAATTATTTTTTGCAAATGGAATTTACTTGGGAAAGTGTGTAGATGAATTCGTAAAGATTTGAAACTTGGCACACTTAAAAGTATTTTTAGAGTACAGCACAATGTTACAATCCATTTAATCTTACCAATCATGGGATAAAAGTTATGACATCACGAATAGGGGTACTAACCAATCTGCATTTCTTGACAACGGTAAAACTTTACAAATTGCATTTGGAATCTCATTTGAAAATTGATCAAAAAAATTCATCATAAGCTCAAATTTGAAATGTAGCAATTCTATGACCTCAAAAATACAATATAAAAGGAATTTTATCAATTCAATCAACTGGGTCAAAGTTATAACAAGTCAAACAAGGCTTCTCACAATTCAAAACAAATTGCATCAGCATGGTATCAATAAATGACTAACTTTGAGGGATTCAAAACCTAGTCAAGCAGAGTTGAAACAACTCAAAATCTAAAACGTATGTTCTTTGGTATGGGCACCAGATAATCCTAAAGTGACAAGTCATGAAATGTTACTGGGTGCGAGATATTCAATTGCAAACACAACCTCCTATTGTTGTTTAACACTTAGGTGAAAATGCAATTTTGACAATTGCTCAAAATAGGACTTCACAAAATGAATCAAAATGACAATTTATCTTCATGGAACATAGGCATACTGAATGAAAGGTGCTAGAAACGTTAAAAATGTCTTAGGCCTCACAAGTACAACCCAAGTACATATGCATCAAAACACATTTATAGGGCTTGATTTCTCAATGGTACTCAAAATTGGGGCTTTGGTTTTGAGTCCCAACAATGATTACTCTAGGATGATGACAATGATGTTTCTGAAATAGAAATCTTATGCTTTTTAAATGTTTAAGTGGTACTTCACAAGAGTTGAGAAGGAAACATGTAAAAGCCTGAAATGTTTGAGATTTTATAGAGGAGGAAAATGTACATCAAATGAGTTTGAGATGTTCTGTAATGATAGAGGAATCAAAAGATAGACATCTGCACTTAGGATCCCTCCAAAAAATGGAATTGTTGAAAGGAGGAACATATCTGTAATGGACTATGCTAGGACACTCATGATGGAGAATAATGTTGCTTTGAAATACTAGAGAGAGGCTATAATTACAACTATCTATACCTTGAACTATGTGCAAGCCAAGAAAGGTACTCATTCAACACCTTTTGAACTATGGTATGGATACTCACCCAATGTAAAATGTTTTAAGGTATTTGGAAGCAAGTGTTATATTCTTAAATTTTTTAGGAATGGCATATTATATACTAAAAGTAAAGAAGGTATATTCCTTGGTTATTCCACAAGAATTAAAGCTTATAAGTGTTTAAATACTAGCACTAACAAAGTTGTGGAAAGTGCAAATGTGAAGTTTGATGAATATACAGAGGTACACGAGGCTGAACCTATGAAGGAATTAGAGAAATACAAATATTTGTATACTTTTATGATGGTATGCCTACTAATGAAGATGCTCTAAACCAAGTTTCAAATAAACAACAAGTTTTAATGATTGTCGAGTCACATACAATGAATGCTGAGTTGCATTCAAGAACTAAGCTATAGTCAGGTGTTGAGTTGCAGACTAAAGCTAAGACACATTCTAATTCTAAGATTAGTGTACATGAAAGAGATGTTGAAATACTTGATAGAGAAGTACATAGTGATTCAAAAGTTGTCAGACCTAATGAGGAAGGTAGAGCATAACCAAGATTGTCAAGTCAAGGTAAACTTTAAGAAAATCCCCTCCAGAAAAAGATATAAAATATTGGAAAATCTTTCATTATTTTGAAAAACTAAATTATTTATATTGGTGAATCTCTCAATTTTTATATATTAAATATTATTTATAATGGCGATTATTTTAGAATCATAATTATTTTGTAGAAAAATATTGGTGAATCTCAATAGTAATAGGAAGTTCATGAATCACCATGGAAATTTACAAATCAAAATTGAACATTTTTTACCTCATGGAATATTATGAGGATTATTAAATTATATTTTAAATCAATAGTGAAAACAAAATATTAGTGATATATCCCTAGAATAACTAATAATTATGATAATTATTAGTTAATTAATTTTAATTTCTAGTCAGTCAAATCTAATCATGTATTGGATATTTTGGCAAATCTTTGAATTTAAGTTTTTTAATAAAATAAATTAGTATGCAATTTAAAACATTTTAGAACTAAATTTTATAAAAATGTGGCAATTTAGGTTGCCTTAAATCTTAAATTATTAGCCAAATTACTAGCCAATTTTTTTTGAAATTAGCCAATTGGTGAATACTAGCCACTAAAAAATGCCTTGGTCAAAGTATGTCAAAAGACATTACCTTGTTGAAAAAATTATTGGAGACAAAGATGCTAGACCAATGACAAGAAATCGGTTGAGAAGTGATACATTTTTTCTAAGAATGCATGAACCTAAAATAGTGAAAGATGCCTTAGAAAATGTGGATTGGATTAAAGCCATGAAAGAAGAGATTGAATACATTGAGAAGAATGAGATATTAACTCTAGTTCCCAGACCAAAAGACAAAAATGTGATTGGAACCAAGTGGGTGTACAAAAACAAGTTAGATAAAAATGGTGAAGTCAAAAGGAATAAGGAAGATTATTTTTCAAGGGATATGCACAAGAAGAAGGGATATACTATGGAGAAACATTTCCCCCAATTGCAAGAATGGAAGGAGTAAGAAATTTTCTTGCTTACTCTATAGAGAAAGGTTTCAAAGTTCATCAAATGGATGTGAAGTTTGCATTTCTAAATGGTATATTAGAAGAAGAGGTCTAGATAAAACAACCAAAAGGAGTTTTTGATGCTAACAACAAGAACATGGTATGTAGAAAATACAAAGCTTTATATTTTTTGAAAAGCAAGCCCCAAGAGCATGGTATGAAAGGCTTCACAACTATTTTGTGAAGATTAGATTTGAGAGAACAACGATATGCATTTGAAGATAGTAGGTGGTAAAGGTATTTTACTAGCTGAAATTTTTGTTGATGATATCATATTTGGAGGTCAAGATGGATTATATGAGACATTTGAAAATGAAATAAAGAAAGATTTTGAGATGTCTATATTTGGAGAGATCAAGTTCTTTGTTGGTTTGCAAGTATGTTAGATGAAATATGGTATATACATCACTTAGTCTAAGTATGTGAAGGAAATATTGAAAACTTTTGGATTAGAAGATTCTAAACTAGTTAGTGCACATATGGTGATAGGACATAAGTTGCCAAAGAATGATGATTCAACTGATGTAAATCAAACATTGTATAAGTTTATGACTGGAAAATTGCAATATGTTGTACATAGTAGACTTGGCATTACATTATCTTTTGGGATAGTTGCAAGATTCTCTGCTAATCCTAAGGAGAATCATTTGATGGCTATTAAGAGAATAATGAGATATCTGAAAGGAACAAAAGACTATGGTCTATACTAGATGAAAAATGAGATGTTTGAGTTGAGAAACTACAATGATGCTGATTTGGGTGGAAACATTAATGATAGAAAAAGCACTAGTGGAGGAAAATTTTTCTTAGGAAAGAGGTTTGTTACCTAGACTAGCAATAATTTTTTTTGCATTCTATTTCTGAAGCTACATATATGGCTATTGCACTAAATTGTATAAATATTGTATGGATCAAACAACTACTCAAAGGTATGAAGGAAGAAATCACTAAATCTATGATAATACAAGTGGTATAAGTATATCAAAGAATCTTGTGATGCACACAAAGACTAAGTACATTGAAATCATGTATCATTACTTGAGAGAGTTAGTTCAAGACAAAGAAGTGAAGATGGAATATGTAAATATAAAAAAGCCAATAGATGATATCTTCACAAAAGCATTACCTAAGGATGCTCATGAGTATCTAAGAGGTAAACTAGGGGTGATACCCCAATCCAAAGCTACATGAGAAGCATGAGTAGTGCCTTGCATTAACTGAAGTTGAATGTTGTATCTTACAACTTGATGTAACAGATATTACTTTAGGAGCTACCTAAAGTAATGATGGAGCTGAAGTAGCTGATTTATAGTCACAAGTAAGGTGACACAGGGAGAAAATGGAATTGTTAACATTTGCATGTTGAGATGACAAGTCCTTGGCATTGTTTTAAAAGAGGGAGAAATAGTATAGTAAAGGGAGAAATACATAATACCACACAAAGTGATAAAGAGGGAGATATACTTTAGAAGGAGAAAGAAATATGGAATATCTACTCAAAGGGAGCTAGTGTACCTAATATTTACTAAAGAGGAAGAAATGACTAAAAACAATACATCTACCTAGTAAAAGGGAGAAAGTACTGAAGAGGGTGTCATAAGGAAGAGTTGATTTTCTATTGATTAGAACAAAATTTTGTAGCCTATACAAAGGATGAAAGCTATTGATAGAGGGAGAGATTTTCATACAAGGAATTATTTTCTTTTTGGTATTTGATGGGGACACAACCCAAGAACAAAATGGACACAACAGAAAGGGAAAATTATATTAACTGAGAAAATAAGCTATTACAAATAGTACAGAGAAAATAAACTTCAGAACATGCCCTAAGGGCTTACAATAGCATAAATCTGGAGATAATTTCTCCTTTCAGTACCTCCTCTCAAACTCCACTCTGAACTGCCTTTTACAATGTCAGAAATCTCCTTAAATAGACCATGGAGGGTTAAGGACTAGGAGTAGATTCTAGAAAGTGCTAGTAGGCATCCACCAACCAAATAGAAGGTTCCGGAAGCTATGTTAGAAGTCGGTGCAAATCTAGAAGAATCCAGAAATGGTAACTGAACTTCCAGGAGGCATAACTTTTGAACTGTAGCTCCGATTGATGAACCGTTTACATTTTCAAAAAGCTCTCGAAGCACTCTATAGCCCTATGGACAAGCTTTCCTCGTCCCTCATTTTTCAACCCTTTTCAAGGTCATTTACTGCTCCTAACTTGACTTCAAAGCATTCTTAGGGGGTCCCCAAAACTCGAAAAACTGCAATAACTTTCAAACCGTGGGGCCTTTTGACTTGATTCTTTTTTTGGAATGCTCTAAATCACAATTATATTCATTTGGCCAATTCACACCTTCTAGGTCACCAAAATTATGGCCAAATTGCATACTCCTATTTTTTTTGAGATTTTCAAACACACTGATAGTGGAACTATGAGAGTTGGAACCTTTATTTGACCCAAATGGGTATCCAAAAATGAAAAGACATGAAACAGAAACTAAGTCTAAGTACAATTTTTTTTTTTTTTTTTTTGGTGACACAGGATTGCCCTTATACCTCTGGATGCTCCTGCATTAGTATTGTTGTTGTATTTGGTTTGCCATAAATGCCAAAGAGGGAGATTATTGATATGAGATTGTTTTGAAGGTAATGTGTTTCAATCATTATTTTTTCATTGATGTCAAACCTACTACCTATTGGTAAGACAACTTCCTAGTTGATTTGAGTACTATTATTTATTTTATTGATGGAGAGGATTTGATAAAATGAGATAACAAGAGAACCTAGAGGAAATGTTGAGTTATGATATGAAAAAAGTGTACAAAGATTAGTTTAGACAGTGATGATATAGTGTATAGATTATCTACTTAAGGCTGCATAGGTTGGATACAGTAAGTCTAGAAGAACATGTAAGAAAAAATTTGTCTACCAAGCTTGATTGAGTGGATAGTAGGTGACAAGAAAAGTTAGTTCAAGCTAAGTAGAAAATTAGTTGGAGACAAGAAAATTGAAGATTCAGTGTATGCCAAGTAAACTTAGTCTAAGCCGAGTAAAGTTTAGTTGATGCCAAACACCAATAAACTTTAGTGTTTGTCAAGTTAACTAGTGGAAGATGAGTGGAAGAATAGTATGGAAGCCAAGTGACAACATATTGATGCCAAGTGCCAATATTCATGTTAAATCATAGATTTGATGAATCTAAGCAAACTATTTTATCTTTTTGAATTATGTTAAGAAAGTGGAAGATAACTATGATGAGCTGGTGGCACATAATTCAAGGTAAACCATTTTGAGGTGAATTCAAAGAAGATTGAGTGATAAGTTTCTAGAGGAACCAAATAGTAAAGTGAGTAGATTCATTGTATCCTATTTAATCTCACCTAACCCTAAAATGGATGATTATGGTGAAATGACAAAAGGTCTTGAATCTCTATTTATAGGGAGCTGGTCAAAAGAAAAGTATGTAATGTGTGATAACCTAAGGAAGAAAAGGAGTCTAGGGTATTTCTTCATTCAATGACCAAAAAAAAGATAATACTATTGGCAAGAAAAGAAAGAAGGTTTAAGAGTACAAATTCTTGAAGGGTGAAAAAGCTATCAGAGTTGAAGTGTATGAATGCTAAGCAGAATGGAGGACTAAAATAGAGATCTATAATTTGCAAGTGAGTTGTAATTTGTTATCAGATCAAGCCTTACTATTAGTTTCTAATCATTGTATTAGTCTAGGGTAAATCCTTTGGGTTAAGGTTGACCTAATAGTCATTTTTAAATCCTTTAACAAGGTGACATTCCAAGTGAATGATCTAAAGTCCTTTAACAAGGCTCACTGCTAACAGGGTGATTGAAATCCTCTAACTAGGTCACATTTAATAGCGTGTATTGTAATCTTTAATAGGGTTTTCCTTTGACAGGGCATCACTTTGGAAGAGTGAGAATTAGTAACATGTTACTGGTGGATTTTTCCAAATTGGGTTTCCACATAAAATCCATTTGTCAAATGTGTTATTGAAATTGTTATGTTTCACGTTTACATTACTGCAAAGTTGTTTTAACCTAGGATAGTAACCTATAAGTTTAAGCATTGTATGATCTAATGGATGCATGCATATTAAGGTTTTATGGATATGGGTTCACTAAGTTGTGAAATTTTTTATTTGTACATATAGACCTTGGATAATTGATTCACCCCCCTCTCATTTATTCTAATGAATTCCAATAATAAGGAGGTAAATTGGTTGTAAGTGTCACCAAAAATCTGAAGTGGCACTCCTACTATAAAATTTAAATCCTCATACATGTAGAAATTTAATGAAGTTGATGAAGCATGATCATACATAAAGACATTCTTTGTGACCAAGAAAAGTACCTGTTGCTAAAGTTAGAGAAATCATTGAGTTGTAGAGTGTTCAAGCTATTGAACTCCTCAATAGTTTCCTACAAATTTATGAATACAAGGGTTATCTTTAGAGAAAAATATCTAAAATTGGAGGTGATGAGGGACAATCCAAGGATGTAGAGATAGTCCAAGTATCAGCTTCAAAAATGGGCAAAATTAGGCAAAGAAAGATTAATAAATAAGTAGACGAATAGGCTTGACTCCTACTTGGATCACCAAATGCTATTTTGTCCAATCATCACAATTTTAGTGATCCATATATATATATATATGTTACAAATATTCCATTTTCCTAGACACAAATGGGTATGAGATGTTCATGTTTTTCTACAATAACAAATTTAAGAAGCCACCAAAATCAAACCCATGATAGATGAATTTGGCAAAGCTCATCTTCCTTGAAGTATATGTCGATACATATTTACTAAAATTCCTTATAGCATATTATAACCCTACCAAAAAATCATTTGATACATAAGATAGGAGTGTATTGTGTATAATTGAATGTGTCTCCATCATTGAAGCCTTTGGGCTTGAAGGTCAAATGAATGTGGACATTGATATTGAAGATTTCCAGGAAAAGTTTGATAGAAATGTCATGTTTTATAATGACAAGGTAATGATCCACCATATAATTTATGAACTCAAATCAGTTGGGGATATTCCAAATAAGTTGGATAAGATGCTACTAGTGAGTAAACTATGTAATTATATGAAAAATAAAATTTATGACTTCCACAAGGAACTCAAGAGTGGTGATTCTAATATGGTGTATGGAGGACCTTACCTCATGGCTCTAAATATTCAAGACTCGTTCAAAAATATTGAATATGATTATGTGAAATAGATCATTGAGAAGATGGATGAATAGATTGAAGTTTCCTACAAAGGAGAATTTGGGAATTTTAAATTCCATCATTATTCACTATTGATGCATCTTGTTTTGTACAAGAATATTGGCTATTTCAGTACAAAATTCATAGATTAGACTTCAGATCTTGATGGAGTTTTTCTAGTGCAACTTCAGACCTAGGTATGGGATAGGAACTACCCTTACTCTATATTTGTGTCATTTTTTAATAATTTCATTTTTATTGTTATGAAAATGTTAGGTGCCCAACAAGACATGAATCTTGATATTTTAAAGAGGGTGTTTAGGCCTACACTATTGAGGGATGATGATTAAATAGATCATAGTTGGGGAGGTTCATTTTTGTTCCAAACAATTTTAGTTATGAGAGTTTATGCATGCCCTCAACCCCCACATATTGCCAAAATATATACCTATTAGGTTGGGGATAATATTTTTTTTATGCAAACTCATCATGATCATAGGGAATATCCAGGCCCTAAATTGCAGAAAGCAACCTTCCTGTGTAGATATTTTAAGATTAGAGATTTTACAATTAGAAAAGAAGCTATTGATTAAATTCATGAATTCTTAAGACACTATAGTTTGTTTTTTGCACCCTACAAAATATATGATCTTGAGAATGTAGTTAGGAATGCCATGAAAGAAATAAGGAATTATACTCTCCCAAATAATAAGGAATTTCCTTAAGAAAACATAATCAAAACAAATTTGATTAAGAGTGATGTAGAGGAGAGGCTAAGAAAATTTGAAGATATTCAAAGGGTAGAAAAGGAGTTAAAGAAGAGTGACCCTAATTTCAAGGGTTATCGTGTTAATCTCAGATTGGTTTTGACAAGTGAGTGTCTATACAATTAAGTCATTTACTTAGTTCATGTCAAAAAAGTAACATATGCCAAGCACAACATATAAGTTAGAGCATGCAAAGTAAATAGTGAGTACTGAGTCACTCATATGTTGAGTCACTCATGTGCTAAGAAGATAGTATGTGCCAAGTGATTCAGGTGCCCAGAAAGAAGTGCATGTTTAGTTATTCAAATGACAAGTGATAGAATTGAAGTCATAGTTAGTGTCAAGCACTAAGGACTTCAAATGTCAAGTTACACAGTTTTGTCATAGTTTATATTGGTACGACCTACTATGTAAACCATTTTTGGGCTGACTTAAGGAATAATTTATGATATTTTGTTGATAAGGATGAATCTTAAGTGGGAATCCCTATGTATTACATGCATCCAATTAGGTAAAGGGAAGGTTTAAACTATAATATGGGTGAATCAAAGCCATTGATTCATACCTAACCCTAAGTCACTTAGGTCTTCTTAAGGATGACAAACCCTAAACTTTTTATGAGGGAATGAATGAATGATCAGAGAGAGAAGAAGAGTTTGCATGTGCAAATAGGAAATTCATGGTGACCAAGGAATTACGATTTGAATTACATTACAAAATCAATTAAAGGAGAATAGAGGAAGGAAACAATGGACATTTGATCAAGAAGGATCAAGTACACATCAATATAGAGGTGATTTGACACCAAGAAATAGAGTGGTAATTGTAGGATCATTACTAAGATATTCTAATAGGTGAATTAGTTAAATATCTTAATATAGTAGTCCTAACAGGCTTTATTGAAATCCTCTAACAAGGTGCTTACTTAATTATGAGTTGAATTCCTTTAACTAGACACACTTCTAATAGGGTTTTGAAATCCTTTCATAGGTTGAGACTGTAATACCCCAAAATTGTCTCATTTCCATTGTACCAATTTTGGTCTATTTTGATCAATCCTAAGTCCTATTCTAATAGAAAATTCTTATTTTGCTATTGCCACTTGACTTAATTGTCAAATGTAGAAAATCCTAATCTGAATTACTCACACTCTTTATTTAATTCCAGTATTGGCTCAAATTAGCTACATTAAACCTATTGATTAAAATTAATTTAATTATAAGTGTTTAAATTTTAATTAAATTAATTTACTTCTTTAGCTAATGTACAAAGGAATTAAATATATTTGATTTAATTAAATATTCTCATTCTAATTGTTGAATTTAATTATTCAATTTAGAATACTCAATTATGAGGTTATATTTAATTTTTTGAAATCAAATATCTTCTCCAATATTCTCTCTTCAGTTCAAAAATGGAAACTCTCAATTGACTAAAATCATAAAAGGAATTAAATCATTTAACTCTTTATTCCACTCAAAAGAAATCAGTTAACTTCCTTTTCATAAGGAAACTTTCCATTCTAACTAAATCTCATTTCTAATCTCGACCATCCATCCAAATTGATCTTGACCATTAATCAATTCTCGGATTCTATTTAAGAAGCTCTCAATTCCTCATTTCAAAAAGAGAAGAGGTTGAATTTTCATGCTATCGAATTGCTATCACATTTTGCACTCACCTTGCTTTAGCATATTCTTACATCTTTTCATTGTTAGCTTACTTTTCATTTAGATTTAATCTTGCATACATTTAGATTAATTTACTTTATATGTTCTTAGATTAGAATGCATCTTTCATTCTAGAATACTTTAGCAATTAATCAGAATAGACTAGAGTTGGTTTAATGACAATGCGCCAATTTTGGGGTATTACATTTTGCCCCTCTTTGAATGAATGTGGGAGCAACACGTTCAATTCAAAAAAAATTAGAAAGTATAATGTGCAGATCAAGAAATGAGATTGGTTCCGAAATTGATGATATGAAGACCAATTGATAAGATTTTAAGGACTATCTCTAGAATAGAGCTTAATCCCAAGGAATCCAAGCAGAATAACATTGATAAGCATTTTAAAGATTTCCTTCAGAACAAAGTTTAACCTTTAAGGATCCAAACAGAACGTCTAGATATTCGAGATTGATAGCATTTAGAAGATTATCTCCCGAACAGAGCTTAACCTTCAAGGATCCAGATAGAACACCTAGATACTTGAGATTGATAGCATTTAGAAGATTATCTTCAAAATGGAGCTTAACCTTCAAGGATCCAGATAGAACACCTAGATACCTGAGATTGATAGCATTTAGAAGATTATCTCTAGAACAAAGCTTAACCTTCAAGGATCCAGATAGAACACCTAGATACGTGAGATTGAAAGCATTTAAAAGATTATCTCCAGAACAAAGCTTAACCTTTAAGGATCCAGATAGAAAACCTAGATACCTGAGATTGAAAGTATTTAAAAGATTATCTCTAGAATGGAGATTAACCTTTAAGGATCCATATAGAACACCTAGATACCTAAGAGTGGTAAGCATTTAAAAGATTATCTCCTGAATGAAGCTTAACCTTTAAGGATCTAAATAGAACATCTAGATACCTAAGATCAATAGCATTTAAAAGATTGTCTCCAAAATAGAGCTTAATCTTTAAGGATCTAAACAGAACGTCTAGATACTTGAGAGCAATAGCAGATAATAAAATCAAATTATGAGACATAGAATCATCCCCAAAACAAGGCTTGATCCTCAGGATTCGAGGTTTAGATTGTCCCAATACCTGTAATCAAATGATGACAAGATGAAAAAGATGCCAAAAAAGGGGAAATAAGATGCCCCTAGTGGTGAGATGCCCTAAATGACGAGGACATAATATGGGAACAAGATTCCCCAAGCAATGAAGATTCAGATTGATTTGAAATTCAAGTTCAATGATGTAATCATCCTGCCCCCTCAGGAGCGAAATTGAAAGATGACACACTAGAAATATGATGTAAAGTAGTATATAAAGAGATACAAAAGAAATCTGAGATGTAGTAGAGTGTAGAAAGGATCAGAATGATTAGAAGCAAATTTGGAGTTAGTTCAACATGATTTCAAGGTCCAAAATACCAAGTTTGAGTAAAGGTTGACCAAAATTAAGTACAGTTGACTTGAGTTGAAAATTTCCAAAATGAATTTTGAAAAAATGAAGAATTTAGAGTTGAAAGGATTTTAGGAATCCCAAGGTATCATAAAATTTTGAACTACACAAGAAAGCTATTAAAGTGTGTCAAATTTTGATTTTGATCCTGAAAAATGGGTTTAAAGCAGCCAAAGTAGCCAAAAAGGTGATTAATTAGTCATTTGTGCAGTTTTGAAGAACATCATGCTTTGAAGAAGCCAACAATTCCTCATCATGAAGGATGAAATAATATTTGTAATTGAATCATGTGCTTATGCAAGTGAAGCATGCAATGCAAGACTATGCTAGATGCAACCCTAGGTTTGGTTACCAAGCCTCAACAATTTATCATCACTAGATATCTAACAAAACCTGCATGTTATACAATTCCTACTAACATTGCAGTCATAGAAATATGAATATAACATACGTTATTGGTTTGTCAGGATTAAATGTAAGCATTCGAGGCACAAGAAGCCAGAATGACCAGAACATTTGTCCCTTTTAATGTTTCAAGTTAACATAAGCATCAGAGCATAAACACTAGGATGACCTGAATGTTTCTTGCATGAAAACACGCTAGACACGTGAGAGATCCATCTTATGCTAAGTATTCAGTATTTATTCTATTCGTAATGACCCTTGCATTCGTAACCTGAGACAAAAGTGTGCTAGATATACTCGCAGTGACCCGTATATTCCCTTAATAGGACAAGTATCAGTATTTACTATAGCATGAAGAGTTCACTCCAACAAACAAAGAGAAGAACCAACGTTATTGACGTATTCATATAAAAGGAGTCAAGGTACACATGGCCATCCAATATGAGATGGATGCTCTTATAGTGGACACCCCTCTTATAGGAATATGTCAACTAATTGGAACTAAACCGCAAACAGAAAGAAAAGAAAAGATGATGCCCCCAGTCATTACTTCTCTAGTCAAAGACAACATCATCGAGTTGTTCGAGGAGATATGATGAAGAAAAAAAAAGAAAACAAAGAAAAATCTTAGTATATCCAAACAAGTATGTCATATTTAAGTTCAATGTTGTTGGGATTGATGTCAGGTGTTAGTATCCAGAACATGTTTGAAAGAAATCTCTTCAGTAGGGTGACAACAGTAGGCAGACACAGTCAAAATGACTGGTGACTAAGGTCAAAAAGGAATCTTCAAGATGAAGAACCTAAAGGGGATTGAGTGACAGTAGATAGACATAGCCAGGACAACTGGTGACAAACACAAGAGAGATCTTCCATAAAGGAATCTGGAGACATAAACCCAAGCAATAGTAGGTAGACACAGTTGAAACAACTGGTGATTTTTGTGAAAGAGATTCTATGAGTAGAATATTGAAAAGAGCGACACTAGAAATAGTATACAAATGCAGCTAGAACAACTGGTGACTCTCGTGAAAGAGATTCTATGAGGAGAATCTTGAAGAGAGTGACACTAGCGATGGTATGTAGATGTAGCTAGAATAGTTGGTGACTGTCGCGAAAGAGATTCTATGAGGAGAATCTTAGAAAGAGTGACACTAGAGGGGAATGCCCTCGAGCTATAACAAGACTCAATCTATGGATACATGAGCAGAAAGCAGGAAAAGAAAGAAAGTGAAAGCATGAAAGTGACTGTATAGAGTACCTAGAAGATGCGTTGCAGAATGGAGCGTTGGGAACAAGAGGCACCTGTTTACTAGGTTTTCACCTTCTTGGTAGAAATTTCTACCATGATGCCTATTTCCAAGTTTTCACCAATAGCACTTTTCTTGTTTTTCAACTTTTTTGGTATTTTTCCCTTTTTGATTTTTTTGTATTTTTTAGATTTTTCACTTTTTTTTTCAAATTTTTTGAATTTTCCAATTTTTTTCATAGCTCGAGGGCATATTTTTTTCTAATAATATTTGTAAGCTTTTAACAAGGTATACCTTTCACATGGTAGATCATGTTTCATGATCAAACATTGTAACCTTCATTAGATACACTTTACTACTCCAATAGTGAAGATTTGTGGGTGTCATCCCTACCGCATTTTTACCTTCTCATTGGAGGGTTTCTGGGTAATCATATCTTGTGTCATATATGTGTGAATGCTTACTTGTTTACATACTTTAGATGTACATTCTTTACATGGTATTTTACTTCACTTATTGAACATGTAAGATGGATGTGTGGTGAATATTTTTATGGTTTAAATTTTAAAGCACTGATTCACCCCCCACTCAGAGTTTACCTTTCCTATTCTAATTCCAATAATTGGTATTGGAGCCTAGTTGTCTGAAAGTGAATCCTAACAGATTCGAGGAAAGATCTTGGAAATGGAAGTCTATAACTTGGAAAAAGTTGTTGAGAACTAGGAAATTGAAATACAACTCATTCTACATTAGTTGAATGAAGCAAGAGAAGATCTAAAGAAATCATTGAGAAGAAGGAAGAAAATTGCTATTGATGAAAATGACACACAATACCAAGAGATGGACACTACTAAGCTATTTATAAATGGAAACTCTAATGAATTTGATGTAGTAGTTGCATATCTAATGGAAAAGAATAGAAACCTAGCTGAAGAGATTAGAAATCTTAAGATAGAGAAAGAATATAAAGCCATATTACTATGTGAGGTGACCAAACAAAAAAAAAGCTATAGAATAAAAAGTCATGATTGAAGATGACAAAAGAGTTTTGACCAAAAAACTGGGAGAGAAATCATTAGAAGTAAACATGACTTCTCACATGCAATTGGAAACAATGAATCAAGTCATGATTGCTAATCATGAAATAAATAGTAAAGACATTGAGATAACAAAATTGAAGTTGCAAAATGAATATTTGAGCAATGATCTAAAAAGGGAAAAGGAGTTTGCTAAATTTTTTAATAAACCAAATGAATCCATCAAGTAATTTGAAAATTGATGGGATCTCATAGATCTAACAATGATACATTGAAGGAGAATCATCCAAAAGTGTTGAAGAAAGAAGTAAAAATGGTAAGAACTCCAAACTTACTCGTCATAATTGTGGTAAGATAGGACATATTGTTAATATATGTAGGAGCAAGATTGTAAATCAGAATTTTAAGTAGAAGAGCATGGGTCACTACCATAAGTACAACAAGCAAGGTCATCAAACACATGAATCTAGAACCAAGACCATGTACACTCAAAGATTTGAAGGATATTGTTATAACTGTTAGAAGTATGGACATAGAGCTTTTGAGTGCAGATCCAAACCCAAGTGATCATCAAACAAGAAAACAAAGGTAAAGAAAAATGGTAACTCTTATAATTAGGATTATAATACAAGGTATAGTTGTCACTACTATCAAGAGTATGGACATGTTCTTGAGAACTATAGTAGAACACACTTTAGAAGTGATTACAATAGGTGGTTGAGCCAAACCACATGTTTTAGCTATTTGAAGACTGGTCACATCAATAGATATTATTGAACAAGGTCAAAGACACCATGTTGTGAGTTCAAAAAAGGTAAAAGCAAGTCAAATATTGAAAATGTTAGAGATGAGATGAACAAGACATGGAAGAGAAAGGAGGATTACAATGCATCAAGTGTAGATGGGATCACTTCACCCAATGGGTCGGGTGATCACACCTCATCAAACTAAGCAATCAAGAGGTATGTGGAACTCATATTTAAAAGATATACCATACATTATTTCCAAGGATTTAGTTTTGAAAAGATTGCATATGCATGAATAAAGATACATATTGTTATTAGAAATCAAGGATAAATCTTTAAGTTTTGTCAAATTTTCATGTTACTGTCAAGCATGAAAAAGTTTCATATGGTTGCCAAGTAAAATGTTAGTGGATGCTAAGCTAATGAAAATTTTTAATTGAGGCTGAGCTCGTAGTGGTTACCAAGCATATGGAAAGACATGTGGATGCCGAGTGAGTGAGAAATCAATTGATGCCAAGTCTACAACTATCTAAGCACTTAGCATTAATTGTAGTATTTTAAGGGCTACTTGATTGATTTTTTCTCATTTAACATCATTTGAATTTGAGAAAGATCAAAAAGAGATAAAGATGATTTGGAGAATTTGATATGAGCATTTGCAAGAGATTTGAATGACTGTTTGACACCATCTCGGCAAGATTTGTAAGGTATTTACCATGTGTTGAGTTAAGTAGTTTCAAATTTTGCAAACCTTAGATATATGTAATGGAATCTAGTTCTTCTAAAGTGAAAGGTGTAGAGGGAAAAGAGATCTTGAATGTTCAGTTAATTAGCAATGAAATCAAACAGCCTATTTTCAAGGCTATTCTAGACATAGCTTATAAGAAAGATCCCTTTGGTGTGTTGTCTATGATACCACAACAAGTCTTGATGATTCAAGATGTCAAGAATTGTTACACTTGTAAAATTGGAAGTAGAGGAGACATGGAAATTACAGAAGAATATGAGAAACTATGTGAAAATGGAGTATTGAAGGAAGAATACAAGATTGTCGAGAAGAAAGGGTTAACTCATGCCCTAGATTTCCCCAACATCTTCAAAATAGAGTGGATTAAGATTGTTTAAAGATGAATTCATGATAGATCTATATGGTTAGAAAATGGGGTAGTTAAAATCAAAAAGAAAATTGTTCATAGGGTAATAAGGTATCCAACCCTAGATCAGCCAAAGCCTATGAGAAGTGAGTCAAAGGAATTTATTAAAAAGAACATAGGGGCTGTATGGAATAAAAGGGGAATGAACATTGACACCATCAAAAATCCCCTAATAGATTTAGCAATGAGGTTAATAAACACAAGTTTTACCAGTCTAGCAGATTAAATAGCATACCTTGCATTGTAGTGGATATGGGCTACAAAATTGTGAAGAAATATCATACTTATGATCTATCTAAGTTATAGTTGCAAAAATTGATTAAAAATTTGGGAGCTATAAGGGAAACCAAGAGTGCTTAGTGTAAATTTGGATCTATTCTAGCATGTATTTTATTTTATGTATAGAATATAGTTCCTACATTTGGCAAGGTTTCTTAGAAGATGAATAGATCAATTGTAGTTCAAATATGAGAATATATTGAGAAATTAGGTGATGAATTTGAGTCAGTGTTCACTAGTTCTTTTGAATATTTTAAGAAAACCATGAAGAAAAGACTAAGGATACTAGTCTAACTAGTGGAGAAACATTATGATGATGTATGCTTCCTAGTTCATACTGATCACACATATGTTTAAGAAACAATTCCTAGGGTGAGATGGCTAAGGTCATTAGGTTATGAGATCAATGCTGATAAGACCTATACAAAAATCACAACATTACTTGTAGAAGAAGTGGATAAGGAATCCAAAGCATTTGGTAATTATGACTTGGCCAAATCAAAAATCACTATGGAGTTGAAGACTACTTCAGTGATGAGAAAGAAGAAAAAATTGGTGAATAAATTGAAAGAAAAATTAGGGAGCTGAGGAAGAATAAGATGATGATGATGAAGAAGAAGAGGACACATAGGCTCAAGCACCATTGTCACTAACATAAGGTTAGGGAGAAGATCAACAAGAGGAGGAAGTAGAAATTACTAAAGGTGCCAAGGAAGAAGATGCCGATGAAGCACCTATTACTACTGACAAGAAGAAAAGAAAGGAAAAGAATCAAGTAGTGAGAAAAACAAAGAAGGTTACAAAACCTAGTCAACCCAAACCAACAACACCTACCACAAGGGCTAATACAAGAGTCATTGTATAGAAGGCTAAAGAGGTAGTTGAGTCTAAAGAGACGGAAGCTAGAGCACAAAAGAGATTGAGGAGAAATTATGTTTCCAAAGCTAAAATTGATGAGTAGATGATTAAATCAAATGAAAACAACTAATTCTAAGTGGTGAGTCACAGTCTATCCTCAGATCTAGGCAATTTATGTGACAATGTTAGAAACAATGCTGATTTATCAGGTTTCTCTCACATTGAGTTTGATAATCTTGGAAAAATTGAGAAGAATCAAGTAGAGGAGGTAGTATATGCCATGATGGCTATATTTAAGAAGGCTCCTCTATAAATTGCCAACTCCATACCTAAGAGTTTATATGAAAGAGTTGAGCAAAAATGGCATTATTGTTTTAACACTAAAAGACAAATTAGGGAGACATCTCTTGCTTAAGTTATGCCAAAACTTAAGTAAGCCTAAATTGTCAAAAGCCATTAAGAAATATGCTATGAGATTTGTACCTAAGCATAGGGAATTTAGCATATTACTATTGAGGTAGGAAAAGATGAAGAAGACAATTACAAGTAAGGAATAGTTGAGGGAGGCACTAATATGAATGTTGATAATTAGGCACCAATTGAGGAAGTGCAACAAATAGAATAGAGTGTACAAATTAAACAAATGTTGAGTGCTAGCCATCTATAGGTTATAAGTGCAAAAATTTAAATTGCCAAAGTAAAGGATGATTTTGATACTTCTAATCAGACCATCAATCCCCTAATAGAGGAAGATTTGAAAAGGATACTTATCCAATCTACTCTCCATGCCAAATTATGTGATAACCCTATATTGGTAAGTGTAGATGAAATTTAGAAGTCAGAGACTATCCACAGGGGAGGAAGTAAAAGCACAAGAAACACCTACATCCACTCTTCAAGTCACAAGTGTACAACCTTCACAAACCCTAGTTGTATATAAAAGGAAGGAGACAATAGGTTTCACTATCAATATAATAATGCAAAACACTTGAGTCTCAAAAAATGCACAAGACGTTGAAAAAGACAAGGTTGAGACAATTGGAGAAGAAAAGGTGGAAACAAAAGTAAATGATGGGACACAAAGCCAAACATGTCAAGTAGATACACCTACACCTCTAGCACAAGAATAAGGTGTAACTAAAACCAAAGAGATAGAAAAGGACAAGTCTAAAGAGACAAGTTTGACACCCAAGCTAAAGGAGCTAGTAGCAATCCAAGCACTAGTGATATTACTAGAATCTAGTACTCCTTCCAGTCAAACTCTATAGAAGTTGAGCATAGATGCTAAACCATTGCAATTCTTAGTGTCAAGTCCTATCTCATATAAGGAAGAAGAGGTAATTACTTATAGAGATGTTAGCCTATATGAAGAGATTGTATTGACCAAATTTCATTATGCAACAATAAAAATTGACCAAATGGGTATACTTCAAGAGGCCCTAGCAATGAAGGAACATTGAGAACTACTCGGAAGGGAGCATAGCTAGAAGAAAGATTGTATTGATATCAAAGATATTTTCTTAGATGGATTTAGTCTACCCACTCTAGATGAAAAAAAATCGATCATTGAATAATTGACCAATATAGTGGAAAGAGTTAGTGACACAGACATTGATACTAATGTCAAACTATTAGAATGGTCTAAGAAGAAGTTTCAAAACAAACTAAATGAGAAGATATTTAGTGATATTCCACTAACATAGGTTGCATTAGCAACTAATATGGATAGTGTGAAGAATGTACTAGAGAACATTTTCTCTTTGTACACTAAATTGTGTAATCCTACTTGCTTCACACAAGAGATGAGGAATCACATCCTAAGTTTGGAGAGTCAAATATAGTCATCTGGTGCAACATTTACCAACTATCCAACTCAAAGTGAGAAACACTTTAGGACCCTTTTGCAATCCCAGAGGTAGTTAGCATCATTACAAGAAGATGACGCCAATATTATTGGGATAAGGTGACTCAACATTACAACAATTTATTGCTTTATTTGTGCTTTCTTGGAGAGTTGTTAAATGAAGCTAGATTCTTCCACAAGAAAAGACTTGGAGTAGAAAAATAGATAGCTTCTATTTTTTGGTGATTTATTCTCTTATGTTTTTTTTTAATACAAGTGTTGTGTATAAGGAAGTTTTTAAAATAATTTATCGATGCATTGAATGTAGATGCTTATGAAATTATTTCCTCTTGTATGAAAACTCAATAAGTAAAAAGCATTGTTGTAGAGAATTGAGAGAGAGTTGAGAAGTTATTTGCATAGGGTTATGCTACTGGGTTTTCTCTAGAATGGAGCAAGATGTAAATCTCCATGTGAAGGCTGAAAATGAATTGTAACTTGTTGCTAAATAATACATTAGCTTGATGGTTTGGAGGGTGGGGTTTTTTACCTAGAAAGGTTTTCCCCATGTATATCTATGTTCTCTATTCTATCTCAATCTTCTAGTTTTATGATTGTAGAATAATAATCTATATGTTGTAATGCTACTAAAATTTATTTAGATCGGTAAATTGCAATCACTTTCCTTTAAAGTTTTAATTGTGGAACATCAACTTTGTCTATTTCTACTTTTATGGCATAGTAGTATGCACTTGTATTTTCTTATTAGAAGTTGTTCAAGGAACTATTAGATATAGGATGTGCATACTAGTCTAAGATGACTTTCTAAGGTGCTCTCATTTCCCTTCAATTGGTATCAGAGATCAATTTTGTGAATTCCATGTTGCTTGCATGTGAAGATTCACAAAGTTTCTAGTTTAGGGTATTTCTTCTATTAATATTTCTTATCTTGTAGAGCTTAAAGAAGTTTTCTTTAAAGAAATTGACTGATAATTAATCCTTTGATGAGTGGAAGTCTTGCAGTTGATTTATTCTTTTAGGAGACAGTGGAAATTTTTCGAAGGATGGTGAAGATAGAGAAAATAGAGTTGGTCATGTTGAAATGAAATTGACTGGGAGCTCTTGGTTGATAGAAAAATAATTCTTGATGCATGGATATTTGAAGGTGTCTCTTTTGTTATCTAGAATGCATAGAGGTTATGGAGTTAATAATTGGATGATCTGGAAGCTTCTAGATAGCCCATCTCTCTTCAATGCATGTACTACTAGTGGTTGTGGAATTGGTCTATAAGTGGACCTAGAGTTCTTGAACTATGTTTTCTTCTTGGATAATTGTACTTGCACGTCTTGGATTCTTATTCATTGGATTTGAGGGGTTTATAATTTTTTCTTAAAAAATCTATGGTGATGCTCATCTATGATAATTCATTATTATGGGTTTAGTTGTCTTGTATTTTTTTTCAGACTTTGAGTCATCTAGATGAGAAGTGGGTGTGGATGTGCATGGGTGTTCTTAAAGACAATTTTTTTGCATATTTTTCATGCTGAAATAAAAACTTATGGTTTTTTGTGGATCTAGTGAAGAGCTATTTTCTTGAATCTTGTTCCTTTAGAGTGGTACCAAATGAGATAGTTGTAGTTCTACATTCATGTAGTCTTTGTGCATGGTGAGAGGAGGTATTTTTCTTTCTTTGCATAGAGATGTTGGTACATGATTAGTCACTCAACATTTCTATGGTGATGCTTTGTTGGATTCATGGACTATGGTGCTTGATGTGGACATGATTGGAAAATTAGATTTGTGCTTGATTTGGTATTTGAGTCATGTTGTCTACATGATTATTCTATCTGATCTCATTTATACATGTCACTAATGTGATAGATGGTTTTTATGTGTCAATGATTAGTTCTAAAAGTTATGTAGTTAGGTGGGTAGGCCACCCATTTAATTGTAGTGGTATAATTTGGATATGGACTTTCTATATCCACTAGATTTGATTTAGTGTTGGTGTAGACTTGTTAGCTGGCTTTGTTGGTGGTCACTTATGCATTTTTGTGGTTGCTTTGGGATGATAGGATGTATGATATTTGAGTACATGGATAGTAAGCTATGGAGTCCTAGACCATTATCAATTTCCTTAGTGTGGAGATCTTGGTTTTACTCAGTGTGATGTGTGGGCTTAGATGATTTTCAGATTTGGAGGATGGTGTGTCATATGCTTAGATATCTCAGTATCACGCTTTAGTTTGAGCTTTGGTAGTGGCTATATTTTTTCATCATATGGTGATGGATGATCTTCTTTAGTGTTGTAGATGTTGGAGAATGCCTTAGATCCTATTTTTGTAGAAGGGTCTTTCACATTTGTTGGTTCACTAGTTGGAGATGGTATCTTCATGTGATTGGAGATGTTGACATCTTTAGGATTCAAGGGATCCTTGGTAGAGATTTTTTTATGCTTTTATTTGATATGTTATCATGGTGGCTTTTATGTCATGGTTTTCTCTTCATTACTAGTTTAGAGTTGTGACATGATACAATTATTTGATATAATCACATGAAGCATGTTATCTCTTTGGAGGAGATGGTTTGGATCACAATGTCATGTTTATGTTCCTAATTCCATGGTTGGAGCTTTGACATTGATCTTGGTTTAGTTTCTTGGTATTGAGTACTTTGATCATTTGCTTGATACTTCATGACAATGCTATGTTGTAGTAGAGTTTTGCATGGAGTGATTGATTGTAGGTGCTTGTGGATACTTGGAGACTTAGGTGAGGCTAGAGTTCTCTTGAGATGAGAGACATGTTGTTGAGATGTATACTCTTGAATGAGATTTCAATAGAAAGTTTGAGGAGCCTACATCTTTGTTGGACATGAGTTCAATAGAGACCTATGAGGAGATTGTTCTTGGGTAAGTCATAGGGTGAATTTCATTCTTGGAGGAGCATTCTCATTCCGGTCTACTTGGTAGTTTATCACTTGAGAGGTATTGCCTAATGTTACTTTTAGGTGCTTTATCTTTTCTTTCATATTCATGGATCTTGAGCTTTAGTTAGATGGATATGGAGGTTTCATAATGAGAGATGGATAACATGATTATCTCCTTGAGGTGTATTTTCATTTATGATGATAATAGGAGATGGTAATGGGCTGATTTCCTAAAATTGGAATGGAGTTGTTTGATCTTCTTTGAGAGGCTTACATCCATGTAGATTCATGATATCATGTTATGTTTTCAATCTCTTGATGTTGAACAATTTTGGATGTTATTCTGGCTTTTCTCTTGGGGTTGTGAAGGATATCATACTTGGCATAGTTGAAATTTAGAAGTGTTTGTAGAAGGACATTCTACATGTTTATGATTTACAATTTCTTTCTCTAGTCTTGGTTACCTTCTTGGATGTTTTGGTTCACATAACATTATTTTTGAGATCGATTGGAGCTATGGTGGTCACTTTTTTGTGGTAATTTTTTATCACTTGTACTTCATTTTTTTTTTTGTGATGACAAGGTGGTTGATTTATTTGTTTTCTTTGTTGGATGTGGAGAACATGAGAGTTGTGGAAATTGGATGAGAAAGATGTTTTTTGTAGTTTTTTTGCTATAGGATTTCCATGTCTTTGTGGATACTTCTTCATACTACATGGTTGCACTTTCTTTGCATTTTTATTAGTAGACTCGATATGCTTTTGATTTTTTAGATTCAACATTACCCATGCAGTGGAGTTCTTGTATATGTTTGGTCTTAATTGATTGGTTTGTACATAGAGCTTGAGGTTGCAGTTTATGGGTTGGTTATGCTGATGGAATGAGTTTCCTAGTGTTGGATACCTTTGAGGTATGGGTGATTGGATGGGTTAGCATTTACTGTGGATGCTATTTTCAATCTTGTGGGTTTATCAGTTAGATTGGACAAATCAGTTTGGTTGTTGTTTTGGCTAATGTTTTATCTTTTTTTTTTGGAGGATGACTTCATAATTTTGTTGGGCTAAGAAGTTGATTTTTTTGATGGTTTCGTGTATCTCATAAACATGGTGGAGTGGTGGTAGTGCTGTGTAGCCTTCATTATCACTAGGATCTTATGCGTGTGATATTTGGAAAGGTGTCTAGTTGGAGCATGAGAGCATGTGTTAAGATTTATGTGGTTTCATGAATGGATATGATGATATAGTTTCATTAGTTTGGATCTTGTAAGGTCTTCATCAAGTGGGAGATTGTTGGGATAGGGTGACTCAGCATTACCATGATTTATTTCTTTATTTGTGCTTTCTTGGAAAGTTTTTAAATGAAGCTAGATTCTTCCACAAGAAAAAATTTGGAGTAGAAAAATAGAAAGCTTCTATTTTTTGGTGATTTATTCTCTTATGCTTTGTTTTTATGCAACGGTTGTGCATAAGGAAGTTTCTATAATAATTTGTAGATATGTTGAATGTAGATGCTTTAGTAACAGTTTCCTCTTGTATGAAAACTCTATAAGTATATATAATTTTTTAGAGAATTGAGAGAGATTTGAGAAGTTATTTTCACAAGGTTATGTTGCCAAATTTTCTCTAGAATGGAGCAAGATGTAAATCTCCATGTGAAGGCTGAAAATGTATTGTAACTTGTTGCTGAATAATACATTAGCTTGATGGTTTGGAGGGTGGGGTTTTTTACCTGGAAAGGTTTTCCCCATGTATATCTGTGTTCTCTATTTTGTCTTGTTCTTCTAATTTTATGATTGTGGAACAATAATCTGTATGTCGTAATGCTGCTGAAATTTATTTAGGTTGGTAAATTGGAATGACTTTCCTTTAAGGTTTTAATTGTGGGAGATCAACTTTTTCTATTTCCACTTTTATGGCATAGTAGTATGCACTTGTATTTACTTATTAGAAGTTGTTCAAGGAACTATTAGATATAGGATGTGCATACTTATCTCAGATGACTTTTTGGGGTGCTCTCATTTCCCTTCAAATATAAGGGCTAAACTGATCAATATCTAGTCAACATTGACTCCTCATATGAATGTTTTACACAAGAAGGTAGGATGTGTAGAAACAATTATGAAGAAAGACCCCAATCTTTATAAATTAGATGACTTAGTCCACCTTATTGCCAATATGGCCATCCAAATTAAGTCTTTGGAGGTAGCTTGTGATAATTTGGTATAGCTTTTAAAATAATACTTGAGGTCCATAAATCCTTTTTGGAAAAATACACTATAGGTGTATAACCCATTGACATTAGTTTCAAAAAGGGGGAGTAAGAGATTGTGGTAGTAAGAGCAAGAGGGAGAGAAAGAAAGCAGAAAAAAGAGATATCTATCCAAAGGGGAAGTAAGAACAAAGGGAGCAAGAGTATTAGTTGATGCAAATCTACTTAGTAGGAGAAATATTTTGATATAGAGTATAGTACAGATACAATTCAAACAAATCAGGGGAAGTTATAAGATTTTGAGGCATAAGTCATGTTGCAAAATTTTGATATTTTGAAATTTTGTATAGAAGCCAAATAGACATCTATGCTATGATCATAAGAATAAGATTATTACTGTATGATCAAGTGTTTTTGAAACTCATATCAAAGGGTGAGATTGTTAATCTCAGATTGCTTTTGACAAGTAAGTGTCTATACACTAAAGTCATTTTCTTAGTTCATGCTAAACAAGTAACATATATCGAGCACAACATATAGGTTGGAGCATGCTGAGAAAACAGTGAGTGTTGAGTCACTCAAGTGCCGAGAAAATAGTATATGCCAAGTGATTAAAGTATTGAGTAAGTAGTACATGCTGAGTCATTCAAATGTTGAGTGATAGTATTGAAGTCATAGATAGTGTGGAGCACCAAGGACTTCAGATTTTGAGTTACACAATGTTGTCATAGTTGTTTGTATTGGCACAAACTACTATGTAAACCATTTTTGGGCTGACTTAAGGATTAATTTATGATATTTTGTTGATAAGGATGAATCTTAAGTGGGAATTCCTATGTATTGCATGCATCTAATCAGGTAAAGGGAAGGTTTAAGAAACAATATGGGTGAATTATAGTTGTCAATTCATACCTAACCCTAAGTCACCTAGATCTTCTTAAGGAGGAAAAACTCTAAAAAATTTATGAGGGAATGAATGAATGATTAGAGAGAGGAGGAGAGTTTACATGTACAAATAGGACATTCATGGTAACCAAGGAATTATTATCTAAATTACATTGAAGAATTAGTTAAAGGAGAATAGAGGAAGGAAACAATGGAAAAAAGAGAGACATTTGATCAAGAAGGATCAAGTACACATTAGTATATAGGTGATCTAACATCAAGCAACAATGTGCTAATCATAGGATCATTGTTGAGACATTCTAACAGGTGAATCAGTTAAATCTCTTATAAGAGTAGTCCTAATAGGCTATATTGAAATCTTTTAACAAGGTGCTTACTTAATTGTCAGTTGACATCCTTTAACTAGGCACACTTCTAAAAGGGCATTGAAATCCTTCAATAGGGTGAGACCTAACAGTCTTTGTAAGCTTTTAATAGGGTAGACCTTTCACATGGTAGATCATGTTTCATGATCAAACATTGTAACCTTCATTAGATATACTTTATTATTGCAATAGTGAAGATTTGTGGGTGTCATCCACACCCTATTTTTACCTTCTCATTGGAGGCTTTTTGGGTAATCATATCTTGTGTCATATGTGTGAATTCTTACTTGTTTACATTATTTAGATGTACATAATTTACATGGTATTTTAGTTTACTTATTGAATATGCGAGATGGATGTGTGGTGAATATTTTTATGGGTTAAAGTTTAAAGCACTAAATCACCCCCCCTTCTCAGAGTTTACCTTTCCTATTGTAATTCCAACAATTTTTTTAGAAGTTGCATATCCATTTTGGCTTGAAAATTTATTTGCAAAACTATTATTACATCATGTCTCAATTTCTACAAGACCTAATAGGAGAAGAAGAGAGGGTAAACCTAGACTCTATTGAACTAGATGTGGAACTAGAAGAAAAAGATGATCATCTTGAAACATTTGCATGGGTAGTTAAGGGGAATAAAAAGGAAGAAATTTTTTCATGTGCTTGAAAAGATTAAGGAAAGAAAATTGCAATTAATGTATGGAAAGAGACAATATTTTGCTGACATGAGACAAAATTTATTGCAAGAAAGGTAAAGGAACTTGAAAGTTTCTTGACAACCTTGCAATTGACTATAGCAAGGCTAGATGATAGGATCATTCAAGGAGAGAAGTTCCTGAAAGATGATAAATTTACCAAATTAGAAGAATTCAAAATTTTCTTGTTGAAATCTGATTGAAAAGATCATTGCTGAAAGAGATTATTGAAAGAGGGAGATTATTGAAGAAAAAAATATGTTTCAATCATTGTTTTGTCAATGATGTCAAACTTGCTAATTGTTGGTAAGACAATTGCTTATAAGATTCAAGTACTATCACTTAGTTGATTGATGGAGAGGATTTTATCAATAAGATGTAATAATAGCACCTAGAGGAAAGGTTGAGTTATGATTATGTAATGAAGTACAAGGATCACTTAAGATAGTAATGACATGATGTATTGATAATCTACTTAAGGCTACAAATGTTTGTTAGACTTAGAAACTTTAGAAGAACAACTTACAAAAGGATTGTCTATCAAGCTTGACTGAGTGGATAGTAGGTGCTAAGAAAAGTTAGTACAAGTTGAGTAGAAAATCAATTGGAGTCGAGTAAAAAAAAATTCTAGTGTATGCTGAGTAAAATATTTGAAGCTGAGTGAAGTCATAGTTGATGCTGAGCAACATAGTATAAGCCAAGCATTAGTAAGAATTTAATTGTTGCCAAGCAACGTAGTATGTGCCAAGCATCAGAAGGTTGATAATGCTAAGTTGCTACATTATGATAAAGATTGAAGATTTGTTGAATCTAAGCTGAAAAGTTTGTTTTTTTGAAACTTGTGAACTAGGAGGAAGTTAAGGATGATAAGATAGTGGCACAAAATTCTAGATAAACCATTTTTAGGCAAATTCAAAGAGGATTCTAGGAGAAGCTTCTAGAAGAAAGATGGCACATGGGGTAGATACATTGTATCCTACCTAATCCATCCAAACCCTAAAATGGATGATGAAAATGGAAAAGTATACTAATTTCCTATATAAAGGAATGTTTGTTCATGAAGCAAAGTATGTGAGAAGGTCAAAAAATTAGAAAAAGAGTACAGAATCTAAGATGAAAGGTTTTGCTTTATTTTAGTGACCAAAGAGGAGATTGTATTGGCATACTAAGTAAGAAGACTTAAGGAGATATATTCTTGAAGGGTAACAAGCTGTCAAAACTGCAAAGTGCAAAGGCCAAGCAAGATTGAGGATTGAATAGAGATCTATATTCTGCAAGAGAATTTGTAAGTTATATCAGATCAAAGCTCTACTATTGCTCTTTAACAATTGTATCAATCTAGGGTAAAATACTTTGGATTAATGTTGACCTAATAGTTATTAGTAAATCCTTTAATAGGGTGGCATTCCAAGAGAATGGCCTAAAGTCCTCTAACAAGGCTCACTTCTAATAGAGTGATTGAAATCCCTTAACTGAGTCACATTTAATAGTGTGTATTGTAACCTTTAACAGGGTCGGCCTTTCATAGGGCATCACTTTAGAACAGTGAAAAAGGAGTAGCAAGTTACTGGTGGTTTTTCCCAAATTGGGTTTCCACATTAAATCATTGTGTCAAATGTGTTGATGAATCTATTTTGTTTCATACTTTACATTTCTACAAGTTGATTTGATAGTAAACTACAAGTTTTGAGTAAATGCATATTAATATGGATGCATGCATGAATATGAATATTTTATGGGTTCACTAATGTTGTGAAAAGTTTTATTTGTACATTTGGACCTTGAATAATTGATTCATCCCCCCTCTCAGTTATTCTAAAGAATTCCAACACTTCTTGTATAAGGTTAAGCAAAGTGAACTAACATTGATGTGAAAGAAAGGGGAGAGTGAGGAGAACACTAAAGAGCTCATATAGAAGCTTCTAGCCTATGATCTAGATAGTGATCCATGATAATAAGTGAGGCATGAGATCTTGTGTAGAGAAGTGGTATGCTACTGGTGCGTGTATCAAACTTGGGAACAAAATTTGTGCTAGATCAAATAAGAAGGCACAAAAAGTCAAATTCTTATGAAGCTTTTGGAGCATAGGGTTTACAAAGAGGCTCTAGTTTTAATATTGACAATAAGAAATTCACTGTATGGAGCTTTTCTCATAAAGAAAATAAGCCTCGATCTATGGATGTGCAAGATATAGCTCAAGGAAATGTCATTATATGGACATTGGATTCTACAACTGGTAGTGAAATCTCAAGTGCTTTAAAACACTTTTCTTTCATGAATGAAGCCAAAGTTGGAAAAATTGAAAATAAACTCATCTTCATATTTAGAGAATACATTGATACCAAAAAATTATATGAGGAAGAGCTCAAGAAGAGCTATGTGTTGGAGCAGAGGGTGAATGAGCTAGAAGGAAAAATATAGGGATTAGAAAGTGAAACTCACTTTGAAAGAACAAATCAAGGAAATGGAAGAAAATAAAAATGAAGTGAGGGCTAATGAATTAGAAATAGATAGAGAACAAACCACTCCTATGATAGAAGATAAGAAAGTGGAAACTAAGCATACAGTGGTAGTGGTGGAGACTGAAGCTCCATGCCAAGATAATCAAATAAACGTAGATCCACTAAAAGGAATGCTTCATCATAGGTTGGAAATTTTGAAAAGGATATCCTAAAAAGTCCATAGCATCTTCATATCATTAAAAAGTGTAGAGTATATATGAAAAGAAACTCTAACATGCCTCTCTCCTATTTTTTAATCAAGGGGGCCCTTATATTACATTCTTTGATATGTTAATTATTTTGATGGCTAAAAACCAAAAGTTGCTAGATAAAATTTTCACTATAGAAGAAGCCTTGGAAATAGTGAAAGAATTAATTGCTTTCTTCACTTATAAGTCACATATAATCCAAGGAAAGATGAAGGTAATGGCCAAAGGTATTAATATTTTTTTCCCAATTGTTGATAGTAAAAATAAATTGAAGGATTGGCAAGAGTGGACAACATCTCACATCTTAACATTGGAGAATGTGTAAGAAAACTTTCAAAAAAAAAGAAAACTGTTTCCACATAACCCATAACAAATCCAAAATATGAGTTGAGTGTAATTAAAATCAACATGCAAGAGAATAAACAACATACCCACAAAAATGTGACACAATATATACCCTGGGAAACCCTCATTGAGGGAAAAACCTAGCCTCCAAAAAGAATCCATCACCATGTATTATTCAACAAAAACACCATTGCAATAAAATTATGAAATCTTTAAAAGTCATAGACAGAATCAAGAAATACATTTTAACAAGCATGAATCTACACATCCCATGTCATTCTTCTAACCTTAAAAAATGCTCCCTTGGGTAACCTGTCAAGCCTTGTCTTGCTCAACTTTCCTTTTTAACTTTTTCCCTTTTGTCTTGTTATTGTTGAGCTATTGTTTTCCACAATGCTTAACACTAGGAATCCTTTTGAACTCCTCTCTTGAAAAGCTGATTTGGGATCAACTCTAAGGTTCTGGGCAATCTTGTGACCTACTGGAATCTGCTTAGTTGAAAAAAAATGTGAGTGTTCATGATGAGGCCTTTTCTGGTTTGAAATAATTTGGATAAGATGTAGAATTTTCTTGCTATTTCAGAAGAGTAAAACACAGAGAAAGAAATATATTTTTCTATTTTTCTATTTTTTTGATGAATGCAATCTAACAATGCAACTATATGAATTGCTAAATTAGCCAATGGGCTAATAAAGAAAATAATGAATATAGGGTAACAAGAAGTTTAAGAAAATGACATGAAAGTAAAATCCTAATGGACATAAGCTACAAAAACAACATGTTTGTGAGTTAAGCCTTCGAAAAGATCAGTGGGTAACCAATGAAAATAGGAGTAGTGCTTCGTTAATTCCACTGGTGCAATCATCAATGGGAATTCAGTAATTGTAAGATGTTTCACTTTTCATCAATTCACAAGGCCATGAAAAGTGTGCTCATGTGAGATGAAAAGTTATGTAGGAACAATATGGTGATCTCTTCTTGAACTAATTCCATTAGTGAAATTTGTAAAACCATAGCAAACACTAGAATTAAAAGATCACACAACCAAAACAATGCAATAAAATAAATGGCTCAATTACACTTTATGAACATATATTCAAAAATTATAACACACTTAGGCAAGAATCACTACACTCCAAATGCGAGCACCAGCAACATATATTATTGCATCAAAATAATGGCAACCTAGAATACATATTACATATTTGAATTTATAAGAAGTCTTCTCCTCAATCTATATTGAGAGTAAGAGATATCTCTATGCAATCATATGCCTCTAAACTAATAAAAAAATCTATTTATGTACAAACTAACTCTCTAACTAGTGCCTATTAGGACTCCATCAATTTTTATATCATTAATTGGATGCATGCCCCTTTACATGTCATAAACAAAGAAAGCATGAAAAAATAAGAAAGAGAGAGCCATTAGATAATGGGGAAGTCTCTGGAAGTACCAAAAGTAGAAGCTCCATCTTCACTAGGCACCTATAGGAGTTAAATTGCTATTAAAATGCATTTCTAATGCATGGAAAGCTCTAAATTTAGAACTAGGAGTTAACTATTGGTGCACCTCTAAATTCTTGAAAATCTTCCAAAACACCATGGAAAAAGTGCACCTATACACCTGGCACACTAGTGTATTTGTGCACGTCAGATGCAAGTTCAAAAAATGCAAAATTTCACTAGGTGTCAAAATTGAAATTCTGGCTTCTGGGTTTTGTTCTCCTTTATACCAAAGCTATGTCTAGGTACTCGCCCTTGAATTTCTTGATGATCTTAGTGACTTGAGCCACATCTAGAAAATATAAGGCTTCATATTTTCCTTTTACTTTCTACCTGTAGTTTGCCACCTCGATATGAGACTCAACAAAATATCTAAGCTTTACATCTAATTCTAATAGTGCTTCTTCTATCCTGAATGCTTGCCTAATATCATCATCATTAGTAGCTTCCTCAAAAATTTTCTAGAATTTCTCAACTACTTCCTCTACTAGTATCAACTTCTCCCTAGAATCATCCTAAAAAAAATTTAAGCACACATCACTATAATGACTCTCTACTTCAAAAATTCTCTCTTGGGTTTGATCCTTGAGCTTAAGAATCTCCACGTGTAATGTCTCCATTACTTTATTTCCATTCATAGTTTTCTCTATCCAATCATTGATTTTATCTAACTCCTCAACTGTATGTACTTCCATCAACATTTGATACCTTTATCATTTGATAGACTATAGTGCCTACAAATATTTTCCCTAGGTATGTACTTCATCTATTAGACTGAAATCTTGATTCAAAATAGTGACTATCCTATTTGTATTATCTTGCATATGGTGTAGCAGCTTTAGATTTCCTTGTATAATCTATACACATTTCTCCTTAAAACTTTCTTTCCATTGTTGAGAAGCATTCAAAAATGGATCCAATTGGCCTATACACCTATCTCTTCTCTCAAGTGTTGCATTCAAGGTTTCCTCAGGGTTTGTAGGATCCAAGGGACCAAAAAATTTACTTAGATATCCTTTTAGGATCTCATTTTGTTGTCGAACTATTATCAATTCCACCCAATCATGTTCTAAGCTCCTGAATACTTCTTTAATCCCTGTTGTAACCATAAACTTAGCAATATCCAAGGTAGGTTTCCAAAGCATGATCTCCCTAATTTGATAATCCCTCAAAGTCAATTCTTCAACATTTGAATATGAAGGAGAGATAGCCATGTGAGAAAATAAGTTTTGGTTTTGATCAATCATGACAAAGGCTAATGCCTTTGCATCCTTCAATAGTGATTCAAGTTTCCTTAAGACTTCTATTAATTCCATCCTATCCTCTTCATCTGTGGTGAATTGTTTCTTCTTATTTCATATTACTTATTTCATTTTCCACCATGTGATATGCTCCATTAAAGATTTTCCTTTCAAGAATGATGCAATTTGTGCAGCTATAATCTTTCCCTTATCTCCCCTTTCTAGAGTCTTCTCCTTCTATACGAGATCCACACTAGGAGTCTCTATGTCTATAGAGTCCATAGTCCTTACCTTGGTGTCTTGGGAAGTTTGTTGAGGATGTTCACTTATCTACCCTTCCTCTGACACTTCCTTAGCAGATGCATGTTGTGGATCTTCTTCTTGTTGTACCTAAACCTATTCTCCTTCATTGCTTGGAGGAAGAGGGATAGCCGATTCCTTGTCTACAAAAAATGTGACTTACATTGGGGATGATGGAGCTATCTTAGTTCCTTGTGGCTCGATCGATAATTAACTCCAATCCTCCTATTGAGGTTGATTGGTTGGAGTATCTCTAATTTTAACCCCAAACAGTTTAGTACCAACTGACATAAAATCAAAATCTAACATATGAAAGACATTAGTTCCCTCAACATCCTACTCATCTATCCACTATTTCATTTCATCTTTTGATTGTGTAGTCTAAATGGGTTGCTTAGGAAGAGATGGTAGTGTCATTGTGGAGCTTCTTCTCCTTTCTAACTCTATGGCTCTTACGAGATGAGTCCTCTAGTTAAAAGGTAGATTGTCCTCTTCCTCCTCATCATCCTCTTCTTCTACTTCTTCTAGGATAGGTTTGGGGACTAATGGGAAAGGAATCATTTTCCTAGTTACCTTTTGTCTCCTCTTTACTAGAGTCTGGACCTTTCTTTTCTTAGAAGTAGAGGGGGAGGCTTGTACCTCTTGTTGGGGTGGAGACACCTCTTGAACTTTAGTTTTAGCTCCTCCTCCACATTCTTTGACCCTTGTACATTTTCTTCTCCTTTCTATGGAGGTGCCTGAGTCACTTCCTCTTCTGGCTTGGCCCATAGTGGAGAAGTTCTCTTCCTCTTTCCTTTACCCTTTTGAGCCCTATAATATCCAATTAGTCTATCAAGTTGGTGTAATATCTTGGGTCTCACTAACAACTGGGCTATAAATGTAGGCACTACAACCTTAGCTCCTTCACCTTTAGTTGGGTGGGTTTGCTCACAAAAAACCATTGTTTGAGGAATTAGATCAAGTTTGAAAGGTTTCTTGATCGAATCCTTTATCAATTTGATGACATGCCTCACCCCATGAAAATATTTGAGTTTTCTTCGTTGTCAATCTTGGCATTCATGATAGGTCAGTCATCAATCCTATCCCTATTGAACAATGGACTGAGAAGATCCTCTATATCCTCTTGTACTACCTTCAAAGGAATCTTTATCTTTAAAGCTCTCTTCACTAGACATAGAGTCATCCTACAATAATACCTTATGCAAATATTGTAGTCATCCACTGTGTTCATCTAATCATCTTCAACTGCATCCTCATGCTAAAATGTCTTGCTAGCTAGATGTTGCACTCTTCTGATGTTATCAAAATAGGGACATGGAGAATTATATTCTTCTAAGGGCTATTGATCACATTCTAACTCAAAAGATGGAATGTCTTGTCTTCAAACCACATTGAAAGGTCCTATGCACCCCTTGCTACTACGTAGCTATGCATCACCAAGAGAGATGCCCTTTACTAAGAACCTTGGAACACTAGCACACTTGGGGAGGTGCACTGGTGTGCTTTTTTTATTTGCAAAAAAGATATATGCTCTCAAAATTTTGATTTTTGAGATTTAGGTTTTTGAACCGGGATCTCGATTTGACTAAGGGCACTAGGAAAAACCCTAGAAAAGAATTAGACCTTGGACTAGGGATCTGGATAGCCAAAAAAATAAAGTAGGGGGTCCCCATTTTTTCCCATAAATAGAGTGTCCATTGTGAAACCACAAAAAATAGCCCCAAAAAAAGGAAGAAATGATGAAGGAATATTTTCATCAGCTAACATTCCTCTGATATCTATCAAACACCAACTGAATCTCGAACATTTCCAAGCATATTTTGAGTCACTTTATATTAAAAACCTCAGAAACTCAAACCTCCAAGTTTAATGTGTGATTAGTGTATTCATTTCCTTCAACATCTCAGAATGAAATCTTTCAAAAAAATTCAACAAATTGGAAACAATCTTCCACCCCTGTTCAATCCATTCGTCAGGAATCCTCTTGATAGTTTTTTATCAATCCTTTTTTTGGCCAGATGAGAGAATTAGTTCTGAGGGCTCTTAGTGGGTTATCACTTTTTCATTTGAAGTCTTGGGTAACCTTTTGAATACTTTCTTTACATAGCTCACATGTCACCATTTGATTCTTTGATGAAGCAATAGTTTTGATATTGGATAGCTTATTTAGAGTGCATATCCCTATAGTCAAATTACCTTTCTTAGACTTTGTAGAATCCTTCATTCTTAACACCTTTATTTTTTTAATTTTATTTTCTTTCTATATCCTAACCATGATTAGACTATGTGGCAAAGAAATTGGTTTCATTTCTCTAATTCATTCTTTTGTGAACATCCCTTGCATTCCTCTTTTAAGAACATTTTAGAAACTCTCATGCCAAACAATGATCTTAGTAATTCCTTCAAGAAGATCTTTCAGTTTGAACTAGTAGGGTTTGGACTATCCCCTGCTACCTTCAACCTTGGTTCAAAAACACCTAAGATAATCAATCTTTATATTTGAAAAGTGTTTAGAACTTATTGATTTGCAATTCTGAATTCAAGACTAAAAGTCCCCTATTACTACAAGTAACATCCATTCATCAGTTGGTATAAGACACAAAATCATAAAAATGTTTTGACAAAGAAGTACTTCTTCCCAAAAATATGGTTAATAAGATAAGTTAAGATAAAATATTGAGTACACCTACCCCCCTAGATTGATGCAACTTTTAAAACAAACACATGATTGAAAGCAAACATGCAACTAAAAAGAAAACACACTTGTAGAAATAAACACACTTGCAGAGTAGAAAGTTTTTTTTTTTTGCGTTCTTTTAGGCTTCAAAATAATGCTTTAGAAATTTCCCATTGACTGGCAATGAAACCAATTCCCCCCTGTAAGGAACTCAGCCTAAAAGTGTTTTCTCCTAGAATTTTCGTGATCTAATAAGGACCAATCCAGAAGCGTTGAAACTTAGTGTGGCTGCCTAGATTTTCTTTTGCCTTATTCTAAAGTAGAATAAGGTCTAATATTCTAAAAGACTTTATCATGACCCTCTTGTTGAACCACCTCTTGATGACAACTTGATGTTTCACCATATACTCCAAAAAAGTTGTTTATTTTTCATCCATCTCTAAAAGATTCATCAATTTGATTTGTATTTTGTCGACATCTTTAGCATACCCACTCATGAATTTCAAAATAGGAATCCTAAGGTTAAGTGAGAATACTAGCTCTTGTCCATAGATAAGTAGATATGGAGACATCCCTAAAGAGTTCATGACCATGACTCAGTCTATCCATAAAGCATATTTGAGTTGAATATGCCAATCTTTAGGATTCTTCTTCAACGAACTTCTTATTATTGTTATCAAGTTCTTGTTTGTAGATTCAGCTACACCATTTCTTTGTGGATAATAATTTGAAGAGAACTTAATAATAACTTGATTTTCCAGTTCCCATTGAGTTAGGAATACTGATGAAAAATCTAACTCGTTACCACACACTAGGAAGAATGGCATCCCAAATCTAGTAACAATTATTTCTTCCAGGAAGTCTGTAACCACCTTAGCCATGCAATTTTTGAATGTCTTTGCTTCTATCAAGCATGTACAATAATCAGTAGTTGTGAGAATAGAATTTTTCCTAGTTGATGATGGTGGATTTACTGGACCAATAAAATCTATCCCCCACTTTGTGAAGGGGCATATCTTGAATATTGGTTGTAATGACGTTACATGTTATCTTTCTCTATTAGCACTAGTCTAAAAAAATGACAACTATTCACATGTTCAAAAGTATCCTTGAATATCATGGGCCAGAATTAACTCAATCTTAAAATCATATGAGAAGTTGCTTCTACTAAACCATGCCCTATTCCATACTTATCATGAATTTTTTCCAAAACTTCATTTACTTCCTCACATCCCAAACATTTTAGATAAATTCCTTCATAGTTCCTTTTGTATAATTTTCTATCATGCAACATGTAGGATTTGCACTTAATTTTGAGTCCCCTATGCTAGGAACTGTTCATCCAACTAGGATACTAATTTTGTAAAAGAAAATATACAATATCTTGGTACCAAACATCTATTATTACACCCTGGTTGATATCAACTTGAGATACTACAATATTCTTATGATCTTCCATATCTATTTCACTGTCAAATCTGAACTTTTTTTCATCCTTGATCTAGTTATTCACTATCAATTTTGATAACCCTTGGCCTCTTACTAACTTTATGGGTTGAATTTCTAAATCAAATTCTTGAAGTATTGCCATCTATTTTCTTCTTCTTTCACCATGTTCATTTTGCATCAATAATTTCTTAACTACTAGATCAGGCACAATTGCATATACCTTGCTCCTCAATATATAATGGCAAAATTACTTTACCACTTTAATTAGAGAAAAAGACTATTTATTGAGGTTGGAATAGTTTAACTCAAATTTTTTTAGAGGGTAACTCATAAAGGCAATAAGTCTTTTATCTTCCTTTTCCTTCTTCTATGTTAGAATCCCAACACATGAGTGTTTTGACGCAAAAGAGTATATTTTTAAAAGGTAGTCCATAGTCTAGACTCACTAGCACTGGGGCCATAGAAATGGCCACTTTGATATCCTCAAATGATTTCTTAATCTCTAGAACCCATTATTTTTTAGCTCCCTTTTTGAGTAAATCATTAAGGGGACAAACAATCTCTTCAAATTTGCTTATGAATTTTCGTACAAAATTTATCTTCCCAAAGAAAGATTTAAGTTCTTTTTGACTATGAGGAGGTGATAACTTCAAAATAGCTTTGATTCTATCAAGATCAATGGAGATTCCAGCTTTAGAGATGATATGACCTAAGATCTTTCCTTTGGTAACCCCAAATGAATATTTCCTAGGATTTGAGTGATATGCCCTATTTATGACATCTATTGAATACCTATCTTAAATCAGCAATATGAGTGCTTTGATCCTTTGAAAAGATAGTTAATCATCCATGTTTATCAATCCCTTAAAATCTTTATCCATGGCTCATTGAAATGTAGCCCTTGCATTAATCAGCCCAAAAGGCATTCTTTTGTAAGCAAAAGTTCCCCATTTAGTTGTGAAGGCCATCTTTAGCATATCTTCTTCATCAACCATTACTTGATTATATCCTAAGTATCCATCCAAGAAAGACATCATCTTTGAACCATTTACAATTTGTAGGACCTCATCTAGTGAAGGAAAAGGGTAGTTGCCATTTTGAGATGCGAGGTTCAAGTTATGAAAATCCATACAAAGATGAATCTCTTCGGTCTTTTTCTATATAGGAACCAAATTATCTATCCATGTATAATGGCGAATGGAGAAGATGATTTTGGCATCAAGTAACTTCTTAACTTCTTTCATTATCAACGATTCAATGATAGGATTAATGGATCTTTTCCTTTGCCAAAAAGGTTTGGCATCTAGTTTCAAGGGAATTTCATGCATAATAATCTTAGAATCATATGTTTTTAGCTCTTTGAGCTCCAAGTAATAAAATCCTTATACTTTATAAGTAATTTGAGCATGTCTTCCCTTTCTTGTGTATTGTATGCCTTTCTGATCCTTAACATTCTAGGGTCTTCATTAGTACCTAAGTTGTATGAGTCACATTCTTCAATCCCATTTTCTTGTACCATTGTTCTATTAAGTTCTTATTCATCACAATAAAAAATGCATTCCAAATCAACCATTGCCTTAGGAATAGTGTGGGTTTTTAAGTTTAGGATCCCATCTTCATCTTCAAGTTCATCATCCTTAGGTTTTTCATCTAGAGTGTCATCAATATATTGCCCCTTAAAGTGGCCATTGCACATGATAAATTTGAGTATATTTTGATCATCCTCAAATACTTGGAATTTTGCAATATTATCTGGGATACATGGGGCAACAACCAATTCAGCTAGAAATATTTTTAGTTTTGTTCTTTCAACTGGTTTTAATGCACTAGCTAAAATAGCAAGAGCATCTGCTACCATGTTTTTCCTTCTTGGGATTGACTTTATATTCAAAGCTTCAAAATCATCCATTAAATCCCATACTCTTTTCCTATAAGCAAGCAACCTATTATCATTGCAAGAGTATATTGATTTCACTTGTTGTATAACAACCTGAGAATTTCCTTTGACTATGAGAGCTGTGATTCCTTTCTCCAATGCAAAAATAAGTCCTTAGATCAATGCTTCATACTCTACAACATTATTAGTACATCTAAACTGTAATTGATATGCTACATAGAAAAACTTACCTTTTGGGTTGATCAACTCAATACCTATACTAGTCCTAATTTGCATTTGGAACAGTGAAAGCAAAGTGTGCAGATTGGATCTTCTTTGAGCTTTCTAACCTTATGCTTATTTGTCCTTAGTTTTTATTTCACTTGGGCTTAAGAGGATTGTTTCTTGGAAATCCACTATAGCCTTTTGTGGGGTGGACTTGATGATTTTCCATTGTTACTTCTTGACACTAGAATTGTATGTTTTTTCTTGTTTGTCTTGAATTTCCCCTATAAATTCTATAATTTCATCCATTTTGGCTTTAGGATTGATGACTACTGAAGTCCATCCTTGACCTTTCATGTACCATCTTCTTCTTTGAACTTTGGTCATTCCTAGTGGGGGAGAAGATAAACATCCACCATTTGAAGAGGTATCATGATATATTTACATCTTCAATTTCCTCTTCAACCTATTCGACAGATTTAGATATGTTTGTAAGACTTTGATTTTCTATGGGTTCATATTTTAAAATGTTATCATTCTTTATTCCAATAATTTGTGTTAATACCTTAGTGATTACTTCTAGGCACAATGAACATTCAAACTTTGAATGGCTGCCTTTATGTAATCAGCAAAATCTTGGCAGAAGTAAGATATTGGGGTTAGCTTCTTCTCCTAAACATTGTAAGTTAGCTACCATATTTCCTATGAATTGTGTTACGATCTTGTCCTTTGGGATTGAAATCTTGGACTTTTATCTTTGATCATCTGATATTTTGGTTGGAGTTGTATCAAAAGCCATCACTTTGTAAGAGCCCAAATTTGATTGCAAGAATGCTACTTCATTTGGAGCATTGTATTCTGTAATCATTTTTTTAAAAACTTTGGCTCTACATATATCTTGATTTGATTGTTCAACCCTTTCCATGGTAACCATAACTGAGTAAAATCTATAGAAAACCATCCTCTTAGGCATTTTTTCCATTCTCTACTTAGAAGTAATCTGTATGTTTATGGAATGTCAACCACATGTATATCGATGACATCTTGAATCCAAGGGCGAACTATTAACTATATCTAAATGTCTTTCAACACCCCAATGACTTTCACCTCAATTTTATCCAACTGTATCACTATCTAATTAGAGGGCTGAGGAGTGACTCCCAACCTTTGTGCTATCAATAGTGCCATAACATTACAAGAGGCTCCTGAATCAATTAGGCAATTATGAATATTCTTCCCATATATCTTGATGGTAAGCAAAAATAGGGGCATCTCAACCTTCTCTTTAAACATAACATTGGTATTGCCTCTGAAGCATTGACTTGTTGAGATACTATCTTTTGAGGGATGATATTCATATTATAGGGTACCTTTGTATGATCAAGAGTCTTTATGAGTGTCTCTCATTGATGAGGGCAGTTTTGCAACATCTCAAACATGGACATGTTGGCCTTCATTCATTTCAAATCTTTTATTGCACTATACTTTTTAGTAGACCAAGTAGGATTTTTCAGCATTGTTGGCACATTTCCTTGATTCTAGTTTTGTTGTCCTCCATATAGTGGCCTAATTGGTACTAGATTGTTACTCACTGTTAGATCAGGAGGAGTTCATTATAGTGATGGAGGAATTTTGTCTATCATAGGTTCTTTTTTATTTCATAGATTGTAAGTATTTCGATTTTCATTGCAAAAAGTGAACATCTCTTTAGGCTGAATGTCTAGTTCTTGACTGAAAGGAAAAGATAAATTTTCATTGGTTGATTATTCCGCCTATATGTTCTGTGCAGAATCGTAAGATTCTAGTAACATAGTATTGAATTGTACAAGAGGGACATTGTCGTTCACTTGTGAAATTTAATTCATCTCTTGATTTGCATTGTAATATGAACCACCATTGTTAGATTATATTTTGAACATCATCATACTAATTGAAATCTACATATTGAATATTTTTGTTATTGTTATCTACAAGAATGCTTCCATTATTTGAATGAGTGTTCCATTGTTGATTTTGTCTTTGGAAACCATTGTTACAATCAGGAGGATTGAAATTGTTTCCACTAAAATTCCTATTATAGTTCTAACCATAATTGTTGTTGTAAGGACCAACATTATTTCTTTAAAAAAATTTATTCTATCCTTGTGACAACCTTAAGTGAGTTAGCTCATTGTTCATTTATGACATGGTTTTTTTATTTGACCAAACTTGAAGACAAGATTGTTATCTGCCTTAGTGGAAGCTACTACATTTTGCTCAAAGAAAGAATCTTTTGGAGGTTCATACCCTGGATATGTCAAAGTGGGGTTTTGTAGAGTAGGTGCCTACTATAATGGAACTAGATTCATAGGTATGAATTGGCTAGGCATCATAGGTGCTCTGATAGGATATGTTGGGATCATTTTAATAGCTTGAATTGGAAGCATCAATCCTCCTCCATTAGGATTGGCTTTTTTAGTGAAGGTAATCACTTTTGTGAAGACTTTATCCAATGTGTTGATATTTGATATAGGAAGTCTTCTTAGAAAAATAGGAGTGAGATGGTCCATAGCATTCAGATAAATTTGAATAGAAGCTTCAACTGGTATAGTGTATGGCATTTCCAGTTTGTAGTATGTCATATGAAAGAAATGGTTGAAGCACACAACTATCTCAGCTGGGTCCCTTTTGATTGATATGAATTGTTGATGTACCACTATTGGGTTGATGAAGGTTTTGAATTGTTCCCAGAACAATTTCTTGAAAGTATCCTAGTCTCCAATACATCTAGGTGGCAAATTAACATACCAATTAAAAGTAACTTCCTCCAAAGAGTAGGGGAATAAACAAAGAACCACATTCTCCTTAGCAATTTGCTTTCAATTGCAAATTTCTTTAAATACCTTGATGTGATCTTCAGCAGTTCATGTCTCTCCATAGATGAACCTTAGGAAAAATTTCTTAGGATTCTTAGGAAGATCATTGAGTATAGTTGTCAAGTTGATTGGTGAGTCTACAACATTTTCAAAAAAGGCCATCAGAGGGTTTGGTGGAATAATGAGTGGTTTCTGTGGAGGTGGAATTGAAGAAGATGATGAAATGTTGAATGGAAGTGGTAAAATTTGAGTTATTCCTTTGTCACTATGGGGCTTGCAAAAATGGCTAAGCTTGAGGATCTTGTGTGCACTTTTTGAAGATCTTAAAGCTCACTAAAATGGGGATTTTGGATCAGGATCCTCTAGTTTGCATCAATTATAGAAAAATTGCACCTCTATAGAAGTACACTTTCTAACAAAATAAGGAACACCTTAGAATTTAGTGCACTAGTGCACGTGGTGCACCTACCCACCTAGCGAACCTATGCACCTGCATGCCTCTGAAGTTTGAAAAAATTTCTAAACTTGTAAAAAAAGAAATTTTTTGAAGTTTGCAATTTTTTTCTTCTATTCCAAATGTTAAGGTGCCCTCCTTCTAGCACCACTTCTGTTGAGTTGTAATTTTGCATGATGCTTAACAGTTGGAATCCTTTTGAACTCCTCTCTTGAAAACTTGATCTAGGATCAACTCCAAGGCTTTGGACGATCTTGTGATTTACTAGAATTTGCTCAGTTGAAGATAAATGTGAGTGTTCATGAGGAGGCCTTTTCTAGTTCAAAACAATTTAGATAAGATGTAGAATTCGATTGCTATTTCAAAAGAATAAAACATATAGAAAGAAATATATTTTTCTATTTTTATGATGAATGCAATCTAATAATGCAACTATATGAATTCCTAAATTAACCAATGGGTTAGTAAAGAAAATAATGAAGATACGGTAACAAGAAGTTTAAGGAAATGACATGAAATTAAAATCCTAACTAACATAAGCCACAGAAACAACAAGTCTATGAGTTAAGCATTCAAAATAATTAGTGGGTAACCAATGAAAATAGGAGCAGCACTTCCTTAATTCCACTAATGCAATTATCAATGGGAATTTCGTAACTATAAGATGTTTCACTTTTCATCAAATCACAAGGTCACAAAATGTTGTGCTCATGCGAGATGAAAAGTTATGCAAGAACAATATTGTGATCTCTTCTCGAACTAAGTATGTTAGTGAAATTTGTAAAACCATAGCAAACACTAGTATTAAAAGATCGCACAACCAGAACAATGCAATAATTTTTTTGGCTCAATTACACTTCATGAACATACATTCACAAAATATAAACACACTTAGGCAAGAATCACTACTCTCCAAATGCGACCACCAACAACATATATTATTACGTCAAAATAATGGTGACCTAGAATACATATTACATTCTTGAATTTATAAAAAATCTTCTCCTCAATTTGTGTTAAGAGTGAGAGATATCTGTATGCAATCATATGCCTCTAAAATAATAATAAAAATCTATTTATGTACAAATTAACTCTCTAACTAGTGCTTAGTAGGACTCCATCAATTTTTATATCATTAATTGGATGCATGATCCTTTACATGTCATGAACAAAGAAAGCATGAAAAAATAAGAAAGAGAGAGCCATTAGATAATGGGGAAGTGTCTGGAAATGCCAAAAATAGAAGCTTCATCTTCACTAGGCATTTGTAGGAGTTAAACTGCTATTAGAATGTGTTTCTGATACATGGAAAGCTCTAAATTTAGAACTGGCAGTTAACTATCACTGCACCTCTAACTTCTTCAAAATCTTCCAAAATGCCATTGAAAAATCACACCTATTCACCTTGCACACCTGGCGCACCAGTGCACCTATGCACCTCAGAGGCAAGCTCAAAAAATTCAAAATTTCACCAAGTGTCAAAATTGAAATTTTGTCTGCTATGTTTTGTTCCCTTTTATACTAGAGCTATGTCTAGGTACATGCCCTTGAATTTCTTGATGATCTCAGTGACTTAAGCTATATTTGGTAAATCTATGGCTTCATATTTTCCTTTTACTTTCTACCTGTAGTTGCCCACCTCAATACAAGACTCCACAAAATCTCTGGGTTTTACATCTAATTCTAATAGTGCTTCTTCTATCCTAAATTCTTGCCTAACGACATCATCATTAGTAGCTTCCTCAAAAATTTTCTAGAATTTCTCAACTACTACCTCTATTGGTATCAACTTCTCCCTGGAATCATCCTCAAAAATGTATAAACACATATCACTATAATGCCTCTTTGCTTCAAAAATTTTCTCTTGGGTTTGATCCTTGAGCTTAAGAATCTCTGCATGTAATGTCTCCATTACTTTATTTCCATTCATAATTTTCTCTATCCAATCATTGATTTTATCTAACTCCTCAGTTGTATATACTTCCATCAACATCTGATACCTTTGTCCTTTGATAGACTATAATGTGTGCAAATCTTTGCTCTAGGTATGAAATTCATTTTTTAGACCAAAATCTTTATTCAAAATGGTGACTATCCTATCCATATAATCCTGAATATGGTGTGGAAACTTTAGATTTCCTTGTATAATTTTTACACCTTTCTCAAAAATTTCTCAGCATTGTTGACAAGCTTTTAAAAATGGATCCAATTGGCCTATACCCCTATCTCTTCTCTTGAATGCTATGTTCAAGGTTTCCTTAGGGTTTGTAGGATCTAAGGGACCAACAACTTCACTTAGATATCCATTTAGGATATCATTTTGTAGCCAAAGTGTTATCAATTCCACCCCATCCTGTTCTAAGCTCCTAAGTACTTCTTTAGTCCCTATTGTAACCATCAACTTAGTAGTATCCAAGGTAGGTTTCCCAAGCATGACCTCCCTGATCTGATAACCCCTTGGAGTCAATTCTTCAACATTTGAATGCAGAGGATGGATAGCCATGTGAGAAAATAAGTCCTGGTTCTAATCATTCATGACAAAGGATAATGCCCGTGCATCCTTTGGTGGTGATTCAAGTTTGCTTAGGAATTCTATTAATTCCATCCTATCCTCTTCCTCTGTGGTGAATTGTTGATTCTTATTTCTTATTACTTCTTTCCTTAGCCACCTTGGGATGTCCTCCATTGGAGATTTTCCTTTCAAGGGTGAAGGAGATTGTTTAGCTATACTCTTTCCCTTATCTCCCCTTTTTGGAGTCTTCTCCTTTTGTATGAGATCCACACCAGGATTCTCTATGTTTGTAGAGTCCACAGTCCTTACCTCAATGTCTTGGGAAATTTTTTGAGGTTATTCACTTATTTTCCCTTCCTCTAACACTTCCTCAGTGAATTCTTACTATGGCTCTTCCTCTTTTTTTTCTTGAACCTATTCTCCTTCAGTGCTTGGAGGAAGAGGGGTCATTGATCCCTTTTCTACATAAAATGGGACTTTCATTGGGGATGATGGAGCTACCTCAGGTCCTTGTGGCTCAGGTGGTAATGGACTCTAATCCTCTTGTTGAGGTTGATTGGTTGTGATATCTCTGATTTTATCTCCAACCAATTCAGTATCGACTGACATAAAATCAAAATCTAACATTTGAAAGACATCAGTGCCCTCAACATCCTACTCATCTATCCAATATTGCATTTCATCTTTTGATGTTGTAGTCAGAATGGGTTGCTTAGGAATAGATGGCAATGTGATTATGGAGCTTCTTCTCCTTTTTGACTTTGTGGCTCTCGTGAGACATGTCCTCCAGCTCAAAGGTAGATTATACTCTTCCTCCTCATCACCCTCTTCTTCCACTTCTTTCAGGATAGGTTCGAGGACTGATGGGAAAGGAATCACTTTCCTAGTGACCTTTTGTTTCCTCTTTATCAGAGTCTTGATCTTTCTTTTCTTAGAAGTAGAGGAGGAGGCTTGTACCTCTTGTTGGGGTAGAGACACCTCTTGAACTTCTATTTTAGCTTCTCCTTGGCCATGTTTAGCTAGCAATACTTGAGGATTGTTTGGGGCTTGTGTAGCTTCCACATTCTCTAGCTCTTGTACATTTTCTTCAACTTTCCATGGAGGTGCCTAAGTTTCTTCTTCTTCTGGCTCAACTTGTTGAGCATAAGTTCTCTTCCTCTTTCCTTTACCCTTTTGAGCCCTGTAATAACCAACCGGTCTATCAAGTTGGTATACTATCTCGAGTACCACTAGCAACTAGGCTATAAATGTAGGAACTGTGACCTTAGCTCTTCAACCTTTAGTTAGGTGGGCTTGCACATGAAAAACCACTATTTGAAGAACTGGATCAAGTTTTAAAGGTATGTTGATCCAATCCTTTGTCAATTTGATGACATGCCTCGCCCTATGATTAATGTCCTATTTTTCTTCTTTGTTAATCTCGGCATTCATGATAGGTCGATCACCAATCCTATACCTATTGAATAATGGATCAAGAAGATCCTTTGTATCCTCTTTCACTTCCTTAAAAGGAATCTTTATCTTTAAAGCACTCTTCACCAAATATAGAGTCATCCTATAATAATCCCTTATGTGGATATCGTAGTCATCCATTATGTTCATCCAGTGATCTTCAACTGTATCCTCATGCTGAAATGTCTTGCTAGCTAGATATTGCACTCTTCTAATGTTATCAAAATATGGCCATGGAGAATTATATTCTTTTAAGGTATATTGATCCCATCCAGACTCAAAAGATGGAATGTCTTGTCTTTGAACCACATTGAAAGGTCCTATAGTAATAGGTCATATCCAATATATTTTGTGCTACTTCCTAACTTTGTCACATGTAGACAAGAGTTTTCGAGTGATCTCTAGTAGAATGAGTCTACCACTAGGATACCTAGGGAGATTTTTTGGGTTGGTAGTCATACCCACTACCCTCAAATACATGAATGTTTAGAACTAGATGTAGCAGGCTCCAACTTTTGATATCTTAGCAACTGCCTCTTCTAACATCCTTTTCACGTAATCCCCTTCAATGAACTAGATTATTGCAAATATAAATGCATCATTCATGATCCTATATTCCTTTCTTTTCTCTGGAAGCTTCTTCCTTACCAACTGAGGATATACTATGTACGGCCTTGCGTTTGCATCTTGCATGCTACCCTTCTTATAAAGTCCTAGATAATTTGTCACTCTTACAACTAACAAGCAAACCAAGTATGATGTCATTAAAAATTTATAGCTATTCTTCACCACCACTAGCTACTCATCTATGTTCTCACTAAGAATGGAAGCCTAATCAATTGTCATCTTCATCGTCTTGATTGTTTCAATGAAATGGACCATCCATATGTTCAAATGCCTTGATGTTGCCAAGCCCTTGACTCTACTCAAGAGTATGATTGAGTATCCAATATCGTCTTTCATGTAACCTCTTGTCATATCCACTTTGCCTACTTTCCACCCTAGAGGAGTCTTCTTGATGAGGTATGACGATTGAATGATTTCTAAAGCTTCATCAAAATGTTCTCTATACCATCTCTTGGCTTGGTGATAAGTTAATTTGATAAACTGATCTATCCTTGGAAGATGGAACACCATCTCTATGTTGTTGGGTTGGAGATCTAGGATGATCTCTCTAGTTATGCTCTTCACAACCCTTTCTTTAGGAACATATTTTTCCACTAGTGTCATGATCAATTCTGAGGACTGCATTGAAACTGGATACGATGCTACATTAACAAGTCCTAAGTAGATCAATGAAGTTATCATCCCAAACCTTTTTGTGGGTTTATTTCACAATGCTAGGAATGCTCCCAAATCTGTATGACCTAGTTTAGTGTCCTAGATTTCTAAATAGTTATCTTGAAAACATGACTTAGTTGGAACACCTTGAAACTTGAATTCTATGGGCTTTGAGACCATATTTTTTGCAAGGGAGGATGAAGAAGAAGCCATTGAATCTACATAAAAATAATGTCCATTAGTTTGGAGTTGAAGCAACAATGATTAAATCAAACCCTAATTACTCAAAAACTCTTAAAACCCTAATTTTAACCCTTTTTTGCAAGCCTTTTATGATTTTACAATATGGGGTGTGTAGCAACACACCTTATTGGGTGTACTAATGCACACCCTATGAACTTAGGTGTGAAGAGTGGTTTTATTTTTTAAGGGTATGCAATAGCACACCTAATTAGGTGCACTACTATGCATCTTTAATGGTGTTTTTGCTTTTTTTTTAATGTGTTAAGGTTTTAATGTTTTTTAGGTTTTCCAAAGCAAAGCAAAAAAATATAGTGCATAGTAGCACACCTAATTAGGTGCACTACTATGCACCTTAATTTGGAATCTTAACATTTTTTTGTGTAGGGGAAAAGTGGAGGAGGTGCACCTAATTAGGTATGGTGCTAGAAGTAGATGAAGGAAAAAAGAAAGTGAGGGAATGAGGGGGGGGTTCCTAGACTATGTAGACCCAAGGTCCTAAGCACCCCTTGGTGTTGTGCAGCTATGCCACTACACATCACCAAGGGTGATGCCCTTTACTAAACACTTTGACACACTAGTGCACTTGGGGAGGTATAGTGGTGCACCTTTTTTCTTAGTTAAAAAGACATGCTCTTAGAATTTTGATTTTCAAGATCTGGGTTTTCAAACCGGGACCCTGATCTGACTAGGGATAGTAGGCAAAACCCTAGAAAAGACTCGAACCCTAAACTAGGGAATTGGAAAGCCAAAAAAGAAGAAGTAGGGGTTCCCCATTTCTCCCCATAAATGGGGCATGCATTGTGAAACCATAAAAATTTCTACAACTAACCTTGTGGCTTCTTATATAGTAGCAAGGCCCACAAACCCACCAAGTGGTATTACATAAACCTTGTGCTACCTAACTCATTAACCCCATATTCAATATTGGACATTTAATTCTTTTCCCTACTATTAAATAATTACATCAAATATTATCACAATGTTACAATACAACTCATCAAGTATATCCCACGAGAATCTTTACATGTTGCACATCCATCTAGGTACTCATAGGTGTAACATTACATAATAAAACAAATTAATATAATATAATAATATTTTGCAATGTGTGCAACACTCATAATCTCAAAAATCTCTCACTTGTTGTATACATTGCATAGGGTCAATTCATAGTCACATAAATAAAAAAGGAAATGATCCCTCCTAGCACATCCACCATCATGGATCAAAGTACACCATGTGCTCCATCCTTGTACATGAAAAAATAATCAAAGTATCCAACATCTCTAACATGAATGATCCTACCCCCTATTATTCCATTTCCACCAGATGTACATAGAAGCCATTCAAAGAGAAGGCCACCCAACCCATCACATAATAATCATAAGATCATGTACCAATTGAAATTACAAGCACAAAAACCTAATCCAAAGGTAATCACATGTATCAGTAGTTTTCAAAATCCATATTTGAAATAACACCCACAACAAGTACCAAACTCATCCAGCTATCCATACTTTCAAAGATATACCAAGTGAATCTCGCATCATCAACATATCCAATCTATAACCTACAATCACAAGCCTCAAGAGCAATACCTACCACATATATACCAAGAATCCCCCACTGCAAAAGATAATATCAAATCTATAATCAATCTACTCACAACATCTCATAGAAGTGAATCCATGCAGTATTAAAGACATCCACAACACATAAACTAATAACCTACAAGAATAACAATTCTTCAACACTCTCCCAAGTTCTCCATAACCAACAAAAGAAAGAAATAAAGGAATAACCATACCATCTCTCACATGACATACATGAACACAGACCCATGATCACAATCTCCAATGAATATAAAATCCAATGTAAGTGAAACCAAGACCAAAGAGAAATAATGCAAATCATAACCTATATCATGTACTTCTACACACACCTCTAGATGTAAATTGTACAATTATGATCTCCTCCATAAAACCCCAACCAAGAAGACACAACAACACCTAAACCATGAAATATAACTAATCATGGATGTAAGCCTCTCACAAGAAGATAAAACTCATAAAATATTCCTAAGCCAAGGAATAACCATTCCTAATCTAAGGAAGATTCTCAATATAAAATCATCTCCCAAATTCTGTAGAACTAACTCATGTACTATAGCTCAAGATCCATATCCATAAAAGACAAGCATAAACATAATGTACCTAGGAGAAAAAAATAGGCTATACCTCTCAAGTAGAAAACCATCAAGTAGACAAAGAGTGGAGAATGAAAATGATCATCAAGATATCCACGTCTCCAACCAAGACTCATCTAAGAACAATATCCTCTCAAGTCCATATTAAGTGAATTCCCCTCAAACTTCCATGCTGGAACTAATAATTGTCCCAAGAAATACTTCTCTAATCTAAGAGAAATCAACATCACCACTATCTCTAAGTATCCGTGAGAACCTATAACCAATCAACCCATTCAAAATCCAAATGCAACATAGTAATATCATGAAGTATCCAACAAATGATCAATGTACTCAATACCAAGAAACTAAACCAAGATAATTGTCAAAGTTCCAACCATGGCCTTAGGAACATAAACATGATAACATGATCTAAATCATTTCAACAAAAGACACAACATGCTTGATATGAACATACCATAACCTATCAAAACTCTAAATGCATATCAAGAGTTTACCATTACATAATACTGAAACCATCCTAACACAAAGGATAATATGTCAAATGAAAGCATAAACCACATCTTTACCAAGAACCCCATGAGTCCTCAAGATGTAACCATCTCCACACACCATGAAGAAAATCATCTCCACATACTGTGAAGAACTATCTTGACACACCATGAAGATAACCATGAAGCCTATGAGTCCTCAAGATCCAACCATCTTTATAGACCATGAAGATAAAAAGTGCATAATGCAAATGTCAAAGACACTTCTGCATCAAAAAAATCTAAGACAAACCTCCAACATCTGCAAACACTTAATAAATATATCAATGCCAAAAAATCCAACTCAATTGTGGTACCAAATTATCCATGGAATCATAACATCCATCTCCTACATGAAGATTCTCTAGTTCTACACTCACACAACCAAAGTGTTAGTACCAAATGAAATCAAGATCTCCAAACCAAGAATTGATCCTGTACTACCACATCATCACTAGAAAAAGCTCCCACTAAACCATGTATCCAAGCTATCCATGACATCATGATGAAAAACTATCCTAACCATGAGATCAACCAATTCATCAAACCATCAAAGAACTCAAAGTGCACATCATGAGATTGTCAAAAGAAACCTAAGAACCATGATCCTCAACCAAGAAGATATACTATCATAACCAAATAGAGAATCCAAATCAATGAGGACCAATGAATTACCTATATAACCAATCATGTCATTTCAAAATCCATGGAACCATGATCACATCCATGAACCGAGCATCTAACTCTCAAAGTGTGTCCAACCTGTTAGCATAAAATAGTCAACCACAATCATCTACCATGCTTGTACTTGGTAACAACACCTCATCCCTTCTACATGAAGAAAAATTAGAAAATCATGCTACTAAGGGCATATACAACCCAAATCAAGGCACTAGTTTGAATATGTATCAATAATGAAAGATTAATGGGAAAAGACAACCCATAACCAAGTCTTAAATGAAACCTGTAAGTATAGACCACTTACAACACTACACAACTTGTAGACCCAACAATTCTTTATATACATCCAAAACAAACATTGATAATTATATCATTACGTGACCAATCTAGAATATGAACTGAGTATACAATGACATCAAATACAAATCTCCAAAATATAAAATATCATAGAATCATAATTTTACCATAATCAATATATATAATAAATCATTTAGACCAATATGTCACTATTAAACTATGCCAAATCTACACCAAATTTTAACCAATGTATAGAGCTCTCCATGAAATTTTTGTTGACTACTTGAATTCCAAAATATGACTCTGTATGCTCAAGTTATGCCCATGTGCTTAAAATAAATAAAATATAACCTTTGGGCTCTTAAACCCTAAAAAAATGGGAAAATCATATAATTAAACCTACACCAAGTTTTAGTCCTTTGAATTAGCTTTCAAATGACTATAAAAAATCCAAAATTTAATATCTTGAGTGAATGTTATGGCCATTTTACCAAGACAATCTTTTTACCATTTTCATTATGATTTTTTTTTGCTGACAACAATTTTGATAGGATTAAATTTGACGGCCATCACAAGATGAAACTAAAAACCTTTTACATTTTCTATCAACATGGCCAAACTAGGGCACATTATATCAAAATTTATGGAAAAACCAACGTAGATCCAATGGGAGGTCATTTCTGCAAGTTGCCCCCTAAAACCTTCTTTTAAATGAAGCATCCAAAAAACCCTTTTAACCAACAATTCCATATACCCAAAATTTTCCAACATCCCATTATAATAGAAAATCCAAAACCCTCAAATCTGCAATAAAAAAACTCATATATCTTTCCCTTTCTTTGATCCTCTAATGCATTACCATGGATTCAATCTAGGGTTACAACAATAAAACCATAGCTCTAATACTACTTGTAAGGAACATCAATGTGTTCAGTGAAGTTTATGTTTTGTACTAACATCTAAGGGATCTTGGATTTATTTTAGTGGTAACTAGTTCACCCCTCCCCTCTCAATTACTCTTATATTTCCAAAAAAATCTAAAATGTTTTTCTTTACCAAGTACCTAGAATAGTTGCTTCTTGGGTTGCTTTGTTAAGCATCTAAGAGACCAAAATAGATCTAATAGAGAAGTATCCTCTATTTATAATGGTTGATCCTAGATTTCTAGTTGTTTTCTCTACAAGCATCAACATTGATTTAGTTTTCTTTTAAATGTGAGATCTTCTTGCCAATAAAAATATAACCATTTCCACATAACCCATAACACATCTGGAATATAAGTTGAGCGTAATTAAAATCCACATACAAGAGAATAGAAAACATACCCAAAAAAATGTGACACATGTATTAAATTCAACAAAAACACCATTGCAATAAGGGAAAAGTGAGTTTATTTTTCACATTGATATCTAGAAACACTCTTGAGAAGATATTTATTTCAAAATTGTTAGCATTACTATGCTTGGTGTAAATTTGAGAATTTCAAGAAAAATTTAGTTGTGAAGAATGCAACCAAAAAATCATTAAAAGTAAGCCATAGAGCATAGAGTGGATACTCATGTCCTAATCAATGTAACTAAGAAATCACAACTACTATTCAAGATACAAAATTTGAAGGAAATCAATTTTGACATGATAGGTTCCCTCTCTTTGATACCTCCTGGAGTACTATTAATTAAATATTTTGGTCATACATCCATAAATAATGAAGAGATTTAAGTGGAAGAAATAAATGAAGCATTTGGAGAATTATGCATGAACAAATGATTGAAGAACAAGCACAAGCATTTGAAAGTGAAAGGTTGTAGTTACGTAGTTTAAATTAAAAATAAATTACACATGAATGGATTTTCTTTTCTTTAAGAGTACTTCATGAAGGGACGATGTGATTAGAAAAACTACATGTAATAACCAAGGAGACCTTTCATGCAACAACTAAGTTGCACACCATCGGAGAGGTACCCTCCAAAGGTATACAATATAAATGTTTAACTACATGGGTAACTAAGGACATGTTTGATTTAAGAGATCCATGAGGGTGAAAAGGATTAAAGATATAGAGGTGGGGTATGCAACAATGATGATAGGTTATAAAGTCTATTATCAACCAGATTGAATATCATACCTAGTGGAGCAATTCATGCAACATATAAAATGGTGAAAGAAGATACAATAATATAAGTAAGATACTTAGAAGTGAACTACTTATAAACATAGAAAAAAATAAAAAGAGACAAGGTAACCATTTAACTTTGGAACCATTTTTGTATGTATCTTTTTCTATTTGAAAAATTTCTTTTCTAGAAATGGTATTGTCCAATGGTCTAAGGATAAACCTATGATAGTGAAAATAAATGAGTTCATTAGGAATTTAGGGGAACATATTTATTGTGTCATATGGAGATACTCAAATATTTTTAGTTCATAATGCATAAAAGATGAAGAATACCTAATAATGTGGTTAAAGAATACAAGGAAGAAACATTTTTTCAAGTTGACACTAATACATGCATTATACAAGCAATTCAACCTAGAACACTTTTCTTACTTTTAATTGGTTATGAAGTAGATACATACATAATAAAGACACATGCTATTGATTATCTATCTAGATCTATAGGTGTTACAAGTTACATATAATTTGGAAATTATGATGAATAATTTTTAAAGATCATAATGGAGCAAATGAAACTAGTGATTCAAAGAAATCTTGAGAATAACGAGGACATTATCACAAAGGTTTGGAAATGCACAACTAAGTACACCAACAATTATTATTTAAGAGTCTAAAGAAACAAGTCCAATTGAGTTAATTTAGGTGAAGAAGGAGAACATGAAATACTTAGAAGACATATGATAGAAAAGGTAAATAAAAGACACATGGTCCCCCAAGGACAAGGAAAGTCAAAGAGATGAATGCAAAAAAGGTTAATGATAATTAGGGAAAATTACAGGAACCTCAGGAATGGATTAGTACATATGTTGCAAATGATTTTGATCCAAACAAAGTCAAAGATAGTATTAAGGAGACATATAATGATATAGATTCCATTATCAATGACATAATAACAAATGGAATGTTGAAAATAAATTGATACAAGTATGATAAATGTCTTTGAATCATTATTTTTTCATTGATGTCAAACCTACTACTTTCTGGTAAGACAATTTCTTATATGATTTAGTACTATCATATTTTTGATTGACAAAGAGGATTTGATCAAATGGGGTAACAGTAGCACCTAGAAGAAAGCTTGAGTTATGATATTGAAAGGGGTACAAGGATCAGTTAAGATAGTGATATCATAGTGAATTGATAATCTACTTAAGGTTGCAAAGGTTGGTTACACTAATTAAGTTCAAAAGAACAAGTTAAACAAATTTTGTTTACCAAGCTTAATATTCAGCATAGTAGGTGCCAAACAAAGTTAGTGCAAGCTGAGTAGAAAATTAGTTGGAGCTGAGAAAAGTCAATTTTAGTGTAAGTTGAGTGAAAAAATGAAGTCAAGTAAAGTTTAGTTAATGTTGAGCACCAGTAAACTTTAGTTCATGCTAAGTGATTTGATAGAGGATGTTGAGAAACATAGTATTTACCAAGTATCAGAAGCTAGTTAATGCCGAGTGCCAGCATTATGAGAAAGATTGAGAATTCAATGAATCTAAGCCAACAAGTTTGATTTCTTGGATTGTGTGAACAGTGTAGAAGATAAGGTTGATGAGCTGGTGGCACAAAATTAATGGTGAACCATTTTGAGATGAATTCAAAGAGGATTGAAGGAGAAGTTTCTAGAAGGGAATGAAATGAAATGAGGGGTAGATTCATTGAATCCTACCTAATTTGATCGAACCCTAAAATGGATGATAGGGGAAAAATGAAAAAAGATATTTTAATTCTCTATTTATAGAGATGGCTAGTCATAAGCAAAGGTTGTCATGTGTGAGAACCTAAGGAAGACAAGGAGTCTAGGGTATTGCTTCATTCAGTGACCTAAGAGAAGAGACTGCATTGGCAAGCAAAGCAAGAAGGCTTAAGGGTATGGATGCTTGAAGGATGAACAAGTTATAAGAGCTAAAGTGTGTGAAAGCCAAGAAAAATGGAGGATTGAAACAAAGATATGTAATATGCAAGTGTGTTGTAAGTTGTTATCAGACCAAGCCTTACGATTACTTTCTAATTATTATATTAATCTAGGGTAAATCCTTTGGATTAAGGTTGACTTAATAGCCATTTGTAAATCCTTTAATTGAGTGACATTTCAAGTGAATGATCTAAAGTCCTTTGACAAGGCTCACTCCTAACAAGGTGATTGAAATCCTTTAACTAGGTCATATTTAATAGTGTGCATTATAACCTTTAATAGGGTTGGCCTTTCATAGGGCATCACTTTAGAAGAGTAAGAATGAGTAGCATGTTACTAGTAGTTTTCCCCAAACTAGGTTTCCACATTAAATCATTGTGTCAAATGTGTTATTGAATTTGTTATGTAACTTCATGTTTACATTTTTGCAAAGTTGATTTGATAGTAACCTACAAGTTTTAGCGATTGCATAGTCTAATGGATGCATGCATGATGATAATGTTTTATGGATATGGGTTCACTAAGCTGTGAAAAGTTTTAATTGTACATCTAGACCTTGGCTAATTGATTCACCCCCCACCCCCCTCAATTATTCTAAAGAATTCCAACATGGAATACTAAATGTCGATGTAAAAGTTAGTTATGAACTATGTGAGGAAAAAGACATGAGGAAGACAAAGGAAACACTTATAATGTATATTCACAACTTTCTTAAGACACCAAGTGAACTATATGGAAGAATACCTAGAGATATTTACAAGCTAGTTAATGAAAGACAGAGAGAGAAATTAAAATAAATAGGGAAATCATGGAAAGATAACTCATGGAAATAATATAGAAATGAATCAAGAAGAAATTGAGGTAATGATTAAATCCAAAATATAAGACTTCAATATTAATAATAGAGTTGCAAGGATCATGATTGGAGACACTCAATATGCAGGCGATGAAACTATTGAAATATGGAAGAAAGTGATGGCTATACAAGAAGATATTAAAAGAGAAATAAGAGAAAAGGATGCAAGTAGTGTAATTAATATGGATAAACCACTACTAGAACACACTTACATTCCATATGAAATTGGTGGAAAAGTCAAAGATAAACCAAAGCATGTCAAACATGGAGAAGAACACACTAGTGTGATACAATAATAATAAAAGATATACCATATGGAGAATTGATTATACACTCAATGGTTAAACTTTTCCAATAAATAATAAAATTAAGAGATGAAGGTGTAAAATGATCAATAACCATGAAAAAAACATCGAGTTTCAATAGTACTAGTGAATGGTAAAGGAGAAGACCTCTTGCAAATGTTATCATAGATGGAGAGGAGGAAAATGAAGAAGATAAAGATCTTGAGAATGTCATTATTACAAAGCTAAATGCCAAGGAGCTACTTGAGTATTTTGAGAAGTTGAAAATAAAGGAAACAAGGAACAAAGGACAATAAGAGGAAAGCCAAAGTATTATGGAAAGAAAAAAATACATCATAACATATAGGAAAATATTTATATGATTCATCAATTTTTTTACTAGAAGAAATGTTAAGAAATTAGGATTAATCAAATTTAAAAATAATTATTAAAAAATTAGAAAGAGATAAAATTATGAGATGGTTTGAATTTTTTTTTAAAAAGTATACATAACTTTCATTATAGCTTCCACTTGCATGTCAATGTCATTTGATAAGTTATTTATTTGATGAAGAATTTAGATTTTTGATCAATTTTTTTGAAAAGATTGTAAAGTAACATCACATTATCAATCAAAGAAATTATATTAGAAGTATCCAACTAGCTCACACAGAGCTAAGAATGGTGAAGAACTACAAAAAATGGTAAATGAAGTAACCTAAGAGAGCAATGCCTAATCTCTAATTTTTTTTTTGCAAATGTCTAGAAATGAATACATATATTGAGCATCAATATTAAGCACATAATAAGAATTTCCTTAGATTGTTAATTGGCATTGATTTGTGTTTCAATTGATAAATGTACGATCTCCTAGTTGATATTGATTGTTGATTTAGATGTTATACCTTCATTAATAGGGTGCATGATGTCACTGCATTTGTCCAATAACTCTATGTAACTCATTTCCTTAATTAATTTCCATTATCTATTACTAATTTCCTAATAATATGATGTCATAATATTATACATGGTGTCATTATTTAATATTTTAAATGGTAATTTTGGAATGGTGTCAAACAAGCTAATTTTTCAACCCATTGATCTCTAAGTCATAACATAAAATACTTAATTTGGCTAGAAAAATCATCAATATTTCTCATTAAAAAATGTATTATTTTTCACAAATTCTATGCTTTAAAAATAATTATTAAATGAATTCATTAGTTAACTTCCCCCTTATATCATTACAATTAATTATAGATTCTTTTATTTATTTCTTTGTTTTGTATTTCAATATTAAAACTATAAAATAATAATTGGTTATCCCCAAGAAGTACTAATTTTATCTATATATTTTAATATGAGTCACTTCTATTGGAGAATTCTAATATTGACCAAGAGAGTGAAAATTTGTAAGGTTTGTAATTTTGAGCAGACGTTTCTCTTTATTTTCTACAATGCAAATGTGTATACTTGTCAAGTTCTTAATTGTCACTCCATGGTACTCAATGTACTTGTCACATTATTTGTTCTTCCCACACATCATGGTTATGTTCTACAATCCTTATGCCTTTTTACTAATGTCTTGTATATCATGCTTACAAAATGTATGTAACTTCTCCTATAAATATTGAAAAACTTACAAGTACCCATAATACATAATAAATTTTTTTTTTATAGATATATTGGACATATAGTATTTTAGGAAGGAACATAGACTCACGAACTCACCATATTGAAGAAATCTTAATCTTAAATAAACCTAGGTAAGGTACATAATATGCTCCTAAATGTACTTAAGGTGAGAAGCATATGAATACACACAAGGAATATATTATACACATAAATGCATGAATTGAGCATCCAACTATACATAAATAATGAATCGTACACATGAATACTTATGATTCACAGACAAAATATAAATGAAGGCATGTATGAAAATACACATAAATATATACCACATAAAAATATCTTAAGCACATAAATAAATGAGTTATCTTATGTCATGAAAAATAAATGTGAATAATCTTTGCATGTATTACATCAATTTTTTCAAGCCATGAAGTATATACATGAATACAATTGGTACATAAGGCACAATTTACTCACATTATGAGTCATATACACAAACACACTTATCATATAAGTTACAAATTTACTCTAGTTATATACTATGCACATTTAGATTAAGAAGCATATAAATGGATTTACAAAAGTGAAGAATCACTAATACACATGGTGAATACATACTAATTACTTAACTTATGAATCCAATGCATGTAGTGCATCAAGCATACACATAATAATACATAAGGTGTGAGATTAATTTAAAGAAAAATACATAAATTTAATGAATCATAATGAAAACTATACATCATAAATGTATGCCATAAATAATATATATGAATATAGATAAATCAGAGGGTACAAACATGAATACACATAGGGCATGAGGTAAAGATTTAGATATATTAAGAGCTCTCAATGAGATACAAATACATTAGAAGCATGCAAAATACACACACTAAATAGATGTAAGGAATAAAGCCAAATAAGGTGATGTTTAAATTCATACTATAGAAAGTATACATACATCACTGATAATATGATCATAATAAGCTCATTCCTATCTCAAAAGCTTCAACCTCTGTCATTCTATAGTAATGCCATTTTTTATACCATGTACAAAATCAGGAAAGTGATGTAGAAATACTTGATGATTCAGCAATATATTGTGATTTTTGTACAAGTAATTTCTATGCTTTATTATATACTTGAAACTATGAGGTTTTCTTTGTTTGCTTTGTTGGTAAATTGTCTTTCATTTTTGAATTTGACATCTAGGATACACGATTAACCTAAGCTTGTTGATCTTAGTGATATAGTGGTTACATGTAAAATTATTCTTTGTTACCAATTATAATGTCCCTTAATTGGATTTATGTTCATGTTTAATGCACATCTTTATACAATATTATCAAAAATCAGGTCTATTTAATATCTCTATATAATTTTGCAATAATAGTTATTTTTCTTGTTTCTTACCTTAAATATACAAAACTAAATTTTCCAATAAGAGTAAATAAGAAATAATGTGAGTCCATTGATTTAGATATGCCTTTAATAATTTCCATATGGTCTTCAATAAGAGTAGTAGATCTTCAATCATAAAAGTCTCATGAATTTTCTAACGTAATCTCATTGCTTTGAAATCATAGCTTTGGAGTAGAATTGGGAGACTTTTCCTTATTATAGCATGTCACATCTCTTAGTATATCAAATAAGGCACCTTAGATCTTTACTAACTCAAACATATTAAGAAATTATATGGATCAATTTTTTTATGGGAGGAAGTGTAACACCCTTCTAGGGAACCCAAGATAAATTAATCTAACATATTCATAGGAAGGTCTTATAAGGTTTAATAATAAAAATTATAATTATAGAAAAGAGACTATTACATCCTCTGTTGGGCTACTACTACTAAGGTAACTAAAAGTCAAAATATACTACCCACAAAGCCATACAAAGGGTCAAATAAGAAACTATACAATCAATCAGGAATTAATCATGCAGTTGAATACATATGACTCATAGACAAAATATGCACGAAGTATACACCTAAATATTCTTGAAGCATAAAAATACACATAGAAACAAAAACATATAAAACTATCTTAAGCGCATGAAGCATGAGTTATCTTAAGTCATGAAGCATATATGTAAATAAACATAACATGTATTGGATAAATAATTGTTTTTATGATGGATCTCTAGCATTTAGAAGACCTCTAAACTACATTGTTGCAGCCTAAAATAAATAACGAAATGAAAAGTAGCTGAAATGAAAATTAAAGAAGATAGATTTCTGATGAATATGATCAATATAATTTCAACTAACGTGCAGGTCTGAGGCACAATCTTTGCGAACAACCTATCTTTGTTAAAGTTGTAGCCTTCATTTCATTGTTATAATACACGTAGAATTGATCTTGTCCGTGTTCTAAATTTTCTCTCATTTGAAATTTTTCTTTCATTTCTTCAAGTATTCAATTTAGGTTTAATGAAATTTAAATCTATTTTCATCTAATTATAAAAGAAATTTAATTGTTATATTTATTAATTGACATTACATAAAAATATTAATATTCTTGAATTATATATGATTTCATTTTATGAAATCTCAATTCTTTGTTAATTTTAGTAACTTGCAAATATATTGTTGATGTTTATAGCGTCTTTGGGATAAAATATAGATGTAAACATAAAAGATTATCTATATGATTAAACATGATTTTATATATTCATATATTTGTGAGGATTTATTTATGTATATTTACCTATATATTCTGAAATGTTCATATTCAACATATGATAAATTTAATTATTAAGTTTTTATATTTATAGTTTCACCTCCTATTGGTTGTCATAGAACTTCCTTGGTTGTGGTGACGTCTATGCAGCCAAAAGTATGCACCTGATTTGACTATTTTTTAAATTATTAATTAATTTAAAAGTGGTTTTTAAATTAATTAATAAATTAAAAAACCATCAAATTAGGTGCATTTTTTCGGCTATTTAGCCAAGGGCATTTCACACCATACGGTGTTTACTGGGTGTACCTAAGGTTTTGCTAGGGAATATGTCTATCGAGATGGTTGAGTTGGTATGTCTTGTCACTAAACCTTGCTACGTATTGTTGAATCAGTTGTGTGTGGAGTCTTGTCCCCTCTTTTGGGGTCATATTTAATATTGGTCAGACCTCCACCTTAAATATATTGGAGTACATAAGAATCCTGATTATGTTAGAGACAAAAAGGCCACCATTGATTGTATAAGGAGATATATACCTATTAAATAGTGGCTACAGTGCAACTTATATGCACCTAAGACTAGTGTTAAACAGTCTTAAGTCTTTTATATACAAAAGAAATACACTCAAAAGAGGTGCATATAAGTTGCACCCTAGGCAGTGCCTACATATTACTTATAAGTTCTTCCCAAGATTAATATATATAAGAGTTGTTTTCCTTTTATACCAAACTATATTGTTTGTTGAATGACTGATTTTGGTTTTGAAAATTAAAAATATATATATATAAATAAGTTTCAAAATACTCATCTTGAAGTCAACATTGTTTAGAAATTAAGGAATGGACAAGTTGAGTAAATTCATGTATGAATTTTTTATATACATACAACTATACTAATTATAGGTACACACCCCCGACCCCCCTGCCACCCCCCCCCACACACACACACACACACTAGCACTAGTGTAGTTAGTTGTACATATATAACTTGTGCGCACGCGCACGCACACACACACTAGTGTTGATGATTAAAAAAAAACAAAAAATCAAATCCGGAAACAAAAACTTACATCAAATGAAAGTCTTAAGTCTTTTATATACAAAAGAAATACACTCAAAAGAGGTGCATATAAGTTGCACCCTAGGTAGTGCCTACATATTACTTATAAGTTCTTCCCAAGATATATATATATATATATATATAAGAGTTGTTTTCCTTATATATCAAACTATATTGTTTGTTGAATGATTGCTTTTGGTTTTGAAATTTTGAAAAAAAAAAAAAAAAGTTTCAAAATACTCATCCTGAAGTCAACATTGTTTAGAAATTAAGGAATGGACAAGTTGAGTAAATTCATGTATGAATTTGTTATATACATACAACTATACTAATTATAGGTACACACCCCCGACCACCCCCCCCCCCCCCCCACACACACACACACACACTAGCACTAGTGTAGTTAGTTGTACATATACAACTTGCACACACACACACACTAGTGTTGATGATAAAAAAAAACAAAAAATCAAATCCAGAAACAAAAACTTACATCAAATGAAAGTCTTAAGTCTTTTATATACAAAAGAAATACACTCAAAAGAGGTGCATATAAGTTGCACCCTAGGTAGTGCCTACATATTACTTATAAGTTCTTCCCAAGATATATATATATATAAGATTTGTTTTCCTTATATATCAAACTATATTGTTTGTTGAATGATTGATTTTGGTTTTGAAAATTAAAAAAAAAAAAGAAAAAAAGTTTCAAAATACTCATCCTGAAGTCAACATTGTTTAGAAATTAAGGAATGGACAAGTTGAGTAAATTCATGTATGAATTTTTTATATACATACAACTATACTAACTATAGGTACTCCCCCCCCCCCCCCCCCCCGGCCACACACACACACACTAGTGTTGTGTGTGTGCGTGCGCGCGCGTGCGTGCGTGCATTATTACTTTATTTTGTTTTTATTCCATTTTCCTCATTTTTTACTCATTTTTCCTTGCCCACTTTGTTTTGTGTGTCTCTTTCCTCCATCTTTTATCCCTTCTCTTTGTAGCTTGCTCTGCATATTTTGCTATTTCATTCTTGCACTCTCTCATCTTGATCATAGATCATAGAGTGTGATCCAAAATGTTGATGATAAAATAAAATAAAAAAATCAAATCCAGAAATAAAAACTTACCTCAAATGAATTGTGGAAATATGACATGTTTAATAAACATCACAGTGAAAAGAAAAGAACACACATGTGATATAACCAACTCAATGAACAACCATGGTTATTTTATCCTTGCCATAATGATATCATTAGATTTCAAGGATCCTAACCATACTCCTAAGCATGAATCTCAATTTTCCAACAAGATTGCTGGATTTGTCTCATGAGATCTTTCTTACCAATAAATCATTCATTAACATCACATGAAATAAGACACATCTAATATGATAATCTTCCAATAACATCACTAATCTAAAATAGTGGTAAGAATTCTCAACTAAGAAATGTGATGCAACATCATGATAAAGAAATGTATCAAGTAACATACTAAATTTCATCTTAACATGATATCAAATGCATCCAAAATAAAGTAAAATTCACAAGAGAACATACTTTGGATACACCAAAGTACCAAGTGAATATCCATCACTAGCCTCAAACTAGAAGTAGACCATCTCTATATGCAAGTGCCCAGCAGTGGTATAAGTGGCTACACCTCCCAACTATGTGGTACCCCTAGGCCCACACCCACCATGCTCATGGAGGTAATAAACTGACCACAATCACATAAGACAATCACCCATGGCTAACACAAACACCAATCAAGCATGATACCAACCTTTATATGATCATGAAGATAATGTAGTACATCAGGCCATTGGTCAGACCCACTAAGGATAACTATGTAGGAATTCTAGTGGAGTGTAAGTTTCTTGGCATTAGAAATCCCAAGCTAAGTCTATGCGGTAATATCAACTCTAACCAGGAGGCCACACAATGTGCCCTCAAACCATATGGGCCAACTATATAGGCACACACACATGGACCCGCATGCCAACCATACATGTGTTCTTTATCTTATCATGAAGTTTTATTACCCATCTATTATGTTTATCTCTTGTTTAAAACCTCTTTGTATTATCTTTTCAAACTACTTTTGGACCTAGGGTTTATGAGAGAAGTCATTCCACATGTATACCCTACATATCCATGCTCATCAAATGATGAGTGGCCAAAGGCAATGCAAGTTTCCCAAACCAACCCCAAATGAAAAATCCCTCAATTGACCTATATCTAGGAGTTCAGGTCTTGCAAGATCCCATCATATGCACGCATACATGCACATATATGAGCACAACCAACTTCATGATAGTAATCACATAATACTAATTCAAGGGTTGGGTATAAGAAATGCAATAAATGAAACAAGTAAAAGAAATCTCACTCAACCAACCACCATCTAGGAGTATGTAGATTTAACATATTCCCAAGAACCAAGCCTCATGAACTCACTCAACTAATCTATATCTAAGAGTATGAATTCTACATAATCCCAATGATGATAAAGTAAAACTTGGTCTGATTAGAAATCTAACAACATTTCAAATCCATGATCGAAACCAATGCTAAGAAATACCCAATAAAACTAGGTGAGACACATAATAAGGTGATGTAAAAATCACTAAAAAATCAACGAAATTAAAACCAATTATGGGTAAAAGCACAAACATGTGTCAACTTTTATAAAGGAAAAGTGATATCAGAATTTAAAGTCTTCAACTTTAATGACATAAAAGTGGCATTTGTGCTTAGAATTTGATAATGATGTAAACTAATGAAATGTGTAAAATTGGATTAAGTTTATGTTTGTAATTTTTTAAAAAAAAAATTGAGTGAAAATTTAATTTATTTTTGAATTTTTAAAGTCTTTTTAAATTTTTTTTAAATGCTGAAAAATATAGAGTTTTTTTCCCATCAAAAAAAATATGCAAATGTTCATATTTTGGTGTGATTTTGGAATATGTTAGAGTTGACATGTATATCTAGTGCACCAAAAAAGAAAAATTGAAATTCGGCTAATATTTTTCAAGTTATAACAGGTCAAAGTCAAAGTTATCATAAATTGACAATATTTTTTCCCGTCAAACTTTTTCTATCAAATCTACATATTTTTTTTTTTAAATTACATTTTCTTGAAGAAGACTCTCTCCTCTAGTGTAGAATTAAAAAATAATAATTTTTGAACATGATTTACTATTTTTTTCCTATTTTTGAATAGACATCTTCATGAATCTTAAAATACCTACTTGTAATATTTTCAAATTATAACATATTATCCATAATCAAAATAATAAAAAATTTATATGATCATAATCTTGACTCTGAGACCTACAAAAGTATATTTTTAGTTTAAAAAAAAAAATCAATTTATTAGGTTAAATTGGCCTTCAAAGTGTGATGTTTGCAGAAGTTCTTATTTTTGCTTGTGTGGTTGCCACCTAGGATGCCACATAGGTAGTTACAACCAAAACCATTTCGGTCAAAACCCTTGTCGGCCCAACAAATTGCAAGCGGTTAGCTTGGTGGTTTCATGTATAAAATAAGTTAGTTTGGCTATTTCATGTAAAAAATAAGATTTATGCTTTCTTTATTTTAATAAATATAGAAAACAATGAAAAGTAGAAGAGCATTTTCAGAAGACAACAGTTTTTGAAGCCATTTTCAGCAACTATTTCATGGAAACCCTCAGAATCACAAAGGATCAAATATTTTAAAGGTGTTTTTTCCTGTCTACTTATTTTTATTTTTAAGTATTCTAAATTGAAGCATTAGTTGGTATTTAGTGTTCAAAATCTAAATTTATTTTTTTGTTTCTATAGATTAAAGTATTCAATGGGTAGTAAAAGGAAAAGATCAAGGAAATATGATAGAAAAAGAGATGACAAAATGAAAGGTCATACAAAACGTAACCAAAACCAACCTACTGAAATTCCTGAACAGAATGAGATTCATGAAGAGAATGAAAGTAATGAAGATGAAGAAATTAACAGTTCTACTGATAGAAACAACTTAGAAGGCATAATAAATTTGATCGATTTGGATGAGGAACACATTTTAACCAAATTCCATCTAAAGATATGATAAATGATAACACTATTAGAAAGCATTGTCAGAACATGTGGGATGAATATTTTAAAGATAAAAAGTATATTTGGACAGACACAATTATTTGTCAAGTTATTTAGGAGAAAAGATATGAGACCTGTTTTAGAGCTGTTGGGTGTTGATAATAGGAAAAACCATGCACATAATATTAATAAAACAATAGTTGAAAAATTGCAAAATGCTTATAACAAAATTGACAACACAATTCAAGGAGGTGATTTGAGTAATGCACATAGAGCATTGATGACTACTATATCTAGTAGAAAATTGACACATAGAAAATAGGTATGTGCAATTTCTGATGTACTACATATATCTAGAAGAATTTTTCAGAGATACATCAAGAGGAGAAATATGCTAGATGATAACACTGAGAATAACTGGGTGAATATTTGTAGAGTTCCTTGAAAAGATAGAATTTTTGAAGATGTGAAAAGACAAGTTATTGAATTTTTGACCCCACATTCTCATGTTTCTTCCAACATATGTGATACTATACAAATTAAAGATCAAGAGACAGGGGCCAAAATTGAACATCCAAAACATTTCATAGATATAACTCAAAGTGAATTATTTCAAACATTCAAGCAAGAATTTTCAAATGTCAAAATATGTTAGAGAATGTTTGAGAGTTTGTGTCCTTCCTTTGTACACATAAATAAGATGCGTGAAACTTTTTGTTGTCAAAATCATGTTAAATTTGATCTACACTTGCAATCATATAAACTAGTTATGGCAGTACTTGATCCTAATTTGGTCATCCCTAGCAGTACAACACAATTTGTGAAGTCTCTGTTATGTGATAAATTAGAAGATTTAGATGAGTTCAAAGTGAAATGCATCAAAAATCAGTGTGAAGATTGTGGAGATTTACACAAATTTTCTGAAATGCAAATTGAGAATATTAATGAATCCACACCAGTTTCATGGATGAGATATGAATATGAGACATACCAAAATAAGATATGAGATGAATCTAGAAATTTTTTATTGAAGGAGAGTGAATTACGTTATGATGAATTTATGACCAAGTTCCATCCATTGATATATCTACATATCCAACATTGTCATGGTGCACAATGGCAAGCTAAATAGTTTCTTGATTCCAAAAATTGTTTTCCACCTGGTTGTATACTTTCAGTTGTAATTTTTTCTAAGAATTATACCATTGCACCTCAAATAGAGCTTCAAGGGCAATATTATCATTATGAACAAGTTGCAATATTTGTGCAAGTGACCTATAGACATGCACAATTTGAGGTGGATGAAAATGTTGGATGAGAATGAATGCATCATCATCAAAGAGGTTCATTTCTATATTAGTGATAATAAAGTTCATGATAGGAGTTATGTGGCTCATTATTTTGCAATGTTCTCTAAAGATCTCGTAAATCATGGAATAAATATTTCAAAGCACTGGATTTGGTCTGATGGATGTGTAGGTTAGTATACATGAACTTACACATTTATTTAACTTTATTTGAACTTATATTTATTTGTACATGCCTATTTAAATTTGATACATATACATAGATAATTGTAGATACTTATCATGTTTCATGTTCACAAGACAATTCAAATATGCAAAAGCATTTAATTGGTTAGCAATGCAACATGCTAGAACCAATGTTAGGTTTTTATAGAATTTCTTTAAAAGTGGACATGGAAAAGGGGAGCATGATGGAGTAGAAGCATGTATAAAGCGTGCACTTCGACAACATGAACTTGCAAGTAAATATATGCATTTAATGTGTATGTTTAATACTAGTAGCATATATTTTAAATTTTATATATATGCATATTGTATGTACATATAGGGAATAGGATAGAGAGTGCAAACCAAATTGTTGAATGGTTCAAAGTTCATTTTGCTACTCGAGATACTAAATACAACAAGCGTTACTTTTGGGAAGTGAAAGGTGAACTAAGTTATATTCATTTTTAATGTATTTTTCAAATTGTTGAGTTTTTTATTAAATATTTATTTTGAAATATGACAATTATTTTTTGTATTTGTAAAAGACATAGATCGATCTAATCCTTACAATTGTCAAATGATTCTTGGTATTAGAAGTTTACATCAAGTGATGACTACAGGAAACCATAAACCTCCAGTAATTAAGTAAGAGAGAAAACATATTTTTGTGATGACTACATTAAGGAAAATCCAATGAGTGCATGTGAAAATATTGTGAATGGATATGTTTAACATTGGGATTTGAAGGAGATGGTTATAAAGCCTCCTTTTGAAGATGTTGACATTGACATTGACATTCATGATCCTGTATATTCAACTGATTATAAGCGCATTTCTGATTTAGTTATGGCATATATATATATATGTATATATATATGTATATATACATATATGTATATATATGTGTATATATACATGTATATATATGTATATATACACATATATATACATATATGTATATATACATATATATATATATATACATATATGTATATATATGTATATATACATATATGTATATATATGTATATATACATATATATATACATATATGTATATATGTGTATATATACATATATATATACATATGTGTATATATACATATATATACACATATATATGTATATATACATATATATACATATGTATATATGTATATATGTATATACATATGTATATGTATATGTGTATATATATGTATATATACATATATGTATATATGTATATATGTATATATACATATACATACATGTATATATATGTGTATATATACATATATATACATGTATATATATGTATATATACATATATATATACATATATGTATATATACATATATATATATACATATATGTATATATACACATATATATGTATACATACATATATATACACATATATATGTATATATACATATATATACACATATATATGTATATATACATATATATACATATGTATATATGTATATACATATGTATATGTATATGTGTATATATATGTATATATGTATATATGTATATATGTATATATACATATACATATACATATATACATATATACATATATACATATATACATACATATATACATATATATATATATATATATACATATATGTATATATATATATGTATATATATATGTATATATATATACATGTATATTAATATACATGTATATATATATATACATATATATATACATATATATATATACATATATGTATATATACATGTATATATATATATATATATCTATATATATACATGTATATTAATATACATGTATATATATATATATATATATATATATATATATATTCATTTTAAAATTAATTTATATTTATCTATATTTTTATATACATGCAGGAGATATTTTTGCAGTTCAAGCCTTACTAGATAATACGAAAAATGTGAACTATTATCTTTTAATATGCACAAAAGAAAAATACAAGTTGCTAGAAGGAACTATACATGTTGATCAATAGTCATATCCAATTGGATTAGTTGTTATTGAAAGAAAATATTATCAACAAACAAGGGTAACTAATAGTGGTATTGAATTTATTGAATACAAGCTTGGAGGAAAGGTTTATACATTATAGTAACCATGTTATAGCAACCAAGTTACAATTTGAAGCAATACAAAGAAGAGGACATCGTGGAAATCAAAAGTGGAAAATATCTATTAAAGAACATGAAAAACTTCTAGAGATAATAAAAGCTAGAGACGATCCTAACAATACATTATTTGTGGATCTCTAGTTTACCTATGTACTTATTGTGGAGCTCTAGTTCAGCTATGCCTATATAGCTCTTATACTTTCACATTTAATGTTGATAGGATATTTATTTTATAAATTTGTATACATTGGATCATTATCTTGGATATGTGAAATTAGACATGTTTTGTTATTTTTTTTAAAATTAGACATGGATATCTCATTTAAGACAGCCTCTTAGGACCTCCCCTTAAGACAACCTCTTAGGACCTCCCCTTAAGACCATCTATTAGGACATCCCCTTAGTACCACCTTTTAGGACCTCTCCTTAAGACAACCCCTTTAGTATTTGTATGTATTTATATACATTGTTTATGTTTTCTTACATATGATTGTTAATGCTATTATGTATTTATGTACATATAATCTTTATGTTCTTATATGTATTGACTTTTATTAATTAAATGTTGTAACTTGCATTCTTTAGGTCATACTCTTTATATGTTCTTATATGTATATGTTATATTCTATGTTACATGTTACATGTTATATTTTATTAATTAAATGTTGTAACATGCATTCTTTAGGTCATACTCTTGATATGTTCTTACATGTATATGTTATATTCTATGTTATACTCTTTATATGTTACATGTACATGTATATGTTACCCTTAAGTCATGTCATTAAATATAGTTAATTATACTTAGATTAAGGCATTAAAAATAATACATATAGAATTTTACATGAATATTGAAAACATACATGTCTACATTTAACACACGAACATAATTACATACATCTATGAAATAAAATATACATGAATATTGAAAACATGAATAAGGTATTTAGATGAATAACATATACAGAAACATGAATAACACATACATAAACATAAAAGATTAAGACATTGAAATATCAATTTAATATGTACATAAGACATTAAGTTCTAGTACTCAAGTTATGTTCTTAAATATGTATTAAATTTATTAATTAAATATTGAAAACATACATACATTCAACATGAACATAATATGTACATTTATGTAAAATAACACATCTATGAAATAATGTATACATACCCATGTAAAATGTATCCAAAATACCATATAAAATGTCTCCAAAATACCACATCAAATATCTCTAAAATACCACATGCATCAAATGTATCTGAAATAACATGTACATCCATATACAAGTATCTAAAATAAGACATGTATCTAAAATAACATACATATCTATATAAAAGTATCTGAAATAACACATGTATTTGAGATAACATACATCTCTGGATATAGAAGTATCTAAAATGCCATGTATATATATAAAATATCTTGGCAACATCAATGAAATAGACACATGTGTAAACTAACATCAAGCACATCCCTCTCCTAATCCTTGACCCCAAAAGGCTCTACGATCTAGATCTACACCCTCTGTCAAATGAAAGAAATTTGTAAAATTATAAAATTATACATATTCATGTGTATACGTGCAAGTATTAAATATCATATATATATATATATATATATATATAAATACATAACATACCTGTGACTCATGTCATGAAGGATTTGCTGGGGTCTAAAGATCTCGAAAATGCAACAGACTATCACTAAGATCCTATAGAACACACATGTACATGTACACAAGTTAAATTGAATCACTCAAGAATATGTATGTCTAAATTATAGTAAAAAATAAATATAAACATATATAAATTTACAATATTTGTCATAGCATCATGTAATGCTCTGCCAATCTGACTAATATCTAAGTTATGTAGTGATAGAGTAATCTCTGAATCACAGAATGTAGATGCTCTAAGGCCAGGCTATGCAGGAACAGGAGTAGGTGGTACAAGATCTTAGGTAGGTGTGGGGATAGGTGCTATATGGCCCTCTGTAGGACTAGGTGTTGTAGAATGTGTAGGGATATCCTCCTATCTCTGTAAGGGCTATGGTCCTGTTGTACATGACAAAATATAGCTGATGTGTCTACCAATGTCACAAAGAGGAATCCCCATGACCATCGACAATGCCTGATATGATCCAAGAAGATTAGGTGCTAAATAAGATGCCATTTAGCACAATGCATCCACATCTATTATGGCTGAAATCTCTAGTGGCGATGGTATATCTGACATCTCATATAGATCATCAGCTCCTATGCTAGAGGATGCACCTGTCAAAATGGGACCATGAGATCGTAACATATATCTACCACATCTATTTGAAGATATCTCCTATAACTGTGGCAATGCTAGAATATATCTAAGTCCTAACTATATCATCAAGAACACTCAAATCCACAATAGTCACTTGTGGACCTCTCGGCATGACCAAAAGGTTTGGACCCACCATTGCCATTTATTAATGGGCATAGGGGTGTCCGTAGGTCTAAATCTCTCTGAAAATTTTCCTTGAACTTGTCCAACATGACTTGGAAAATATGTATAGTCAACATCATGATGTAAATAAAATTCTGCAAACAATTGTTTACAAAAATAAAGGGGAAACTCATCCTTTTGTGGCCACCTGTGATGTGCGACTAACCATTGAGGATATATAAATGGAGCGACAAGTTGATTTGTACACTTAGTCATTGAATAACCTCTAACCCTAGGCCTATCTGTATACAAGGGAAATATGGTCTTCACCACAATGGTGGAGACTTGACCATCAATTTGTGAATACTTCATAGTGCCATTGACATTGTGAGAAAAGGAAGAGTAAAATGTCTCAATACTAATATCATCAAATGGGTTGTATGTAGAGATTGTTTTGATCATTTGGCACAACTCATCTCTAATAGAAACAACCTTCTCCCTATTAAGGAGAGTGGTAGAGGCTAATAATGTAGAATCAAGATACTCAAGAGCATGAGATAATATAGCAATAATATCTGTAAATAAATGCTGTCTCTCCTCATCAGATGATGTCGATCTACGTGTTGTGCCTGACTTAGAACTAGGACCCCCTCCATGAACACTAGCCTCCCCTGAGGATGTAGGTTCTCCACCAATACCAGATGCCATAATGATATATGCAAATATCTAGATATCTATAAATGCAGAGTTAAGATATACATACATAAGTACATATAAAATTGAAATTTAAATTTAATTAAAACATGTATGTATATAAATATGTACAAAGTTGAATATAACTAAAAATATGCACATGTTATTTAGTACATCTACCTCATGTATGTGAACATCTAGCTCAAATATGCACATCTAGCTCATGTATGTGAATAAAAACTATGCATGTATGTTATTTAGTACATCTAGGTTTACTATGTTAATATTTTCTAAAATGTAACTAATAGGTTTGTAAAATGTAATGTTATTTAGAATGTATACGTTTACTATGTTAATGTTTTGTAAAATGTAACTAATAGGTTTGTTGTTAATGTTTACTATGTTAATGATTTCTAAAATATAACTAAAATATTATCAATTACTAAAAAACACTTAAAATATATAATTAATTTAATTAATAAAACACTTAAAAAATATTCATTTAATTAATATTATCATGCAATAACTAAAAAACATTAAAAATAAATAAAAAAATAAAAAATAAAAAATTCACCTACTTGTTATGGCCGAAACACTTTAAGCACCTGGTAGCCGTGATAGTAAAATGAATAGTGAAAATGACCACCTAGAGAAATTTTTAGATATTTATAATACTAGAGGGGTTATGGTTGAAACCCTTTCGGTCGAAATCCCCCTTGCCACGTTGGCATAGGAAAGTGCCACATTTGTACTATTGGAATTAACAAGTAGGAAGATTTACTTCTGAGAGGGCGAGTGAATAAGAAGTAACTAACTTTATTTTTTTCAAATTCCTTTAACTGAAATCATTCACATGTATCAAATTTATCTAATAAACCTGAAAGTAAAGACATGCATGAAAATAGACAACACACAAATTTGGTAACCTAGAAACCCTCCCAAATGAGAAGGTAAAACTGGGATGGGGATGACACCCACAAAATATCATTGCAGCAATGTGTAACTGTTCAAGGTTACAATATTTGACCATTTCCAATGCCCTGCCCTATGAAAGGCCTATCTTGTTAAAGACTTTACACTCTATTAAAAGTGACCTGGTTAAAAGATTTCACTACCCTACTAAAAGTAGGCATGGTTAAAGGACTTTTGCACATTCACTTGGAATGCCACCTTGTTAAAGGATTTACAATGGCTGCTAGGCCAACCTAAGTTCATATGATTTCCATAAAAAATACAATTGTTAGAGAGTATTAGAAAATATTTGACCTGTTAGCTTTACAATCTTCAATTATTGATTCTAGATCCTTGCTTGATCTAATATGTCACTCTGTGAGGTTCTGATTCTCTGTTCTTCAATAATTGGATTTTTCTATGTTGCTCTATTCTTTACAAAATCCTTTGAAATCCCCTCTAAATTTTTCTATAGTTCACCCATACACTTCTCTCAACAACTCATACAATGGGGTTTCGTCCTCCTTTTAAAGATTTCGAAGACTTAGGGTTAGGTATGAATCTACAATCAATATTAAATCTTCATTTCTGCTCATTTCTTGCACTTTTCTTATTGGTTGCATGCCTTTTGCATTTTTCTTATTGGCTACATGTTGATTACATAGGTAATGTGAAAGATTCAATCTTATCTTCAAGACCCTTCAAGATTCATCCTATCGCGGCTCCAAAAATGGTTTACATATGAGTTTGTGAAGGCACAAACTCATATGCTGATTCTATGTTACTCAACACATACTAGTTGCTAATACTCGACACATATAGGAAAATTGGCTCACTCAGCTCTTATAGCAATTCTATTCCACTCAACATCTCTAGTGACTCGAAACCTATACTTTGCTTGACACTTGAACTTTGCTCGACACCTAAAGATTGCTTAGCACCTGAAGTTCACTCGGCACCTATCAAATTTTTTGAATCGGCATACATTGTAGCTCAACTTTTGTATTATACTCGGCATTAACTTGAGAATTGGTTAAGTGTGTTGACACTCAAATGTGAAAACCATTCTAAGACCAACAATCTCCCCCTTTGACATGAGTTAAAAAAACACTTAACTAAACATTATGAATATAATCTCTATGAGATTCTGGAAATTTTGCTCTGCTAGGGTTTTCTTGCTTCATGCGAACTTGCAATTTTTTTTGCGTACGACCTTTCGCTTGCACTCCCCTTCTGTCGGCACTTATCATACCACATTTACTACGGGAGCTTTAGGTTAGGATATAATGGCTCCAGCCAGCGGTGAACCAGTTGTTTCTAGTGTTCACGCTACTGCTTCGGACTGCCATGGCGCCACCACCAAACAAACGCCTGCGCAAGTTTGTCCCAAAGGTTTTCCATGAGGTAAGCCTGATATTGTCCTTCCTTTGCAAGAATTTGATGCCGCATGTGACTGGTTAGAACAACATACCTTGATTGGGTATTTTTTTGGTAGGACCCCACCTGAAGCTATGCTCAGAGAATGGGTTAACAAAAGCTGGACCCTGCATGGCGTTTGCCTTGACCCTATGCAAAACCTTACCAAAGGTTTTTTTTATTTCGCTTTGCTAACCCGTCGCAAGCTGACACAGTTTTTACCAACAACCCTTGGTCTGTGCATTCCTCTCTGCTTGTATTTCAGAAATGGTCCCAAGACTTCTCTGTCTCAGATGATAAAAAGCTTAGGGTTCCTATTTGGGTTGAATTCCCAGGTCTACCCTTGCCCTGCTAGCCTTTTATTGAGTCTATTGCCCAAGCCCTTGGCAAAGTTGTTACCAAGGAGCCAAATTTTTTTTTTAATGCTCGCCCTCAGCGGCGTGTTTGCATTGAAGTTGATCTTTCTAAAGATCTCAAGGATTCAGTGAAAATCCAGATTGGTGCTCAAACTGTTGCCCAGAAGGTGCTTTACTTGAACCTACCTAACACCTATTAAAGATGCCAGTTTGTGAAACACAAGATTAGGGACTACCCTTTGGTCACGCCTAGGGTCAAACCCCAACCTAAAGCGACGCCTGTCAAGTAGGTCAAAGGAAAAAAAGAAGAATGGGTTACTATTGGGCGCAAAGGCAAGCCTGCCTTGACTCCTTTGGCCCCCAAGCTATCCTATGCAGTTGTAACCATGATTCCTCCTACTTCCATCGAAGTATCAATGCCTGCTAGCATGGAGACGCTAGCAGCTCCTGTTGCGCCGATTTTAGTTTCGCAGGTTTCAAACCCTACTAGCTCGCAAGGGATTAAGGTAGCTGCCAGGACCTTGTCCTTGGCTGGGGCTCGTTCTCCTCTTGTAGTCTCTTCCATAGTACCACCAGCAACAAGGCATTCTCGTAGTCCTCCTGGACATGCGAAGATATCAAGGGTCAAATGGCAGGCTGTAAGTCTAGAGGATTTCCCGTCTGACTTTCACCCGGTTTCTACCTTTTTGCAGAATAGTTACTCCTCTCTCGAGGACGAGGATGATATGGAAGATTTTTCATGAACTTCCTCTCCTAGAATGTTTGAGGTCTTACAGACCTCCCCAAAAAATTCTATGTTCGGGATACCCATCATAGACTTGGGAATTTAGATTTTCTTTGCCTGCAAGAAGTTAAAATTTCTGGTTTCATGCTTTCTGCTGCATGTCGTGTCATTTGGCAGGATAGCATCATGTTTTCTTCTTAGCATGAAGTTGGCTGAGGTGGTGTAGTTACTCTCCTGTCACCTTGCCTTCATTCTGTTATTATTTTGCACGGTTCTGACCCCACATACCGTATTATTTGGCTTTTGCTTTCCATCAACAATCATTCTTTTGGAGTCATTAATGTTTATGCCTCCAATGATGCTGTGGAAAGGGCACAAATGTGGGTTTGGCTTGCTGACAACCTGCTGCCAGCTACTTGGGTCCTGTGTGGGGACTTCAATATGGTTGAAGTGGCCTCTGACAAAGATGGCATTCTACCTTTCCGTTGGACAGCTGGGGAAAGACAAGCTTGGTTTAACATGCATCATAAATTGGGCCTCTTTGATCCCAATACTAGCCACCGTCATGATAATGGGGCTTGGCACACTTGGTCCAATTTTTGAGCCTGTCCTGATCACATATTGAAATGTCTTGATCGTGCTATGATCTCAGTGAAATCTTTTTTTTACTTTTTTGAAGATCGTGATCTACTTGTCATTCCCCTGACAGATGTGACATTGTCAGACCACTATCCCATTTATTTTGGCATTTCTTGGCAAACAGCTGTCCCTAAAGTGGTTAAGTCTCAATTCTTCCTCAACACGTCTATGCTATTGCATGCCTCCACTATATCCCACATACAATGTGTTTGGAATTTGGAACCACGTCCACATTCCCATCGAGGTTGGATTCAATGGTGGAATGATGCCATTACCAGAATGGCACATTTTTTGTGCATCTACGGGCATCAGCTGGCAATTTTTAGAAAAAATTCTTATGAAGCCAACACCCTTGCCCTCAAAAAAGCCTCTGAAGAGCTCACCTTCAACCCTTTTGATGTGGATCTGCAACTTCAGCTTGCCAAGCTTCGTCATGAAAAGAAAATTGCTGATAACTATGTTGCCCGAGGAGCTCAAATCAAAGCCTGTCTCCACTGGTCGGAGGTTGGCAACAAAGCCTCGAAGGAGTTCTTTCAGGATCTACGAGCCCTTCATACCAATATTGAGATTAAAAAGATAAAACAGGGAACTGAGGTTCTTTCCAATCTGCCAGACATCTTGCAAGCTTTTTTTCTTCACTATGAGAACGTTTTTGCTTCATAGGGCTATTCGGTTGCTCAGGAGGAGGCTCTCAGAAAGTGTATTTCTGTTACTCCAAACTGCCTCGCGGTTGAGCAACGCGCTTTCTGTAAGCAACTTCTTTCCCTTTGAGACCTTAAAGAGGCAACTTACTCCATGGCGGATGACAAATCCCCTGGGTGTGATGGATTTCCTTGTGAATTTTACAAACATCTTTGGGAGCAAATTGGTCCTGATCTGCACAAAGTCTATCTTGAAAAATACCATTCTAAAAGCTTAGGATTGATCATAAATAAAGGAAATATTAAATTCATACCTAAAGTTGGCGATCTTGAGGACATCTGTAACTGGAGGCCCATCACCCTCCTCAATGTGTCTTATAAAATCATTGCTAAGGCACTCTCTCTCAAAATCCACCATATGCTTCCACTAATTGTGCGGCCTGAACAAACTGGCTTCATTAAATCCAGGTATATTCTTGACAACATCATTGCTGTCTGGGAAGGTATGGAATGGGCCCGTAAGTCCAAGCAGTAGGCTATCTTTTTAAAGATAGATTTTGCTAAAGCCTATGATCGTATTGAATGGCCTTTCATTTTGGCTATGCTTCAGGCTCTGGGTTTTGGTCCCAATTTCCTTCAATCTGTGGAGATGCTCTTTGGTGATGCTAATGCTTGCATCACCATCAATAATTCACAATATGAAGCTTTTGGACTTTTTCATTCCATCAAACAAGGTTGTCCATTAGCTCCTACGCTTTATGTCCTTGCTGTCGAAGGCTTTGGTTATTTACTTGCTCATTTTGTGTCTTCTGGGCTGGTCCATGGCATTTCCTTGCCTGATTCTTCCTCCCAGTTAGTCAATGGTCATTTTGCTAATGATTCTTTTCTCACTCTTCTTGAAGATGAAGAAAACATCAAAAATGCGTTTGATTGTCTTGACACTTTTTGTCAAGCCTCTGGATCTGCCATTCAGTGGCATAAAATGCTCTGTTACCGACAGTCTTTTTTGCCAGCTCCACCTTGGCTCGGCCAATACCAATGGAAATGGGTTACTCATGGAAAAATTTTCTGCTTTCTTGGCATTCCCTTTTCTTTCCAGGCTTCCCCTGTGGAACTTTGGAATGCTGTGCTTACAAAGATTACCAAAAAGCTTGATTATTGGATCACTAAGCCGCTTTCTCTTGCTGGTAAATTCTAGATTTGTTCTAAGATTTTGGCTGCCACCCATGTGTTTTATTCTTCTTGTTGGGCTCCCTCCAAAGCTTCATACCTCAAATTAGAACGTTTGCTCAGAGATTTTCTTTGGGCCTCTGGTTCTGACCATCATGGTTTTCACAGAGTTGCTTGGGATTTCTAGTGTCTCCCAAAGGAATCTGGGGGTCTCGACCTACTTTCCACTCAAAAGCAGGGCCTTGCCCTCTATGCTAAATGGATTATCAGAGCTATTTTTGGAGATGAAGCCTAGAAAATTCTTGTCAGACATTGCATTTCTTCAGGCTTCCCTGCTAACAGACTGGCTTGGAAGGGAATTGGTTTTCAGACCCTTCTCACTATGTGAGAACCAGTGGTCATACAGGGTTCCTTCATTATAAAGAGCATCTGGAAAGCCTGGGAAGCTGTTAAACCTTGGCTTTGTTGGGCTGGTAATGAGTTCCACAATGGGTTATCCTTAAATCAGCAGAACATTTGGTGGTCTCCCCTGTTTACCTTCTAGGGTATTCCTCTTGCCAAGACTCAAGGTGCCAGTGCTATGCGTTTCTATAAACGAGGCATTCGCACTATTAAGGATATTTTTTCAAGAGTCACCATGAATTTCAGGTCTTGGGAGGATATGCAAGTTCAATACTGCCTTGTTCGCGCTGATCGTCAGACTTATGAGCTTTTGTTGTCTTCCATCCCTGTGCACTTACTTCATAAAGTGGGGATTCAATCTGTTCGACCTTGGTGGTATGATTGGAAGTGGTTTCTTGCCACTCCATTTACCAATTATAAGCCCAATATGGGATATATATGACTTTTGCCCCACCTTTCGATGGTAGACACGCTTAATCAACGATGGTATTTGCAGTCTTTGCTTTCTCAATGGAGAAAACGATTTGACACCATTTGGAGTGCCACCACAGAACCTAAGATTTCTCACTTTGCTTGGTGCCTTGCTTTCCAAGGTCTTCCCCTAGGGCCTTGGCTCAAGCACATTGGGGTTCTTGATCCCAGATGCCCCTTCTGTGGCCAACCTGAGTCCTTTTTGCATATTTTTTGGTTTTGCAAATGTGCTCAGAATTATTGGCACTGGATCCATGATTTTTTCATGCCTTTCAAGCCCAAACCTTTTTCATGGCACATGATCCTTCTGGGTGATTCCCCCAAATTTCCTCGAAAGTTTTCCCAGATTTGGCATACCTTCAGGATGGAAATTTTGTTTTCTCTATGGAAAGATAGGAATGCAGTTTTATTCACTCACAATTTTTTGGATGTTAACATTGCAATGTACACTAAGGCATGCATTTGTAATAATGTCATTATGCAGATACAGGTGCAAGCTAATAAAGTTGCATTGGAGGTTGCCCACTTACAAGAATTGTTAAACCATTACGGCAATGCTCCTTGTATCATTGCCAGGGTGCCTCCGGAGGCCTCAACTGATGCTTCCTCATCTCGTAGTCATCGTTCCAGATGCCAGTCCTCTGGTCGCCATTCTCACACACCACGCTCCCAGGGTCCCTGCCATCACTCTCCCAGTGGTGGTCATGGTGGTTGGAGGCACCACTCCGCTTCCCCACCACGTGATGGTGCTGGCTGGTCCCCGGCTCCCCCCATGGGTGGGCTTCTGGCTGGTCTTCGGCTCCTCCCCTTAGATGGGTGCACTTTGGCAAGTTTCCTCGGCTGGCCTTGGCAATTTCTCCTCCGCGGCTAGACAAGAAGGATGTGGAGACTGCAACTATCCCAGATCCTGCAGATGCTGCTGATGGCTAGACTGTTCCTAGTCTACCTTACAATCCCACTGATGCATGGGGATTTCTAGATAAAGATGATCCTCCTCCCACTACTGGTACTGCCTTGGCAGCATGAGGTTGTTATATTTGTTTTTGATGAATAGTTTATAGTTGCTGGCTGTGGACATGTTGTTTGCTCCGGCTTTGGCCGATTGAACTCATTCATGAGGTGATCTTGTATCCCCTGGCCCTTTTTTGTGAATTGTAATCTTAGTAAATTTTATTAATTGAAAAGGACTATTCATCAAAAAAATATAATCTCTATGAGTATACTACATATTCTTGTTTGGCATATGTACAAGACTTCAAAAGCTTATTTAAAATTTTGCATACCTCAAAATCTTGTAATTCCCCTTGAGCTGATGTTCCATTACCATTCTTGTAACCAAAATCCTTGTGCTAAATACATCTCATGCTGATATATCTGATACTCTTTTTCTTATCTGCCTTTATCTATATCTATGTACCCTATTTCTACTTTTGTACTCTGCATCTGTTCCCTTTTCACATCTCCTTGTAGTTTTGCATCCTTTTGGCCTTATTACTTCCTCAAAAATGTATTATGTAACCATTCTTATTCACATCTTCCTCATTATATTTCCCCCTTTTTTATTAGATGTAATAAATAATGAATTGATTAGTCTTATTCTCCCCTTTTTTTGACACTTATGTTAAAGGTTCCTAAGGATGAATAGAATACTTTGCCAAAAATGTTTTATTTACCTCCATAATCATCTTGAGAGAAGCATCCCAATTTTCTAAAGCTATCTCCAATGACTTGTGCTGGATGGCTATCTCTACTACAAGATGAACAAGGCCTTCTAAAGTAGAAAGATTTGGATCTTTCTAAAGTACATTTTCTATATAGGCCTGCTCCTTATGAAGTACTTCTAGATGTGGAGTTATGGAGGATTGAATCTACATCAATTTGGCCTTAATGTTGGCCTCTTCAGCTATCAACACAGCTAATTCCTTTTGTATGTGAAGCGTAGCTGCAAAATGCTTCTCATTCTAAGCTAGATCTTTTGGTAGTTGAATGTTGGAAATCTTTAGATTTTTCTCCAAGCTCAGTATCCTTTGGCTTGTTTCCTGTGTGAAATATGAAGAATCACACAACTTTTTGTACAATGAGAATACATTCTCAAGTACTTTATTCACTTTTTCAATCTTCTTTGCCAATTCAACTTGTGAAAGTGCTATTTCACTTGATATTTTCTCATTCACTTTCATCTAAAATTTATTTTCTGACCATTCTAATAATTTGACATTAGTTTTTAGGTTCTCATTCTATACCTGGTCCACAATGTTGGACAATAATTGCTCCATGATGGGCTGGGTTTCATCAGGTATTTGCAAGCTAAATGCATCAAGAAATATGTCCTTGATTTCCACTAGTGCTTGCTTTTTCCTATACTCATTTCTGAGTATCTCTTGTCTCTTTCTCCTCTCTAGTGCATCTTGCACTTCATTTATTTGTTTTAGGTTCATGGTTCTTGAGTCATAACTAGGTATGACTATTTCTTCGTCAAGTGCAGGGTCTCCATAGTGAAGTACCCTTGCAACCTTGGTAGTGCTCGAGCCTGGTGCTGAAATTTGAAATGGTATTGCATCAGTGCTCAACTTCTTATTAGGAGTCCCCGAGGTAGGCAAGTTCACCAATGTTTGTATTGCCTCCTACTCCTTTGGGGTTTTCTCTACTTTTGTCTCCTCTCCTCCACTGCCTTGATCAATGACAACAATTTGAGGAGGTGCACCTTGGGTTTGTGCTATAGGAACATCTTGCCCTATTTGTTCCTTTGTTTTCTCCTTGGTAGTAGTTGTCACTTTTATTGTAGAATCAACCTTAGCAATTTTGTCTTGTACTTCTTGCTCTTTGGGTTGATCTATTGTAGTTGTGGAAGGTTGTGTAGATTGTTCTTGTGTTATTTCCTTTTCCCTTGTTATTTCTATTGTAGCTTTCTGTAAGTCATCAACACTCACCAAAACTGGATTTGTGCAAAGTTATGCTTGTAATGTTGATTGGTGAAGGATCTTCTTGAGATCCTCTGTAGTTAAAGGATTGATGTTCTAAGTGTAAGTGTCAGGAACATCTTGTATAGTTACTATATCTATAGGTGTTGTTTGTGGAGGACTTGGTGGTGGTAGTTGGGTGTCTTGGACACTTTTCTTAGTTTGCTATTCCTTAGCTATTGCCTCTTCACCATGTGTCTCCACTGTCTCTTTTTCTCCTTCATCTTTTTCTTTTTCTCTTTCTTCTTCTTTCTCATTCTCTTCTTCTTCTTTATCATTTCTACCCTCAAATGGGTCTTCCTACCCTTCCTTTATAGTTTTCAAACCATATATTAATTTTCACATTTGTGTGGATTTTTGGACAACATCTTCAATTTGGTTCTACAAAATATTGAAGGCTCTGTATTTGGGTGCAAATTTGCTCCCATGCTTCTTATTAGCCTTTTTTAATTGACCTTTAGTAAGGTTTGGAATTACATGAGCTAATGTAGACTCCCTTATTTCTTTCTCCATCTTAAGACAATAATGCCATTTATTTTCACCCAATGAGCTTAGCTCCTTAGGCATTGAGCTATCTAGTTCAAGTGGGGTGGTCTTGAACTTAGCCATCATAGTGTAGATAGATTCTTCCAATATGATTTTTCATTCTTTTGATAACTTATTGTAATCTATGGTCTTTAGACTAGATAAATCTGCATTATCTCTAATATTATTACAAATATTTTCCAATTCAGATGTGGTAGAGTGTCTTACCAATTTGAATTATTCTTCATCAGACTCTATTCTCTCCTCATCTAATTCTGGAGGTGCAACATACTTTCTTCTCTTTTTATGCTCTACTTGCCCAAGTTCTTATTCTATTGCCTTCTATTTTTCTTATTCTTTTGCCCCTTGTATTAGCCCTTGTGGTTGGCTTGGTTGGACTTGCCCTTGTAGGTTTCTTCTTCTTCCCTTTGGGTGGCGCAACTGGTTACTTCTAAGCTTTTATTTTCTTTTGCTCAGCCTTTGGTGCTTCTTTCTCAACACCTTCCTCTTCATTTTCATCTTCTCCCATACCTTGGGTTAGGGCAAGTGGCCCTTGATCTTGCTCTTCTTCATCACCCTCGACATCTTCACCTTCTTCCTTTGCTTCTTCTGCAATGCCTTCCCCAAATTTTTCTTTTAGCTTCTTAACAAGCTCATCTTTCTTCTTCAATGTGGAGGTAGTCTTCAAGTGCATCCTTGTCAATTTCTTCTACTAATAAAGCAGTTATTTCTGCTGATGCTTCATCTATATTTATCTCATACCCAAGAGGTCTCAACCATCTCACTCTTGGTATGGCTGCTTGTATGTATGTGTAATCAATATCTACAAGAAAAAAAACTTCATTTACATATTTTTCTACCAAGGAATTTGGAATTCTAAGCCTTTTCATCATTGATTTCTTAAAATCCTCAAAATAACTAGTCATCAAGGTCTCAAAATTAGTTCCCATATGCTCTATGTATTCATTGACTTGAGCTATGATTGACCTATCATTCTTCCATGCCACTTTACCAAAAGAAGGGAATTCATTCTATACATAAAAGAAAATACATATCAAAATTGCACCAAATTTGCATTGTCCCCCTTTGTTCTTCTGATTGCTGCTAGATTTTCAATGATCTATTGTAGTTGCAGCTCTACAAGATCATAGGTATGATCTTTCTTCACCAGTTTGTATCCTACATCAACTATAATACAAGGTACACTGTTGAGTCTACTGGACTGGTAGAATTTGTGTGCAATGACCCTAACAACAAAGTCAACTAGAGGGTCTTGGATGGTGTCAATTGTCATCCCTCTCATTCCATTTTGCACCTGTGTTCTTCTCAATTGCCTTCTTACAGTCACTTCTAAGGGTCTTCGGCTGATCTAGGGTTGGGTACCCTATCAGTCTATGTATAGTCCTTTTTGTGATCTTTATGAGGCCGTCCTCCAACCACAAACTACCATCATGCACTAAGCTCAACACTAGTCTAATCCATTCTATCTTGAATACACCAAGGAATTCTAGGGCATGCATTAAACCCTTCCTCTCAAAAATTTTGTATTCTTCCTTCAATGCTATGTTATCACACAATTTCTCATATAGCTCCCTCATTTCCATGTCACCTATCACTCCTATCTTGCAGTTATAACATTTCCTTACATCTTGAACCATTACAACTTTTGGGGGTATGATGGAAAGGGCTCCGGCTAGGTTGTTCTTGTATGCAACCTCCGGGATTGGATGAAAATTGGGTTGTCTAACCTCTTTGGATACTAATTGAACTTCAAATGATTCCTTCTCCTAAGTTTTTCTTGAGCTAGATGCCATTTTACACAATCTAGGGTTTCAACACAAAGAAAACACGAAACTGCATAGCTCGGCACAGTCGTAAATACCTTGAAATCGATAGAATCATGCTTGGAATGCTATTGAAATTTTCCTACACACTGGATTCTCTACTTGGGATTCACTCTGCGCTCTTTCTCATCTTTTCTCTACATTCTCAATGAAGAAAAATGAATGAAAATATGATAATATACCCTATTTTCATCGCATTTAATGCTTAGTACATTTACAACTATTCACTCAGCTTCTAAAGGATTCTATATTACTCGACTTCCATTGCCTTTTCACCACTTGACTTCCACAAGAGTATTACTTACTTAACTTCAACTGAGATTTCTTCTTCACTCAGCTTCCTCTACCAACTCGGCTTCTACTAATCATTTGGCTCTTATAGTCTTGACAATCAACTCAGTTTGTATTGGATTTTTACTCTGCATCTAAGGGCAACACTTGTGATCTCTTTAATTTTTAACTTTGCATCTTTTTTCATGCAGATCTATTCTTTTCAGTTGTTTTTTTTAAGGAATTGATGTATGATAAAACTTTATAGATCAGTCCCTTATGCCTTCTCTTGCCTAGTTTGATGAAGTGTGACCACTTGACTTGTTGGGTGAAGTGATCCCTTCATTTGATGTGCTACTCCCATCTTTCTTCTTCCATGTCTTATTCATTTCTCTTTTGATGTGTTCAAAATCTACCTTCTCTTTACCTTTTCCATTCTTTGTGTTGGGTGCCTTTGAATTTGTTGGGCAATTCTTGCTAATATGACCAGTCTTCAAGCAACTAAAACATGTGGTTTGGTTCAACCATCTACTGTAGTTCCCTCTGAAATGTGTCCTTATGCAATTTTTAGGAATGTATCCATATTCCTGATAGTAATGACAACTATACCTGGTGTTGTAGTCCCAATTGTAGTGATGACCATGGTTACCTTCCCTTGTTGCCTAATTTAATGTCCACATAGGCTTTGATCTACACTCAAAAGCTCTATGTCCATACTTCTTGCAATTGTAGCAGTGACCTTCAAATTTTGGTGTACTGATAGTCCTAGTCCCATAGTTATGTGCTTGATGTCCTTGCTTTCTACACTTATGACAATAACTTACATTCTTAGGCTTGTCATGTTGATGAGCATTTTTTCTCCTACATACATTAGATTTATGTCCCTTTTTACCACAGAAATGACAAGTAGGTTTAGTGTTCTTACAATTGTTACTCCTTTCTTCTATAATCTTGGAGGACTCTCCTTGTTCAGTGCTGATGTAACCAAGTCTTAAAGTGTCATTGCTTGCCCTTGGTGATTTCAGTAGCTACTCAAAATACTTAATGGCATCATTGGGTTTGTTGAAGCTTTTTGCAATCTCCTTCTCTCTTTTCAATTCATTTTGCAGTTTTTCATTTTGCATCTTCAGTGTAGAGATCTCAATGCCCTTGACATTTAATTCATGATGTGCAATCATCATTTGACTTAGGGTGTCTAGCTACATGTTTGAGATTCTTGCAAGCTCAATTGACTTTTCTTCCTATTTGTTGGCTAGGTTTCTCTTGTCTTCTTCTAGCATAGCCTTGTCTTCAATGGCTCTTTTCTTCTATTTAGTTACCTCACAAAGCATCATGGCTTGTGATTCTTGTTCAAGCTTGAGCATTTTGATTTCTTTTGCTTGAGCTCTATTCTTCTCCATCAAGTCTACTATTGCTGCATCAAACTCTTTGGAATCTCCATTTGAAAATAGATTTTAGGTATCAATCTCCTTGTACTATGTGTCATTCTCAACTATGGTAATCTCTTTTCTTCTTTTTAAGAATTTTCTCAATTCTCCTCTAGTTTCTTCCAAGGCATGTAAAGCAAGTTGTATGATAATTGCCTGATTCTCTATGATCTTCTCAAGTTTGTAGACTTCCATTTCTAGATCTTTTCTCCAAGTTTTAAGGCTTCTCCTTGTGAGAACTAAGCTCTAATACCAATTGTTGGAATTAACAAGTGGGAAGATTTACTTCTGAGAGGGGGGGTGAATCAGAAGCAACTAACTTTAATTTTTTCAAATTCCTTTAACTAAAATTATTCACATGCATCAAATTTATTTAATAAACATGAAAGTAGAGACATGCATGAAAATATACAACACACAAATTTGGTAACCTAGAAACCCTCCAAAATGAGAAGGTAAAAATGGGGTGGGGATGACACCCACAAAATATCACTGCAACAATGTGTAACTGTTCAAGGTTACAATGTTTGACCACTTCTAATGGACTACCTTGTGAAAGGCCTATCCTATTAAAGACTTTACACTCTATTAAAAGTGACCTGGTTAAAGGATTTCACTACCCTATTAAAAGTAGGCCTAGTTAAAGGACTTTTGCACATTCACTTGGAATGCCACCTTGTTGAAAGATTTACAAATGGCTACTAGGCTAACCTAAGTCCATAGGATTTCCATAACTAATACAATTGCTAGAGAATATTAGAAAATATTTGACCTGCTAGCTTTGCAATCTTCAATTGCTGATTCCAGATCCTTGTTCTACTCTTACTAATCCGATCCTTGCTTGATCTAATATGTCACTTTGCGAGGTTCTAATACTCTGTTTGTCATTAACTAGATTCTACTATGCTACTCTGTTCTTCACTAAGTCCTTTGAAATAACTAAGTTCTTTGAAATCCCCTCTAAATTTCACTATAGTTCACCCATACACTTCTCTCAACAACTCATACAATGGGGTTTCGTCCTCCTTTTAAAGATTTTGAAGACTTAGGGTTAGGTATGAATATATGATCAATATTAAATCTTCATTTCCTGCTCATTTCTTGCACTTTTCTTATTGGTTGCATGCCTTTTGCATTTTTCTTATTGGCTTCATGTTGATTACATAGGTAATATGAAAGATTCGATCTTATCTTCAAGATCCTTTGAGATTCATCCTATGTTGGCTCCAAATATGGTTTATATATGAGTTTGTGAAGGCACAAACTCATATGTTGATTTTGTGTTACTCGACACATACTAGTTGTTGATGCTTGGCACATATAGGAAAATTGGCTCACTCGGCTCCTATAACAATTCTGTTCCACTCAGCATCTATAATGACTCGACACCTATACTTTGTTCAACACTTGAACTTTTCTCGACACCTAAAGATTGCTCGACACCTTAAGTTCACTCAGCACCTATTGAATTTTTTTGACTTGGCATACATTATAGCTCGACTTCTGTATTATACTTGACATTAACTTGAGAATTAGTTAAGTGTGTTGACACTCAAATGTCAAAACCATTTTAAGACCAGCATGTACGTACAAAAAGGTTACGGTTGAAACCCTTATGGCTGAAACCATTTTGGCTAAAACCCCTATGGATATCATCAAAGGTGACATAGGTTTTTGCTTCCACCCTTATCCAAATGGTTTCCAAACACCTGAAAATAAATAAAAATGGAGTTCCAATGTCATATGCAAAAATGACCAACATAATAACATAAAAATTCAAACTAAGATCCTTGAAAGCACTCAAATGTCCATGCCCACACAACCGAGTACAATTAGTATACCAAAATAGAGGGGAACACTAGTTCCTAACCTCCAACCAATTTACTGTAAAAAATGGGAACTAAAACGGATCCAAAATAAAAATAAGAGAGCCCTACCTCACAACCAAAGGGGCTACAAAAAGAATGGATGGGCCACAAAATAAAAGGACCGCCAACATCATGGAAGCACTCGAGAAAGAAGAATTTTCCCTCTCTGAATCCAACAAGCCTATCCTCGTGATGATCCCATAAGCTTAGCTCTAACAATGAACAAATTTCCCAATGCTCACAAGAGGGTTTTGGAGGATTTTCTCCAAAATTCTTGAATTTCAAAAGTGAGAAGTGAGAATAAACTTAGTTTTAGCCCATATATGTGCTTCTACAAAGTGAAATATAAACTAGATTATTTCAATTAAGTAATTTAATTAGCTCCCTTAATCCAACCAAATCTAGTAATTCCAATTGCTTAGAGTTCAACTACCAAAAATTAGCCAGTAAATAATATAAAATAAAATCCTTTTATCTCATTATATTAGCATTTAATTACTATTTTCCATGGAAACTATGGATTCCTAAATGCACATACACACTCACAAGTCTTAATCACATAATGCATTATGAAAATGGATTTACCAATTACCAGAGGGTTAAAAAAAAAAAAAAAAAAGATACATCGCTCATACAAGGATGATATTGGCTCAACACAAAAGGTCTAATCACTAACTCCATGTGCCACTATCAAGGGTATAAGTCTTGCACATTAAATAAACACAATCAAGTGTAGATGCATGATAATAATAAGTGAAGAAATTATTATTTGAAATCATATAATTAAAGCATCTAATTAATTTCATTTAAATCACTCATTTGCCTATATTATTGAAATGGACAAGGTAAATATCTGTAGCACATAATTCTATGAATCTAGTATGGATAACTCATTTTCTAATTAATTAAGAATTTAATAATGGAAGTAATTACAATTACCCAACAACATAAATGAAACTATATACATATAAGTCAACATGGTCAAATGCATGAATAAACACTATTACAAGAACCTAGTCAAGTACAATAGGAAAAATAATACATAGTGCAACCACTGGTCACATCTCAAGGTAATCATGGAATAACATCGTAATACCATATGGATCTAGGTAACTATTGACACAAACCTCTGTGAAACCATCTAACATATAAATCAAGCATAAAACATAATCAATGAACTAATGCAATAATAAGTAAAATCACCTCAAGGGTGTAGACCACTCATGGGTGCCAATCATGACCACTCACAAAGAAAGATCATCAAGGTTGCATCTACCAGGATGACTTACATAAATCAAACGGGAGAGACACTATAATGGAAATGAAATATTCTCATTCACTTTGCATTCCCTCTACTCATTCTAGAGATCTATATTGTGGTTGTGTTTTCTAAAAAAATGATAATACGAGAGCCTTGAGATATGGATTGATCACATTTCTTTCAATTTTGACATTGAATTTATTTCATGAGTATGCCATTTTTTAGGAGAAAATGGTTTCAATGTACTTATTCATAGACATGCACACACACTTTTCAACCTTTCTATTAGGTTCACTATTTCATTTTTAGTAGAGTTTAAGATATAGATGAACTTTCTAATAGAGAATTATCTAAAATGCAGTATTCGTGAAGTTATTTTAACTTTTAGTGTGGCTCTCCTTGCCTTTTGAAAGTGAAATTCAAACATGTTATTAGATATAAATAATTTATTATTATTTGGTAGTCTGCAAGGCATATTTGTAATTATTAGATCATAATCTCATTAATTCATACAACTTCTTTATTGTGTTGGGAAAATTTGAAACTTTATTATATTTTATTACTATTTTATACTATTTAAGATACAAACTCCAGAATTGTTAGGCAAGATCAATCAAAATGAAATATCTATAAGTAATATGCACATGAGTAGTGTGATTAGAGGTATTTTTAGATCAAAGTATTATGTATGATATCTATTGGGACTTATGATTCATAATCCTCTTATTTATTAATTAACATTGTCAATATTGAGTAAAACCCAGTCTGTTTTGCACAATACCACTAGAAGCAAAATTGTCTATATTGTAGTGTGATATGAGTGATGTAAATAAGATATGAGAATATAGAACATAAATATTATCTTGTCTTTAGTGCATGGAATTGATTCAATGAGAAATATATTTTTTCACTCAAATGTTTTTCGAATTATTTTTTGTATAGTTAGCTATATTTTAAATGGGACAAAACATCTAGTGAGTTTTAGATAGTAAGTCATGTCAAACTTAAATTCTCAATAATCCTTGTGATTTATTCATTAGACCTAAGTAACCATGCCCTCTCATTCTCATGAGAGAATATCAACAAATATCCTCCTTTGCAAGAGTCATCCTTGTGATTCCTTCATTAGACCTTAGTAACTATGCTCTTTCATTCTTGACACTTTTGATTTCTTTATTAGATGTTAGTAGTTATTCTCTTTTATTCTCATGAGATATTTTAACAAAGGCACTACTTTACAAGAAACAAAAAAGCCTTAAGAGCTATATTAATGATTGTAATAATTTGTGAAATTGGAAAAAAAAACATAGCCTTATGGATGTAGAACTTAAGAAGAAATATGCATCATGTAGTTAGAGGCAATTTAGCTATTTGTTATAATAGAAATCTATTAAAGCTCCATATCAAATGGTTAGACTTGAGGAAAAATATTTTTTTTATCATGTGACAAGGTTCTACATTAAGATCATTGGTCTAAAATTATAGCTAAGCAAAGAGACATACATCAAAAGAATATCTTTTAAATTCAAAACCATTTTGATACAAAATCATACTCTCCAAAACCTATTCAATCTCTAATAGAATTAAGTTAATACAATTTAGAATATTTCATTTGTATTATTTTTATTTTGCAATGAAAATGAGATGATGATTTATAGAATATTATTTTTTATATGTAAGTTTGGATGTATAGCATACTCTTGTGTCTAGATTTGTAAGTTTTTCAATAATCTACATCCTTGTAATTTACTTCCAATATATTCTAATTGACTATAGATATTGATATCAATAGATTAAAAATAAAATAGAGTGATTTGGATCATTGAATACTTGATCTAGATGGCATATTTTTCTTCTGAATCAACAAGTATCAGACCAGTGCATTGTTTTTCTAGATAAAGCCATTTAAAGAGTCATGAGTTCATTTGTGACAAGACATAAAAGGGTCATGAGGGTATTAGAGACTAAATATATGGCCATCTCCTTCGAGACTTATGGGCATACACAAGGCACTTGTAGTGTTGGAGATTCAACAACTTTTGCCTAACTAGTGTTGGTGTAGTTACTTTAAGTCTTCTATATAGAAAAGTAAAAAGGAAATCTAGCTATTACAACTACTCTTTAACAACTTGTGAAATGCCATTTTTCTTATGGCTTGGGGCTTTGTGGCCATATGGTAACTTGATTCATATTTTCATGCACACTGAAAGAAAAATATGCTTAATTGAAATATGTAATTTAAAAAGTGAACTTTTTTATAAAAATATTATGTGTAAAAGGAATGGAACAATTCTAGATTTTGAAAAACTAATCAATACAAATTTCTAACTATTCTTCTAGCTATGACAGGAACTTAGTTGCATTGCAATCCTTGTTTCTATTAAAGTGGGAACTTGTTTAAGAATTAAGGTGGTATTTTTGGACATTGGAGTTGGAACTCTCTTTTATTGATTTGGAAAGAAGCTCCACATGAGGGTGGTAGAGAAAATGATGGGATTCTTTAGTTTATAGGCTTAAAATGGGTTTGAGGATATTTCAAAACCTATATTAAATTTTCAAGATCTTGTCAAATTCTAAGCTTCAAGTTAAAGGATCTTTGAAAAATACTTGGCTCATGAATAAATCAATTAGTGGAGAGGAACCAATACCTAAACATGTTCTAATGGTTGTGATATATGAATTCTTAATTTAATACCCACACTTGTTTATTTAATATAGAACATTTTTGATATGAATGTATAATGGTTGTGAATGCAAAGTCATTTTTTCTAATAATGACTACCCATAATTGAATGAAATGTGTCCCTTTTCCCAAAAATTAACCAATAGTGTGATGCCACATCAATTGGACAAGTATGGGGGTCTCTTGCATTAAGATTGATCTCACTTTTGTTAGGGTTGTTTTGGACACCTTGGAAAAAAGAATATTGTTGTGACATCATATTTGATAATGTGGCTCTAAAACCTAAGTTATAAGCATTGGACTTTCCAAGTAGGCTACTATAAAAAAATTGGGGTGATTTGAAAATTTCACGTAGGATTTTGAGAAGTGCAAAGAACTTATTATGCTCAACTACAGGGTCCTCTCCCCTAATGTTAATTATTTTATCTTGTTGTTGGTGAAAGTAAAAATTGTGGAATCCTTCTTAAAATTCATGTATTGTTTCAGGAAAAAAAATTCGATAAGTGCACTACAATGGTGTGCAAAAAAGGGGGTATAAGTGGATTTTTTTTTTGGTTTGAAATCAAGTAAACCTGATCTTGGAAGACCCATTTGAGGGTCATGCACTCAAAATGAGAAAATGTGTAAAACACTAAAATTATAGTACTCTAAATTTAGTTTCTAAAATACTATGGGGTAAAAGCACAAACTTGTGTCACCTTTTATAAAGAAAAAGGATCTCAGAATGCAGCTGTCCAACTCTAATGACATATGCAAATCGATGAAATCTATAGAATTGGATGAATTTTTTTCCTATAATTTTTATAATTGTTTTAAGTAAGAATTTATTAATTTTAAAAAAAAATTGAACTCCTTTTTTTAATTGTAAAAAATATAGGGTGTAGTTCCCGTTAATCAAGTATATGCAAATCATCTTTTTTTGTTCTAATTTGAAAATATCTTATAGATGATATGTAGAGCTAGGGAAAAAAAAAGAAATAATTATTTTTGATGTATATTTTCTTTGTTATAAGTACTCAAATTCAACCTTATTACAATCCAACAATTTTTTCCTCTAGTAAAAAATTCCCTATCAAATATACACCTTTTTGAAAAAAATTTACATAATCCTAAGGAAGACTCCTCTAGAGATACATATAAAATTTAAATATTTTTGATATGATTTAATATTTGTTTCCTTTTTCGAGGGAGCATATTATGAAATGTTTAAAATATTAACTTATAATATTTTGAAATTATAACATATTATAACTAATCAAAACACTCTGAAATTTATATAATGAGGATATTGAATCTAAAATCTATAAAAGGGTATTTTTAGTTTTTGAAAAAAATTGAAGTTTCATAGAGAAATGAGATTTGACAAAAATACATTTTGGTATCCATAGGTGACACATACCTAGTCTTCCACCTTAAGGTTTTTAAAAAATGGATAAGATTAAGAGGTTCAAATCATGTGCACATGAAAAAATGTTCCTATTGTTGCTCAAAAATATAACATAGATGTTTTTGTGTGCTCAACAAAACATAAAGTTATATTTAGTATATTGAAAAACCTTTTGGTAGGATGATAGGTAAGAGTGAGATCTAGAGTACATTGGATCATGAATTTATGGAAAGTAGAGAGAAATCTACTACAATCCTTCATTGTGCTAATATAGTAGTGATACAACCTCGAAATGATATCATTTCTTTAGATTCACATGAAGTCAAAAGGTGAAATATCAAAGAATATTTCCTAATAAATAAAGAGATCATTTAACTCCTCAACTATCCAAGAAAGATACTATTGAAGAAGGAGATTGTTGAAAATAGATTGATACAACTATGATAAATGTGTTTTAATCATTGTTTTCTCACTAATGTCAAACCTACTATTTGCTGGTAAGACAACTACTTACATGATTTGAGTATACTTATCACTTATTTGATTGATGAAGAGGATTTGATCAAAAGATGTAACAATAGCACCTAGAGGAAAGGTTGAGTTATGATATGAAAATGAGTACAAGAATCAGATAAGACAATGGTAACATAGTGCATTGATAATCTACTTAAGGTTGCAAAAGATTGGTTACACTAAGCAAGTTTAGAAGAACAAGTATAACAAAGTTTATTTGCAAAGCTTGACCGAGTGGACAGTAGGTGCTGAGAAAAGTCAGTGCAAGCTGAGCACAAAATTAGTTGGAGCTTAGTAAAAGTCTATTTTAGTGTATGCCAAGTAAAACAGTGGATGCCAAGTAAAGCTTAGTTGATGCCAAGTACTAGTAAACTTTAGTTTGTGTCGAGTGATTTTATAGAGGATGTTGAGCAACGCAATATGTGTCGAGCATCAGAAGCAAGTTAATACCAAGTGTTAGCATTATTTGAAAGATCATGAATTTGATAGATCTGAGCCTGCAAGTTTGTTTTCATGGATTGTTTAAATCAGGTGGAAGATCAGATTGATGAGATGGTGGCATAGAATTCACGGTAAACCATTTTGAGGTGAATTCAAAGAGGACTGAAGGAGAAGTTTTTAGAAAGGGATGAAATGAAATAAGGGGTAGATTCATTGAATCTTACCTAATCTATTCTAACCCTAAATTGGACAATGGAGAATGAATGACAAAATATCTTAATTTCCTATTTATAGGAATGGTTGGTTAGAAGCAAAGGTTGTCATGTGTGAGAACCTAAGGAAGAAAAAGAGTCTAGGGTATTTCTTCATTCAATGACCTAATTGAGAGGTTTCATTAGCATTTTAAGCAAGAAGACTTAAGGGTATGGATGCTTGAAGGGTGAACAAGCTATTAGAGTTGAAGTGTGTGAAAGCCAAGTAGAATAGAGGATTGAAACAAAGATTTGTAATCTACAAATAGAGTTGTAAGTTTTTATTGGATCAAGCCTTAATGTTACTCTCTAATAATTGTAATCAGTTTAGGGTAATCATTTAGATTAAGGTTGACCTAAAAGTCATTTGTAAATCCTTTAACTGGGTGACATTCCAAGTGAATGGTCTAAAGTCCTCTAACAAGGCTCACTCTTAATAGGGTGATTGAAATCCTTTAACCAAGTCATATTTAATAGTGTGCATTGTAACCTTTAATAGGGTTGGCCTTTCACAAAACATCACTTCAAAAGAGTGAAAAAGAGTAGCATGTTACTGATAGTTTTTCCCAAATTGGGTTTTCATGCAAATCATTGTGTCAAGTGTGTTATTAAATCTATTATGTTTCATGTTTACATTTTTGCAAATTGATTTGATAGTAACCTACAAGTTTTAAGTCATTGCATAATCTTATGGATGTATGCATGATGATAAATGTTTTATGGGTTCACTAAGCTATGAAAAGTTTTAATTGTACATCTAGACCTTGGATAATTGATTCACCCCCCCCTCAGTTATTCTAAATAATTCCAAAAATTTCTATTAGAGCCATCTAATTAAGAGGACTAGTTTGAAGGTACTAGAAGCACAAAGATCAAGATGTCAAAAAGAGAAGTACCCAAGTTTAATAGAGATAACTTTCCCGCATGGAAAAGTATGATGAAGCTACACCTTAGAGGACTTGGAGATCATGCATAATTTACCATAACTACTAAGCATGTTGATCCTATTGGACCCCTAACTACTGAGGATCTGAAAAAGAAGAAAGAACCCAACCAGGAAATGTTGGAGATTGTGTCTTCCCTAGGCCATGCCAAATTTGATGGTATCAAAAGTCTTGATAGTGCAAAGAAAATGTGGGATGCTTTACATACCATCTATGGAGGAGACAAGAATGTTCTAAGAGCCAAAGTTGAAAGTCTCAAAGGTAAGTTTGATGATATGAGAATGAAAGAAGGTAAGAATATTCCTCAATACTATTCTAGGATAAAAGATGTTGTTAATGCAATAAGGGGAGCTACGAGTAAAATAGATGATGGCACTGTACTAAGAAAATTTTTGAGAACACTGCTACTTGTCTATGCTATTAGATTTTCTACAATACTAGAACTAAGATGTGTAATAGGGAATGATCTAACTCTTGAAGGTCTGGTAGGTAGGCTTACTGCTTTTGGGCTATCTAACTTTGATAATTACAAACTTAAAAATATTGAATCTACTTTCAAAACTAAGCTATCATTGAAGGAACCTGATGAGAAGAAGAAGAGGAAGAAAAAGACAAAATATGTGTCCAGTGATAGTGATACAGATGAGGAGGATGTAGATCAACTTGAAGCACTACTAGCAAGTAGTTTTCATAGAGGTAAAGGAAAGTTTAAAGGTAAAATACTTATCATTTGTTTTAATTGCAATGAGATTGGTCATATTGCTGCTAGATGTTTAGAGAAGAAGAACTACAGAAGTGGTGACAAGTGCAAAAGTAGAAGAAATGAAGACAACAAGGATTACAAAGGCAAAGGAAAGAAGTCTTGCTACATTGCTGAAGAGGAAATAAGAGATGAATCTGATGAACATGATGATGGAGTGGTGCATGTTGCAATGAAGGATGAATCTGATGAAGATGAGGTAAATGCACTTGTGTCTTGTGTGAACAAGATTGATAGATGAATAACTGATAATGGATGTTCTCATCACATGACTAGAGATAAAAGTAAGTTCATTACCTTGAATTGTTATGATGGAAATAGTGTAAGATTTGGTAATGATGCACCATGTTTGATAAAAGGAAAAGGTTCTATCGCATAGAAAAGATTTTATGTGACAATACTTACTATGTTGAAGAACTTAACTATAAACTGTTGAGTGTGTCACAATTGAATATTTTAGGATGTAAGGTTGAGTTTAAAAACAAGATTGCTAAGATATACGATACTGATGGAAAACTAATTGGAAAGGGTAATCAAACTAGGAGTAATCTATTATATCTTGATATAGAGGATGCTACTTGTTTAGTTGTAGAATTTGATGATGTATGGCTATGGCACAAGAGAGGTTATGTCATGTTAATTTTGATAACTTGGTTAGTATTAGTAACATGAGAAGAGTTAGAAGTTTTTCTAAGTTGAAGAAGCCTAACAATATAATGTACAAACAATGTTAGTTAGGCAAGATGAAAAAATCAAGTTTTAAGAGTAAAACTCATACCTCTAAAGGAATGTTAGAGATTGTTAATACTGACTTATGTGGACCAATTGAAGTGCAAAGCTACAAAGGAGATAAGTACATTATGCTTCTTGTTGATGATTATTTTAGAATGATAATAGTTATGTTTCTGAAAAAAAAATTTGATGCTTTCCAAATGTTTAAATGGTACATAAAAGAGTTGAAAAAGAAATAGGTAAAAGTTTGAGATGTTCTGTAATGATAGAGGAATCAAAAGATATGCATTTGCTCCTAGAACCCCTCCACAAAATGGAATTGCTGAAAGGAGGAATAGGTCTATAATGGATTGTGCTAGGACACTCATGATGGAGAAAAATGTTACTTTGAAATAATGGAGAGAAGCTGTAAGTACAACTTTCTATACCTTGAACTATGTACAAGTCAAGAAAGGTACTCATTCAACACCTTTTGAACTATGGTATGGATACTCACCAAATGTAAAATATTTTAAGGTATTTGGAAGCAAATGCTATATTTTGAAAGATTTTAGAAATGGAAAACTAGATGCAAAAAAGTGAAGAAGGTATATTTCTAGGTTATTCCATAAGAAGTAAAGCTTATTCATGTTTGAATTCTAACACTAACAAGGTTGCAGAAAGTGAAAATGTGGAATTTGATGAATATAAAAAAGTATATGAGGCTAAAACTATGAAGGAACTAGAAGAATATAAATCATTTGCATAATTTTACAAAGGCATGTCTACTAAAAAAGATGCTACAAATCAAGCTACAAACCAACAACAAGTTTCAATGACTATCGAGTCACATACTATGAATGTCGAGTTGTATTCAGGAATTGAGCTACATTTAGATGCCAAGTTATAGAATAGAGTTGAGGTACATTTTGATTCTGAGATTAGTGTACATGAAATAAATGGTGAATTACTTGATAGAGATTTACATAGTATCTTAGAAGTTGAGAGACCAAATGAAGAAACCGAAGCTAAATCAAGATTGTCTAAATATGTTAAGAGACATCATCTTCCTGCATAAATAATTGGAGATAAAGATGTTAGACCAATGACAAGGAACATGTTGAGAAGTGATACATGTTTGCCAAGCATGAAGGAACCCAAAATAGTGAAAGACACCTTAGAATATGTGGATTGGAGTAAAGCCATGGAAGAAGAGATTGAACAAATTGAGAAAAACAAAACATGGACTCTAGTTCCTAGATCAGAAGAAAAAAATGTGATTGGCACCAATTGGGTATATAGAAACAAGTTAGATGAAAATTTTGAAGTCACAAGGAACAAGGAAAGATTAGTCTCTACAGGATATGCACAAGAAGAAGGGATTCACTATGAAGAAACATTTTCTCCTATTGCTAGATTGGAATGAGTAAGAACTCTATTTTCTTATTCTGCATACAACTATTTCAAAGTTTATCAAATGGGTGTTAAATCTATATTTCTGAATGGTATACTAGAGGAAGAAGTTTATATAGAACAACTAGAAGGATTTGTTGATGTTAACAATAAGAACATGGTATGTAGATTACACAAAGCTCTATATGGTTTGAAACAAGCACTAAGAGCATGGTATGAGAGAGTTTATAATTATCTTATGAAGATTGTATTTGAAAGGATTGATGATAACAAAAATCTATACATGAAGACAAAGAAATGAAAAGGTATTTTTTTATTTGAAATATTTGTTGATGATATCATATTTGGAGGTCAAGATACTTTATGTAAGGCCTTTGCAAATGAAATGAAACAAGAATTTGAGATGTCTAGTTTGGAGAGGTCAAGCTCTTTGTGGGTTTGCAAGTACACCACATGAAATATGGTATATACATCATTCAGTCTAAGTATGTCAAGGAGATACTAAAAACTTTTGGATTGGAGAATTCTAAACTAGTAAGTACACCTATGGTGATACGACATAAGTTATCAAAGAATGATGATTCAGCTAAGGTGAATCAAACATTATATAGGTGACCTATGATTTGCAAATTTTAACATGTAGTACATAGTAGACTTGATATTTCTTTATTTGTAGGGAAAGTTTCAAGATTCTTTTCTAATCCCAGGGAGAATCATTTCATGGTTGTAAAAAGAATAATGAGATATCTGAAAGGAATAGAGGAATATGGTCTATTCTATAAGAAAAATAAAATTTGTGAATTAAGAACCTATACTAATGTTGATTGGGCTAGAAACATTGATGAGAGAAAGAGCACCAATGGAGGAGCATTTTTATTAGGTAAAAGGCTAGTTACATGGACTAGTAAGAAACAAAACTATATCTCACAATCTACTGCTGAAGCTAAATATGTTGTTGCTATTGTAAATTGTACAAACATTGTATGGATCAAATATCTACTCAAAGGCATGAAGGAAGAAATTATTGAACCAATAATAGTTTATTGTGATAACTTAAGTGCTATAAATATATCAAAGAATCATGTGATGTATACAAAGACTAAGCACATTGCAATCAAGTATCATTACTTGAGAGAATTAGTTCAAGCTAAAGAGGTGAAGATGGAATATGTTAACACAAAAGAAAAAAATTGTTGATATCTTCACAAAGGCATTACCTAGGGATGCTCATGAGTATCTAAGAGGTACACTAGGGGTGATACCCCTATCAAAGGCTATCTAAGTAACAAAAGGAGTGGCCTACATCAAACAAGTTGATTGCCATATGTTACAAATTGATGTAGTGAATCTTAGTCTAGGAGCTACATAAAGTAATCAAAGAGCTGGAACTACAAATCAGTCACAAGCAAGGTGACAGAGGGAGAAACTGAAGAAGTTCAAATTTGCATATTAAGATGATAAGTATTTGGCATTGTTGTCAAAGAGGGAGAAATGCAGAGATTGGAACTAATCAAAAGAAAATAAAGGAAACAAAGGGAGATATATAATATAGGAAACAACAGAAACAAAGATGGAGAAATCCTAATCATAAACTCACAGTATGAGGGAGAAATTTTGACTAATGAAACAAAAAGTGTATCTGCTGATTACATCTACCTAAAAAGAGGAAGATAATGTAGAGGGAGACATAAGATGTAATTCAGAGGGAGTCATAAGGATGGCACAACCGAATTTTGTAACCTATTCAGAAGATGGAAGTTGCCGATAGAGGGAGAGATTTCAATACAAGGAATTATTTTCCTTTTGGTATTTTGTTGGTCTTACTATTTTGACCTAATCAGTTTGGTTAATCAGTTTGGTTTGCTATCAATGCCAAAGAGGGATATTGTTGAAGAAAGAGATTATTGAAAATAAATTGGTAAAATTATGATAAATGTGTTTCAATCATTGTTTGTCACTGATGTCAAACATGATTTGAGTACTATCACTTATTTAATTGATGAAGAGGATTTGATCAAAAGATGTAACAATAACACCTAGAGGAAAAGTTGAGTTATGATATGAAAAAGAGTAAGAATATGCTAAGACAGTGGTAACATAGTGCATTGATAATCCACTTAAGGTTGCAAAAGATTAGTTACACTAAGAAAGTTTAGAAGAACAAGTATAAAAAAGTTTGTCTACAAAGCTTGATCGAGTGGATAGTAGGTGTCGGTAAAAGTCAGTGCAAGTTGAGAATAAAATAAGTTGGAGATGAGTAAAAGTATATTTTACTATATGCCAAGTAACACAGTAGATGTTGAGTAAAGTTTAGTTGATGTTGAGCACCAGTAAACCTTAGTTCATGTTGAGTGATTTTACAGAGGATGTTGAGCAATGCAATATGTGTTGAGTAACGCAATATGTGCCGAGCATTAGAAGCAAGTTAATGCCAAGTGTCAGTATTATTTGAAAGATTGTGAATTCAATAGATCTGAGCTGATAAATTTTTTTTCTTAGATTATTTAAACTAGGTGGAAGATAAGATTGATGAGCTGGTGGCACAAAATTCATGGTAAACTTTTTTGAGGTGAATTCAAAGAGGATTGAAGGAGAAGTTTCTAGAAAGGGATGAAATGAAATAAGAGGTGGATTCATTGAATCCCACCTAATCTATCCTAACCCTAAATTGGATGATGGAGAATGAATGGAAAAATATCTTAATTTCCTATTCATAGGAATGGTTGGTCAGAAACAAAGGTTGTTATGTGTGAGAACCTAAGGAAGACAAAGAGTCTAGGGTATTGCTTCATTTAGTGACCTAATTGAGAGGCTACATTGGCATGTTAAGCAAGAAGGCTTAAGGATATGGATGCTTGAAGTGTGAACAAGTTATTAGAGTTGAAGTGTGTGAAAGCCAAATAGAATGGAGGACTAAAATAGAGATCTTTAACTGCAAATGGAGTTGTAAGTTGTTATCATATCAAGTCTTACTATTACTCTCTAATAATTGTAATCAGTCTAGGGTAAATCCTTTGGATTAAGGTTGACCTAACAGTCATTTGTAAATCCTTTAATCAGGTGACATTCCAAGTGAATGGTTTAAAGTCCTCTAACAAGGCTCACTCCTAACAAGGTGATTGAAATCCTTTAGCCGGGTCACATATAACAATGTGCATTGTAACCTTTAATAGGGTTAGTCTTTCATAGGACATCACTTCAAAAGAGTGAAAAAGAGTGGCATGTTATTGGTGATTTTTCCCAAATTGGGTTTCCACATAAATCATTGTGTCAAGTGTGTTATTGAATCTATTATATTTCATGTTTACATTTTCACAAATTGATTTGATAGTAACCTACAAGTTTTAAGTCATTGCATAATCTTATGGATGCATGCATGATAATTAATGTTTTATGGGTTTACTAAGATATGAAAAGTTTTAATTATACATCTGAACCTTGGATAACTGATTCACCCCCCATGTTATTCTAAAGAATTCCAATAGACACTACTAAAGAGATGTTGGATAATCACACAAAACTCTACCAAAAAAACCAAGAGTCATAAAATGATAATTAAAGATAAATTGCATAATTCCAAGATGTCCAAAGGTGAGAGTGTGACCACTTATTTATCCAAGCTAACACAAGTCAAATAATAGTTGGCTACTATTATAGAGATGATGTTTGAGGATGAGTTGGTGTATATAGACTTAAGTGATTTTTTGAAGCACTGATTTTTTTTTCAAGTGCAATGTTGGAAATGATTGAGTACCTCACTCAGAAATGATTTGGGATGATTTTGTCAAAGAGGAAATCTATGAAGCTTCTCATTAAAGAGACTAGACAAATAAGGGTCAAGAAAAAGAAAATCAAGTTCTCTTGCAGGAAAGAGCAAGGAGAATTCTAATAAAGGGGAAAAAAGGTTGTTCTTCTAGGAGTGGGAGAAAGAAAGATTTGAGAAAGCTAAATATTTTTCTTTCCATTAGATGGGCCACTATTCAAGTCAATGTCTAAATAAGGATAATAAAAATAAGAAAGTTGTTGCTACAACTGTGGTAGATGAGTTTGCATCATGATTTGAGAATGAGTTTTTACTCATTGCTTGACTCTAAAGAACAATTTCCAACAAGGTTTGGTATTTACCTGTGAGGCTTCTTTCCATATGATTGAAGTTGGTGTTAGAATGATTTAGAATAATTGAGAGGGGGGGGGATGCATGGGGGGGATGAATTAGTTATCCTCAGATCAAGATGTACCAATTGAACATTTAAACACTTAAACCAACATAAATCTATTCATTTGTTAAATTAGTCTTTATAGTGGATAATTAGTAATATAAACTTGTAGTTCACTATCCAATAGTATCTGACTTGCAGAATGAATAACAATAAACATAAAAACTTAGAAAATAACATTCACACAAGTAAGACACTAAGATTTAACATGGAAATCCAATTTGGGAAAAACCACCAGTAACATGCAACCAATTTTCACTCTTCTGAAGTGAGCTCAATGAGGAGTCAACCCTACTAAAGGTTACACTGCACACTATTAAATGTGACCCTATTAAAGGATTTATTCATTGTATTAGGAGTGTTCTAGTTAGAGGACTTAAGAACATTTCATTAGAATGTCACCTTGATTAAAGGATTTACAAATGACTGTTAGGTCAATCTTGATTAAAGGATTTCATAACTCATACAATAGTTAGAAAGTAACATTAGATTGATCTGGTAGATACAACTCACTTTGCAAATATAGATCATAATGTAGCTCATATGATGATCCAATGAAAAGACTCCATTATCATCTTTTTTATTGATCTGTTTGGAAACCCCTTCAAGCAATCACACCTCTCTTCACCACTACTTAGCATTCTTTTCAAGTTTGCCAATTAATAGGATTAACAAATAGTTTAACCTTATTAGGTTACCTTATGCATCGTTAAATAGGTAATTTTGATCTTTTTCATCTTAATCATCACTATAGATTTTAGGGTTTTGTTAGATTCATCGAATCCTTTTATTATTTTGTTCTCTTTTCCCTTTCTAGATACTTCTCCAAACTTCTCTTTGAATCCTTGCCTAAGAGTGCACAAACATGATTTCTCATGCATTAAATGCTCTAGGTGATTCATCCTTATCTTCAAAATGGTTTACATATCCCAAGAATTCAAATGTGTCAGTTGGAAATCAAAATTTCCTCACAAACTAGCATATGCTAACACTTGCCAATCCCAGTGTTCTTCAACTTGGTCAACACTGGAACTTAGTTATTACTAACCGCTTTTCTCATCACATACTAACTTTTCTTGGTTTCTTACTAAGGCTGTATCATTTCTAATGCTCTGTCAACACCACCTTTTAACAACATACATTATTGCTTGGTCAACACTAGCATCACTTGGCTTATACTTCAAGTTCCTTGATCTTTTTCTCTTTTTCTTAGTTAGGCCTATGATTTTAGTTTTTCTTTGATAATTTCTTCTAGGATTCAATTTAGTTGTCTTCTCCACTAAGTGTAATGAATAAATAAGTCATTTTCTTGTCAAAGTTTGGATATGATCAAATTCTCATTTTAATTCCACATAACTCAACATGTCAACTAGGCCTTATTGTTATCTTTCCTTTAAAAATACCCTTCATTAATCATCTAGATATAACACTTTACTTAGGCAGAAACTATCTCACCAGTAAGGTTTGACATCAATGACAATACAACAAGTGTAGCTTTCAACAACTAGTGATTGTTTCACCAACTTGGAGGAGAATAAGTTTGATTTCTATATTTATCTCAATGATAATTCCAAGTACCATGCAAATCATGTTGGCACTATCAAGTTTCAAAGAGAGTTTGGAAACCCTTTGTTTGTAGAAGATGTGATGTATGTTTCTGGCATGAAAAATAATTTAAATTTAGTTTCTACTTTGGAAGATAATGGTTACATAGAAACCTTTGAAAGGGATTTTTTTTATATTCATTCCAAGGGTTCCAAAGTTGCAAAAGAGATTATATTTAGGGATGCAAACTTTCCCTTCTTAGTGTTTGAATAGGTGCACATGCATTGGTCATAAGTTCTAGAGGACAAGGAGAATTATGGCATAGGAGGATGGATCATCTTTATCATGAAGAACTTAATGTGGTCAAGGAAATGGTGATAGGGATGCTTGATACAGAGACACAAAATCTTGAGCTTTGTAAGAGTTGTGCTCTTGGGAAATATGCCAAGACCTTTTTTCAAGTAGTTACAATATATTTGAAGGGATTTTGGATTTTGTGCATCTAGATGTGTGTGGACCCATGTTAATAGGATCCTTAAATGGGTATGAGTATTATGTTGCTTTCATTCATTATCTCTTCAGGGAGATGTGGATATACTTTTAAAAGAAAAATGTGTAGTCTTTAGTAGGTTTAAAGAGTTTAAGGCTTTTGTGGAGATCTAGATAGGGATAAAGATCAAGATATTGAGGTTTGATAATTGAGATGAGTATACCTCTAATACCTTAAAATATTCTTGTGCTCATGAAGGTATCAATAAAGCAGAAGAGGAGGCATATAATTAGATAAGCTTTAACTCCATGCTCCATGATAAATACTTTCCTTAGTTTCTATGGGAAGACAATTATAATGCAACTCTATATTTGCCAAAACCAAGGAAAGTAATTAACACTTTGTAAAGACTTCTATTTTATAGATATACACCTCTATTGCAAGCATCTTCCCATAGGAACCAAGGAAAGTACTCATCATGAAGCATAACCTTGGATGCTCCAACTAGAGCCCCACTCTTCTTCTTGACAATCCCAATTTTTTTAGGCTTATACATAACTTTCAAATATTTATTGATACATTCTTAAAAATGAAAATATTTGAAGGGATTCGAGGTATACTTGCTTCTATTATCATACCTCAATATATTTATCTTTCTTTGTCTTTGGTTCTCTAAAAGAGCCTTAAAATATTTAAACTTGTTAAAGGCATCATATTTGTTCTTGGGACTTTGGGGAGTATGCTTGGGGCTTTGCCCTAGGATCCCGCAAGGGGCCCAACCCCTTGACCTCAAAGAGGGTGTTTTTGCTTGACCCATAGGGGCGCTACAAGGAACTGCATTGAATGAAGTGGGAAAACTTAACCATTGACTCTAATTAGGTTCTATATAACAACATTTACTAGTACCTTGTAGACCTTGAAAAGACATTAATATGGATTTAGTTCTATGTTTCAAGAACATAGAGTGAGGTAATGATTCTATATTTATGGTAGTGGATAGATTTTTTAAAATATCAAATGTCATACCTTTTAGAAAAATATTAGATGTTGTGTATGCTAATGACTTATACTTTAGTGATACAGTGAGATTGCATGGATTATAAAGGAGTATAGCTTTAGATAGAGATATAATTTTGATAGATATTTTTGGATGACACCCAGAGAAATTTGAATACTAATTTGAAATTTAGTTCTACACTTCACCATCAAAACAATGGATAAATAAAGGTTGTGAGTAGGATTTTAGGTACTCTATTGAGATGCTTGGTGAGTGTCAAACCTGGTAAATTGGAATTAGTTTTGGCACAAGAAGAGTTTGCATACAATAATTCAATAAATATGAGCACAATAGAAACAAAATTGGAAGCTATCACAAGTATGTATCCGAAGGGAATAACAAAATTATGGGATTTTTTTCATGAGGAAAAGAGGAGCACAAAAGAAGAAGGCTATGAAAATCTTATGAGTTCTTTACATAACGCAGTTAAGTATCATTTGAAACATAATAAACCAAAGTATAAGGAGATAAATTATAGAACTAGAAGACATAAATATTTTGTAGTAGGAGATAAGGTTATGATTCACTTGAAGAAAGGAAAATTTCTTGTTAAGGCATACATAAAGTTAAAAATTGACAAGTTCAAACCTTTGCACTTGATATTGAAGAAGTTTGATAGCAAGAATTCTTTTAAAGTAGAGTTACTTAAAGAAATTGATACATGACCTATATTGAATGTTATATATTTTTGTTAGTATTATTATCCTTAGGATGACTAGAATGTGAAAAAGGAGTATTCTAAGAAACAAATGGATGGAATAGAGAAGTTTTTGGACAACAGAATTGGAAGGGTCACCCAAGGAAGGGAGTATTTGGGGAAATGGAAGAAAAGGCCAATTGAGGATTCCTATTGGACTTCTCAAGTTGCGCTAGATCATTTTGATTATTCTTATTTTACAAAGTGAGAGAGTCACTTTTGTAATAGTCTAATGTAGGAGCCTCTTTGATTTTGAGAAATCTTGCATCAACCAAAAATAGTTATGATCAATATTTTCATATGTTTGGCACCACAGACCATGTTGGCAACTCTCCCTATATTGTGTTCACTAGTGGGACAATCATATCCTATCTTGGACCTATCTTAGACCATGTTCCAAGGATCAAAACTCATTTTGATCATTGTATCCCATGTTGTGATTCATTTTCTACCAGGTAGCATGTTCTCTCTTATTTATGACCCCTTGATGAATTTTGAGCTTGTGATGGAAAATCTATTACTTATAATGATCTTGGTGCATATTCTATATTCTTGGATTATATGTGGACCTAAATCTTGGATAACTATATTTTACACATCTTGTGGGTTGAGTTCCTTATGACATGGGCCCTTCACTATCTATAATGATATGTTTCCTATTCTTTAGGAATGTTATTGTTCTTCAAGTTGACCATTTTATTGTGGTGACTATATATATTATGCAGTGAAATTATTGGAATAGTAAGAAGATACCTAGACTGAAGATTGAAGGTTGCTAACCCAAGTTTGTAAGGATGCAACTAGAAAAGCATGATTATCCTAGCATTTATGAAGGTACATTGCCAACAGTTTGAACGTTTTGAATAAAATATATGTCTTGCTTTGTTGTGTTACTCTTGACGCTTGGTTGGGCTAATCTATTTAAGAGTACTCACAACACACTCATAGAATAAGTTTTCTATATAGTAATATATCAAACATGAGTCAACTAAGAAAGAACTTACATTCATGAAGTCACCATGTTGAAGACACAATAATCACAAACCAAGCACATAAGGAAATAACCAATATTGACAGAGTATGAGATAGAAATACAAATATACTTAAGTTGAGAAACATGACCACATACAAAGCATAACTTATACAAGGATTCACTTAAAGCATGAATTTAGAAAGGTATGGATCATACATGTGAATGCTAAAAATCATACACAAAATATGTATGAAGTATAGACATAACTATTCGAGTCATGAACACACACAACACATAAAATTATCTTAAGCACATAAAAATGGTTTTTAAAAGTCACGAAGAACATACACATAAATAAATAAGCTCAAGTCATAAAGGTTATATATGTATGTTGCTAAGATTGATTTACTCAAGTCACGAAACATATACATGAAATAATTAGTGCATAAGGTACAAGCCAAACTATTGAAGGAACATTCTAAAGGGCATCAGACAGGTTTAGATGAAAATCTCACCTATAATAGCCTATCGGCTAATTATTAAAGAAAGGGTCATTAAAGTTGTGGGTAGATACACATTTTACTTCAAGCATAACGTTTCATTAGCTTGTCTATAGCTTTAGAATGGCAACGACTACCCAGCCAGTTATTTCGATTGGCTAGGTATGACACCGTTTATTGGCCTCTATCTTCTGTCTGCCTCTCTTGTACCGTCAGTGATGCACAGACTTCGCGGCAGAGTATAGTGACAAAACTATTTGCACCAGCCGGTATGCGTGCCATGTACCATCGTGCGTACAGTCTGACACAGGCTTAGACACCCGCCCAGTCCATCATTTTAGAACTTTCAAACTTTTAAAGGATTTTTATTTAATTTATATATTTAAGTTTTAGTCAATCAAACTTTCTAAAACTTAAATATATAAATTAAATAAAAATCCTTTAAAAGTTTGAAAGTTCTAAAATGATGGACTGGGCGGGTGTCTGAGCCTGTGTCAGATTGTACGCACGATGGTACATGGCACGCATACCGGCTAGTGAAAATAGTTTTGTCACTATACTCTGCCGCGAAGTCTGTGCATCACTGACGGTACAAGAGAGGCGGACAGAAGACAGAGGCCGATAAACGGTGTCATACCTAGCCAATCGAAATAACTGGCTGGGTAGCCGTTGCCATTCTAAAGCTATAGACAAGCTAATGAAACGTTATGCTTGAAGTAAAATGTGTATCTACCCACACATTTAATGACCCTTGCTTTAATAATTAGCCGATAAGCTATTATAGGTGAGACTTTCATCTAAACCTGTCCGATGCATAAAACTACTCACCGTTTTGAAAGGTGGTTTGGACAAAGAAATGAAACGATGTGCTTTTGCATTAAATGTGACAAAGATGCTTGAGCTCTGCCAGCGACTGTTTGATTTGATCCGATGTGTCATGAAAATCATTGACACAGGTGTTGAAGATGGAGAACTCCATTTTGTTGAGGCCAGGGCTCCGTCGGTAGAGCATGCCGGCCCAGGCCACCATGGGTCGAGCCTTTATGAAGCTCACTTTGACGGCGTCCATCACCAGTTCGCTCTCTCTTTTGTCGGCCTCTAGACGATCTGCGTATGACCTCAGCGATGCCATGCACACGTTAGGAAAGTGGGTGATTTTGCAAGAGGATTTCACAAAATTGTCGCCTTGGGGTTTTGGCGTGACAGTGGGCGTCAGAATTGCAGCGATGATGAAAAGGGAGAATACGTGGAGGGAATTCATCACTGCTCGTGCTCTGTAATTTTCAATTGCTCGCTTTATATAAGATTGGAAAAAATGAGTGGGGTTACCACACCCACCGGATAAAAACTATTAGATGATTAGTAGTAATGTATAAGTTTTAATTTTATTTATTATATATTCATATTATTTTAATATTATTTTTAATTAGTATAATTTTTTGACTAATTACATAACAAAATTAAAAATATTAAATACAGTCTTTATAAATCTCATATTTCATTAATTCTATTGAACAATAGTAATTTTAGTACATAATAAAATTCAAATTTTCTTTAAAAAATAATGATAATCTTAAGCATTAAAGTTATAAATTTGTAATGCATTAATGAATCTTAATACAAGTGAATATAGGCCACCTCACTTTTTTAGTTTATCCATGTTGGTTTGGACACCATGATCGACTAAATACCATTTAGTTTAATTTTAACGATTTGGGGCAAAAATATTTATTGCTTACATTTGGTAGAAAATAATTGCTCAAAAAAAAAAATTCAAGAATGCATATTATCTTTTTTATTGTGAGAGCATATAAATTGAAGCCTCTAAAATAGGCTACTTATTTAATTAAGTTCACTAATGTTTACTCATTTTAAACTAGAAATTTCATTTACAAAAATAATAATATTATATATGTATAATTCTATTTTATTTAATATATATTTTATATGTTATTTTTAAGCCGATAGGCTTATATTAGGATACTAGCAAATAAATGTTTAAAGAAGAATTTGAAAAGAAATGATTTCTCATCAAATGTCTTCGATGCATTTCATGACAACAAATGTCCCTAGGGGCACTAGGGCCCCTAGGGACCCATTTGGTTGGTTTGAATGCGTTGAACCTATGACCCCTCTCGATGCATTTCATGACAATGTATGTCCCCAGGGGCCATAGGACCCCTAGGGACCGATATGGTTGGTTCGAATGTGTCAAGAGTGGTCAGAGGTTAACATAATCAAAATAAATTTAAAAAAAATGATTAACATAATCAAGCACAATAGATAAATAATATGGATGGTTTAAACACCACACACTATGGCTTGATTCCTAGGCTAAAAGTGTTAAATAGTCAAAGTTGACTTACTTTTTCCAAACTTCATTTTCCCCTTAGTGTGATGTTTAAGGGTGGGCAAAATAATAGTACATAATTAAGTCATTCATTAGAGAAGTTTGGTAGCGAAGTCTATGTTTTTTCATCTCTTATGTTGTTAATTTGGGGTTTTTTTATTTTTTGCAACGTGTTTGTAGTAGTTGCAAAGAAAAAGTAGTTGATTTTTTTTCAATTTTTTCAAAGCCAAAGTTTAATCAATGACTTTATTTGCTGAATAGACAAATAGTAATATTTGATGAATTAAAATTATTTTTTATTAAAAAATAAAAACAAATTTTAATATTGTCATTTTATTATATATTAAGATGGTAAGGAACAAGGAATACATCATCTCTCATAAGAGTCCAACCTACGAAACACAATATTCATCTCTAATGACTCTAGCAAGATATATCGAGTGATTATCAACTATAAAGCTATATTGCTTTACATCATATAAATCAAAATATAAGTTCATTGGGGATATTAACAATAAGTTTCAAAACTAGCCAAAAAATGAAACAACTAAAAAGGCAAATGTGTTAAGTCCCAAGCACTAATAATGTTGATGCCATAGTCAAGATTATTAGAATCATAAGCCCTAAGAGGAGGATCCATAACTAGAGAAGTGTATGGAGTGATCTCCTAGCTTGGACCAACAAAATCCCACTTTTCTTTGATGATCTCATTCTCTTTCTTTATGTCAATAAATTTTTACATAGTAAACTAGTTCAGTGCCTCCACTTCTTTCAAATTGAGCATGTCCTTATAAGTTTAAAAAAAAGTGTAGATTGTATATCCTCTAATGCTCATTGCACCTTCTCTAACCAAGATGATGAAGGATTCTCCTCTTAATAACACAACACACAACAGACACAAAGGAACAACCACAATTTGATAGAACAAATTATGGGGTAAGATTATTATCTCCACAATTGTGGAATTATAGAATTCAAAATTACAATATGCAAACCCACATGGGTGCCTTCCTTACAACAGTTTGCTAGACATAGCTGCAACTATCACCTAGAACTGCCCTAGAAAACCTGCGGACCTTCCTTATATAGGCATTTTTCAACACCCAATAAGGTTTTAGACACTAAGGCCTAACCTTGGACACCAACCAACCTCATATTATATTATTTTATTACAATTTATTTCATAGGAATGACTCAAGACAATTTACAAATTACATTTTTGGATGGCCTACTTCTAGAGGCCATGAGTAACAAACTGTTCACCCCATGGGCTACTATAACCCCATTCTAGAATCCTTTTCTAAAGTTCTACAATGGCTAATTACACAAGCATCCATCAGTCAAGGGTTGACCTTGTTTCAGAGTCATTTAGGCCTTCATTGCAAAGCCTGACGTTTGGATAGACAAAATTCAGATAAAAAATCTATAATAACTATACTAATACATATGATCTATGATAATGAAACTCATTTGGTAGGTTCATTTGTCTAAGATGAACCTTCATATATGAGATTAGAAAAATCTGAGCACATAAGACTAACTTACTAAAATTAGCAAGCCTTTACAAATAATAACTCTGCATAGGAATAATCCTTACTAGAAACATAAAACTAGAAATAGAAATGTTTTTGGGTGATGCAAGATTGCCCTTACACCTAGGATGCTCTACATCACAAAATCATGAGTCTAGCTCGTAGGATCTCAAGAACAACAAAAACATGTGACATTGCCAAAAAATATTAGTTTAAAGTTAAAAAAAGCTTGAGTTTAAAGTTAAACTTAGTAAGATCCCTCCTCTTGTTCTAAAAAACCTTTGCATTCCTCTTTTTCCAAAGATACCAAGGTACTTCAATGGAAAAGGAAAATCAGAACTTGTTTAATTTGAGATTAATAGCATCAACATAACCAACCTAGACCTCATGCTATGATAGGGGAACATGACTATCCTATAAAATTGGCCTCCCAAAAAATAATGACTAGATTTCAACAACTAATTTGCACTCAAGAACAAGATGCTCAAAAGTTTTAGGCTAATTATAAAGAGAGCACATCAAGGGTTCAATACCAATAGGGGATAAAATAGACCCAACAACTAACTTTTTGAGAATAATAAACCATCTAAAACAAGTCTTCTTAGGCTCCATAGGAGAATGCCAAAAAAGCTCAAAAATATGATGCCAAAAAGAGATAAACCAGTCGAGGCCCCAACTTTGGTTAATTTTTCTAATAAAAACTAAAGCATTCTTCATCATATTATAAAGTTATTTAGTGGATATATCACAAAAAATAGTACTATTATCTCATTGTAATTGAGTAACAATACTATCATTGTCATATAGTTTACCTAAAATAAATTGTCCATTGTTTGAGTGATCAAAATATACAGTTTCTTCAAAGAGGAAGGATGGCCAAATTTCTCACTAACCTCCTACCAAGAATCTAACCAATTGTCAACCAAAATATCCTTAACCAATGAATTCCATTTGGCAGTCCACTCTTTGACAAAACAACATTGGGTAAGGGTAAGAGGCTTAAGATTTAGGGACCCACGATAAAGATCTATCAAGGACAACACATGCATGAGATTTATTAATGGCTACTCTACAATAGAGAAGATTCCTTAAAGATTCCTTACTTGACACCATGCCTTCTATAAGGAATGAAAGATGGAGGAACCAAATGTTTTCATCTCAAAATCCCCAAAAACAATATCACATATAGGGACATTTTTCCATTGTTTATCTTTTTTTATTCCAAACCTACAAATATATGTTTTCTTAGAACAAAACATTTCCAATGGTTCATTTCCAAGAAAGGCCTTGAGAATCCACTTGGTAGCAAGAGAAACACCATGTATTTAAGATCCTTTAAGCCCAACCCACCAAGTACTTTAGGTTTGAAAGGATAATACCAACAAGCACAATGCCTAATTTCTTATCCAAATCGTTAGACGAGAAAAAGTCTCTTAGAAGATTTTCTAGCACATTGAACTAATAACTAGCAAACATCCAAGTAGAAAAGTAATATATTGCGTGAGATGCCAAATTTTTTTACACAATCTAGACCCTTCCAACAAGACATAACCATTGGATTTTCCATATTTTATGCTTTTCTTCAATCTTAGAAAAGATCAATAACCAATATCCTTAATAGAAGGTTGGACTAAGAAAGGAATGCCCAAATATCTAGCAATGTGAAGTTGCGAGAAAAGTGAATTTAAGAACAAACTATGTACGTGGTCCAAGCTTTTATTATTTAACTATTTTTGTTTTGTGCTCCTCTTTTACATTTTCTTTCATATCATATTCAATGCTTAACAAAAAAAATATGCGGAAAACCATCTTATATAGACTTGCACTTTTTTTAAACTATCGGCGTACCCCTTGCATCTCCTTTGGGTGCAAGTGCTAGTATACATTTATTTAATCTAGGAGGCTTAGCTTGGGCTTTGTCACTATGTACTTATCCAGCAACAAATGTTCAACCTAATCAACTTGACTTGATGGAAATGAGTTACATAACTTGAGCTATGTAATTAACCGTATTCCAGCATAGTTAATTTATGTCAATGTTGTTTTTTCTTTGGCTTTTTCTGTTTTGAAGGTTTAACAAAAGAAGATGTGAAAGTTCAAGTGGAAGAAAATTTTGTACACGTAAATGGAGAGTTTAAGAAAGATGTGGTAGAGGAAAATGACAAGTGGCATCGTTTGGAGAGACCATATGAAAAATGGGGGGTCCTGACTCTTATCGTTCCAAAGATAGCAGAGAGTAAGCCTCAGATCATGTCAATCAACTTTGAAAATTAACTTCACTTTTATGTGATGATATTGTGTGAGGAATAAATCACTTAGAAAATATTTTCTGGTACAGAAAGAAAATTAAAGGTATAATTATTGTACTTGTCTTAAGCAATAGTACTTTAGTATTCACTTTTTTGAATATTCAATTAATTTGCATCAATCACAAAAAATTGTTTATTAGCAGTTCATATATTTCTAAATTTTGAAATCTATTAAATATATTTTTAAATCATAGCAAACTATATACTTTTTTATATTAAAAAAACAATCTCACCTACATATACTTTTTTTAATAACATTGCATGTTAACAAAATCACTTTTGTATAAGTTTATTTTATTGAAATAATTGAATTTAATTTAAGTTTTATATATATTGCCATGCATTATATTTTATCATTATATCTTTTAACATATAAACATAGATTTACTACAAATGGTATTAATTTACTATTTCACTACATTTGTAAAAAAATATTTTTAAAATTTAAAAATAATAACATTTAAATTTTTTTAAAAAATTTACTATGAACCACAAGTACATTGGCACTCGTTTCAATATATGAATTAAACACTACTTAATTTTTAAAATGTGTTCTTTAATATTATCTTTTGGAGTTGGACATATAAATTGTCTTTAAAGATGCATATTGTTTTCAGTTGATAATTTTTGCTTAATTTTGAATTTTATTAATATATCATTTATTGTAAAATTATAATTTTATAAAAAAGATAAAGAAAGTATCTATATGTCTATTTTCCTTCTAAGTTTTATAATTTTTATATTTGTAAAGATATCATTTTCTAAAAGAATATATTGATTATGTTTTATTTTGATATGTTTATTTTTTTCATTCTCAATAAACTTAAAATAATGTACTATGCATAATATTGAATCACTTTAATTTAATATGATATTAAATTATTTGGTCTTTAATAATATAATCTATTGCAATAGTCCACACAAAACTAGGCTAATGTTAGTTTGCTTGACTTTGTAGATCATAATCATTCATATCTTTAACAATAACAGTGGCACATAACAAGGGGCGCATGCACCAAACTTCCTACCTTCATGTTTTTATGATTGAATGAAGTAGTATTGCATGAAGGGGAAATTAAATTAGTTACAATTTTTAGCATAATGGAATGAAATGCACAAGATTGGAAGAATCATGTAGAAGAAATATGCAATGGAGATTGAATATAGATTTAATATGCCATTAACAGCTAGGCTTGGAATGAATAATGCAAAAGGTTCCCAAGGCCATTAACAGCTAGGCCCAAGGACACGAAACATCCAACGAAGAAAACTTGATCCCTTGGGCTGCAAGTAGCTGGAACATTCAACCAAGAAAATTCCATCCAATTTGTAACAAGTATGAATGACAACTAAGCTAATTATCCATCCTTAATCAATGGACATGTCTTTACTTTTATATGATCGAGCTCGCATAACTAGCTATGTATCTCAACACCATTGACACACCATTTATTTTTTGATAATGACATTTTAAATAGTTTCCACATGCTTGACCCACAATAAAATATCTAATCAAAGTTACACCTAACTTTACAAGTGAGCCCAAAATAATCTAATGTGACTAAACATATGAATAAAGATGCATCACAAATAAATATTTATTCTCCACAATTTAAATGATTATTTTCTTGTATAAGAAACAATTTTATTATTAATATTAATTTCTAAACTAAATATTTTGTAAGATTGACATCTTATAATATAGAAACAACATGAGAAAATGTATGAAATTAAAAATAAGGAAAATATGAAATAAATAAAATAGATAAATGAAAATATATCAAAACAAATATACATCACAAGGAATTGATACGAATTTGAAGAAAGCACGTTACACATCATTATACATGACAAAGAATTAATATTAGATTCTAGTAACATGGGCGCAAAACTGTGTGTGGTATATACTTTTTAAAATTCAACTTCTATAATTACTACGCAGCACTTTCTAATAATAGATGTCTAAAATCTGAATAATATTCCTTTACTACAACTCAGTCATCTCTTATTTTTCGCAAGGATGCCATTTCATGGAGAGTCAAGCCATGTGATATTTTATTTTATCTTTAATAGTTGGCACTAACAATGCATAGTTAAATTTATTTGAATGGTTTTTTGCATCTGCTTATAGATCAGCGAGAAAGTTTTCTTGAAAAATATTATTATTCTTATTGCATATCAACAGATATTTGCTGTAAAAGTTTTATTACAAAATTGTTCAAATTATTTGCTAGACAAGTTTTATGACAGATTTTTTCAGAAATCTGAAGAGTTCGTTAAACTTCAAGGAAAGAGGAGGCTTTTATGACTTCTCCATATTGAGAAAAGTGCCACTGCATTATCTCCCATTTGCACATTGTTGCGGTTCAAGGATGTTGTATCAGATGCATGTTTGAATTGAGAGAAGCTTTTTGTTGGAAAGTTTTTGTAGTTTGTTGTTGCTTCTGTGGAGGAACCTGTACATGATGCCGATCAAATTTAGAATTGTTAAGTAGAATCTGGAAAAAAAAAATTGTTTGTTTTGTTTCAACATTTATAGAAAGTATAAAATGAAGAAGGAGAAATTGTGTCTTTCATCATCAGGGTACCTTGCTCGAATATGTAATTGCTGGTCATCTGCTGCTGGAAGGTCGATTTTGCTGTTGATGAATGGAGTCTCCATCTCGCACATTTTAGCTTAGTAAGCTTTATGAACAGAGCATCTCCATGCCACCTATAATGATCACAAACAATGAAGCTAAAAGAGAAAGAAATGATGAATTTAAAATGCTAAAATACCTTGGAAGATCACAATTTGAAGGCTGCCATCTCCATTTAGTGTAATCTAAATCATTATGACCATTACCCCTACAAGTAAAATCTTGGCTCGTGTAGGTGCATTCTCGAGGGTCTCCATCTGGTGCTGGAAAGTTGGTTTTGCTATACATGATATCGATAGTGTAAGCATAGTGTAAGAAGGTTAGTGCGAAGTCATTATTATATATGCAAGTTAAATTTGACAATAGAGGTGTGTAATAGAGTATCTGATTTTGTTTCTCATTGTTACAGTTGATGCAGTTGATGGAATAGGTGAGACATAGTAAATTGAAATACATGAAGCATATAGTAAAACTTATAGACATAATAGCATTAGTAAAATGGTACAAGTAGCATATAAGTCTTAATTTTAAACATGATATGGAAAACATTAAGTAAAATGGTAGAAGTAGCATACAACTCTTAATTTTAAATATGGTATGGAAAACATTCAATATATGCTGAAATGTTTGTGCTTGAATGGTACTAGTGAATGTTCAAAATTAGCATAGATAGCATGTATGGTTTATAGTAGACTTCACAATCATTTTCATTTTCTTCATAAGAAACAATGGAGTTTTGCTCTTTCACACATGTGTGTTGCTGAGGTGCAAAACTATAGAAAGCTACCCATAAAGTTGATTTTCCTGTAAGTTAGAGTGTAGGGAAGTTTGGAGTCAATATTATATGTGTAAAGTGAATTTGACAATGGAGCTATATAATAGAGTATGTGTAAGTAAAATATGTAAAAAGCATAAATAAGAAAATGGTACCTAAATGTGGTTTTGGGTAGTTTTGTTTGATGATGGAGCCTCCATCTGCTACTGAAAAATTGCTTTTATAGTACATGATATAGATAGTGGAAGTAGGTTAGTTCAGAAGGAGTTATGAAGTCATTATTATATATGCAAGTTAAATTTGACAATGGAGGCATGAAATAGAATACTTGATTTTTCTTTTCATTGTTGCAATTGACGCGTTGCATCAATTGGAGTTGGCACATTTGAAAGGTTAAAGACATGAAGCAAATAGTAAAACTTATAGATAATTTATATGGTGAAAGAGCATTATAGATATAGTATGTTGAAGGAAAGATGTATAAGATTGACCACCATTAAAACTATGAAAAGAATAGTGGACATTAAGAAAACATTAAGTAAAGTGGTACAAGTAGCATACACCTATTAATTTTAAACATGGCATGAATAACATTCAGTATATACTTAAATGTTTTTCCCTTGAATGTTACTAGTGAATGTTCAAAATCAGCATAGATAGCATATATGTTTTATAGTAGACTTGATTATATATGTGTTTGAATTATGAGAGTAATTGTTGAATACAAGTAGTAAATAAACAACTGTCTAGTGCATATAAAATATATTATTGCATTTGATGTTTAATTGTCAAGTGGTATTTGAGATCAAAACTTTGTAAGAGGTGTAGTACGAAAAAAGCATATGATGTAGTTGGGGTCCTATACAATGATACCATTGTATGAGCCAAGTTAGTATAACATGGAAACAATTATTGAATATGAAATGAGAAGATAAAAAGAGTATTGTGAATGTGTATACCTTAATGAGACTAGTGTATGGGCTAATCTTCAAGTGCAAGAACACGAGCAATCTGACTTCTTTAATTAAGAGTGAACTTTCCTCTCAGTTGGAAGTCTTGAAACATAAATATAACTATTGGTTTGTCATTGGGATATGCGTCGTATGTTATGTTTTCTAAAGAAGGCCCAATTTGTTCAACAATATTCTTTTCTGCAAAGTAGTGGATAGTTTGATTATTGTTCTTAGTAATGACTACTTTAACATGAAGGGAATATATGTAGTTGAATTCTTCATTACATTTGGTACAATGTGCTTTTTTGTCATTTAGTGTGGCATAGTTGTCAAATCTGTAGTTACATTTAGGACATAATGCATAAAAAGGATTTAAATATGCATTTGCAAGCCTTAAGAGCCCAACAACCTATAAGAAGTTTAAGGAATATTATTAGAATCTTGAATCTGATTTTATGAAATAAAAAGTGTGAGATATTTGAAACAATTACCTCAAATGTGGTGTGTAGTAGTGCATCAAGTCTTTCCAATGTTCTTTTTTCATTAAGATTGCAAATATATGTTGATGGAGTTGTATGAAGAGCATGTTTTTGGTCTTGCTTTTTCGAAATGTTTCTAAAAAGAAAGATTGAAATTTCACCTTTTTATAATTGTTGTTCGATTTGATAGTATATTGGAGAGAAATTTGGATGCATGCAGAGCTGTTTTGGAAGAGCAACATTGATTATTTTTGAAGATGAATCAAAATTGTAAAGAAAAAGATAAAAGAAAATGAGAGTAGAGTTAAGAAGCTTACTAGTGCTTTATCAACATTTGTATGTCCATCTTTGATATCAAGTATGTATTGTGTTCCTTTTGTGTTTGCTCCCATAGCTAGTGAACCTATTGTCCCATAAGAATATTCTTTTGTACTAGAAATAAGTTGTTTTATAGTTGTCCTTGTAATGAACTTATATTCATTTGGAAATGGTGGAATTGTTTCACTTTTGCTAGACTATTTTAAAAGTAAGATGTAGTCAAAATCTCCATGGTCGAAATTTGTTTTTGGTGCAACTTGAAAATCTTTCATTGCTATTGCAGTTCCTAGTATTATCTTATCCTTGAGCTTGCATAGGAGATTGCTACCAATAATTAGGGTTATTATCATTTCACCGTTAGAGTCGGTGAGATCAGCTTGTAAGACTTTGCATTCATATGCCTTTGTCAAGGACAACTTTGTAGATGACCAACACATTGCCTTCAAAAGTTGTGCCAACTTTCCTAGCATTTAGATCTTCAATTGTTACTAGTTTTTTACAAGTTAATTTTGGCCTATGACAAAATGAGTAGCATGCTGTCAAGCTGCATGATTTGGAAGACTATAAAATATTTTAAAAAATAATTGATGTTATTACCTTTTTGATTTGTTTTCTTCATTTGTATCTGTTTCATTTTTTTCTTTTGTTGTATCCACCATTGCTAGTAAAAACACAATTAAATTAAATGTATCTAAAATGACAGCATTAAGCTATGTTGAAGGATTATAATTGTTAGTTTTTTATGTTATTGGCTTATAGAATGAATGTTTATGAAAGTTGCGAGGTGGTCTATCCAATATGCTTCTATTTTATAGGTGGAACATAATTTTTTGATTAAGTTAGTCCATATATGGTCAATTAGTGGTCAATTTGGAATATGTGTTTTATTGAGAACAAATTGTGTGTTGTGTTGCTTCATATATTGTATGAGTCTTGTTTTTGTTTTATTGTCCTTAGACATGTCTAAGTTGAAATGTCCTGTAGTGAAAAGAGTTGTTTGTTGGATTGGATAGGAAAAGATGTCAATCATTGTGGCCAAGATTTCATCTATGAGATTATTGGGTTGTATGTAAACTAGTCATTGTGGCCAAGATCTTATCTATGAGAGTATTGGGTCGTATGTAAACATTATAAATATTGAATTTAGTGGCATGGTGACGTAGCGCCAATGTTATGGCCTCATTATTTTGTGTTTTATGCTCTCTTGTATTCAACACTAGTAGATTGTTTGTTAAAAAAGTTGTTATGCTATGTATATGATATAGTGTATGGCTATTGTATTCATAGAGTATATTTGTATGGGATGGAGGCAAGTGGACCTCTTGGAGGCAGTTGGCCATGATATCATAGTCATTAATAATATCATTTGTGTGTGTTCTCAAGCTACAAGTATTTAGTATGCATAAAAGTATATGTGAATCTTGCATCGAGAAAGTTAGCTGATTTTCAAGCTTCCATTATGCATTTGTTTGGAGGTGAGACATTTCACAATGAATAATATTTTTGACTTTTAAATGTTTTGACTGTAAAGGTTTAAGGAAAAATAGTGATTGAATATTTTTTGTTCTTGAAAGTGCTATGTATGTTAAGCAATGTTCTATAATGTCAGTTGGGTCGAAAGCGAGGCCTTCTAATGTTAGCCCTTGAGATCAGTGTATTGTTTGAGCACATGCAAGTTGTATTGGGAACTATTTTCTAATTTTTACTTGTCTACTAGTGAGAATTTTTAGAATTGGCCTTGTTATTTGATGTAAATTGGGACCTAATGTCTTTGAATTTCCATTGTATAGTATTGAGCTAATTTATTTCTTTGGTGGTGGCATATTTTAGGATGATTTATTTGGATAATTGTTTGATTTTGCAAGTATGTATTTTTCTGAGTGTCAAAGTTTTCTTTAAGGGTATCTACACTTAATATGAATGGCTTATATAATATTAGTTTCTCTCTATAGTGGCTATCTATGTCAATATGTTTGTTGAAGTTTATGAAATAAATTACTTTTAACTTAGTTTTATGATCAAGCTTAGTGATGTCTCTTTTATGTTCGGAGACCAATCCTGCAAGGAAAATGTTTGAAATAATTTGAGGATGTTGTAAATAGTAGTCCATCAATGATATGCACATTAAATTTTCTAATTCATTTTCCTCTTTGTTTAATTCTTTCACTGATTTTAATATAAATATTCAATCATTTTTAGCTCTTGTATTAATGAAGATGCATTTTCTAGAACTACGATTTAGTAGTAGTGAAAGAGCAACATGTGTTGCTTATTGAGATGACATTTGGTGGAGGTTTAATATTGAATTTCCTAGTTTTGATATCATTTTTAGAGCATCTATATTTTGTTTTTGGTGGCCTTTACAGATTCTCTCAAATGTATTTGTCATTGATCTATTCACTTTCACCATATAAGAGCTGCAATACATTGTTACAACATATGCATTGAGGACATATTGTGCATCTGTATTTGCTCTCCAAAGCTTTGGTATTTTTTTGGAGAAGGTATTGTTCCATATCTGTGAAGGTGTTCTCTGGGGATAAAGGGTAGGCCTATTGATTGTAGATCTTAAGGCCATTATGTAGTCATTTTTATTGACACCTATTTCTTCTAAATTTTTTATCAATGTAAATGTATTGTTATAAGTTTCTTTTTCAATCTTGGTACAAATTTGTGTAGAAATTGAATGTAATTTTCCATTTGTACCTTCTAATGGTTCAAGTATTGTTGTGTTCTTAATTGGTGAAAATGGAAAATTATATCTACAATGTGCATTTTTGGATTTTCTACATCATTTTGTATGGTGGTGTACATGTAGTATTGCTATATTTGGTTCTAAATATTTCATGTCACATGTAATATATTTGTCTATAAATTCTTTGATGCTTTTATTGCTATGTCTTCCATATATGGGAGCATTGTGAACCCATATCAGAAAATGGTCATGTTCATTTCCACGATTTTAAAATTCAGTTACTGAGAAATAATTTGATAGACTTCCAAAGAAAGATTGGTTAGTTAAGATTAGTGTTTTAAGTGCATTTATCCTGTGCCTATATAGTATCAAGCACAAGTTACTATGTTTCTTTTGATTAGTTCATATACATGCATTTCATTTTTTGCAACAAAGTCTTGTCTATTTGTTGAATAGTGGGAGGTATGCAGTTCTTTCAATGTCGTTTGCAATTCTGACCAGTTCTATTTAGCACTAGTAAATGTGAGAAAGAAAGTAGGCCATCCTAGTTGTCATATCATTGCAAAGACATTTTTTTTAGGTGTTATGTGTAGCCAGGAGATATCCATTTTTTTTTAAAGTCAACATAATCTGACTTTAGTTATTTTTCTAGATTTGATTTATGCTTGACTTCTTTTGCCAATAGCTTACTTTCTTTTAGTTGGCCCTTTTGAATTCTTTTCCACATTGTGGAAATTACTTGATGTATGAGTACGTTAATTTTTTTTTAAAAAAGTTGGTTGTGTGGTACACAAATCGCCTTTGTGAATGTGACAATTTTCATAGCACTATTTTTTGGTAGGTGAATTTTTTAGTAATATCATTATCGCACGGCTTACCGAAGAACAAAGTTGGAAAATTTATTTTTTTTGCATGTTTTTCTTGGAATATTCCAATAAGGTATTGGTCTTGGGCAAGTGCAACTTCAATCAATTTGTCTTGCATTTTGTGTATGTTAATGGATTCAATGAACCCATACACTAGAGTTTCGCATGGTCATTGTTCATTGTCACTATCTGACTCAGAGTCAATTGTGGATACTTCATTTTGGTTGGTAATGTCATTATTTATTTGGATAGCTTGTTTCCAATTATTATTTAGTTTTACATTGTGCATTTTTTATAATGTTGTTTGGGTAAATTCTTGAAGAGCTTGCAATGATAACTATTGGACGTACCATGCCTTCCTAAAAAGCATTTCTATATTCTATATGTCTTTTTAGGGAAACTACAATTTTTGTTGTATTCGTAGTTGATATAGATAAAGCTCTTTGAACAATGTTTGTGTCAACAAGGACATTAATGATTGAACCAGTTAAGCCTGATTGAGATCCTTTGTAGCCTAGCTCCCATATTTGTGCAAAAGCAATTTGCAATGAAACAAGATGCTCTTCCAATTGTCTTAACATTTTGACATATTGAACCATATTGTTTATTCTAATATTATGTGGCATAGCATACCTAGGAAGAGTTGAATGTTTCAATGTAGTATTGCATTTTTGACAAATGTAATATGTTAATTGATTAATAAGTGGTTTGACTAGTTTTTGATAGGCTAGTTTTTGTTGATTCTAAAATGCTCTAATGTCTTTTTTGAAACACAACATTTGGCAAATAGTGCATGGGTATTTTTGTGTTTTTTGGATTTTTTTTTCAAAGATTTGTATTGGTGATAGTATTTTTTTCTTTGTTGAGTGGATTTTTCCTTTTTCTACATTTTTTGGCAATTTGTTTTGGATTTTGAAGGAATTGAAACTTTTTTTTTTGTTAGTTTGATTATTGTCTCTAATTAAATTTTTGATAGTATGAAGTGATATTCTTTCATTGGTATTTTTCTTTTCGATTAGTGATAATTGTATTTCACAAAGATTTCTATATTGTTTATGTCTTGATGTTTTGTTCAATTGTTGTTTTGGTTGGTCATTGGTAAAATTGAATTTGGAGTGCACAAGAGGCTTAAAGTGTCCATAGAGTGAATTACTATCATAGAAAAGCAGTGAGTATGATTTTGCATGTGACGTGCTATTGAAGTGCGAGTACTTCTTGCCTCTTGTTAGTGACCAAACATACACTTGTATGTTTGACCATTTTGATAACTAGTGAATGCATAATACATCTCCCCATAGTCCAATTTTACTATTGCCTATGGTTGAGTTCGCAGACAATTGCATTCTATGCAAGTATGATGCAATATTTATAACTCTATGGAGCTCATATAATGTTTGGGAGTTCAATTCAAGGTTGCATGAGTCAACATCATCTCTCTCATCTATTTGGAGACAACTCATGAAGTATTCAATGGTTTCTTTGCATAATTGGATTGATGTATACTTGTTCTGAAGCAAGTATTGGAAGAAGTCAAATAAATAATCTCCAATTGTATATAAATGGATTTAATCTATGCAATTCTTCTTTCTCTACTACTATGGCAATATTGAATTGTAGGAGTTGTATTTGAGTTTCATAGTTTTCTACATCAACAATTTTTAAAATATTTTGTTTTGGTTGGCTTCTTTGGTCATAGTTTGTAAGACATTAGCAATTTGTCATTTTATCTAGAGATAAAAGAAATTGGTGACTATTGTGACTATGTTTACAAAAGTTGCTGTGAAAATGAGCAATTTAGACCTCTTATATAAAATGTAGTATATTATAGTATTGTAAAGAAATAGTATAAATAAAATAATTATTATTGATAAAGCAGTTAAATGTATTATGCATTATAAGAAAGCTTGAAAATAGTATGAGGCCAAATCACAAATTTAATGTATTTTTTTATTGAACATACAATGCATTGATACCTATAAATCTATCCTTTGTTTTCGATTGCTACATGTATGACATGTACCAATAGTGATACCTTCTTTTAAGGTCTACAATTGATTATGTAGAATAAGTTCAATAGTATATTTTGGAAAACATAAGCATATTTTGAGTCAATAAAAATCTGAAATTTCATGTGAAGTATAAAAAAAGAATCATGGTAATACCAAGAAGCTACTTCAATGAATTTTTAGGGCTATTTATTTCTATTTATTTGAGACTATATGAAAGTTTTGAGAGTAAAAAATTTCAAACATTTTTAGTTCAGCTATATATTTATTTTAATTTTTTTCTTAGTTAAGATGGGAGAAGACTTGGGACTCAAATGTTCCTGATGTAATATTCCCTTCAAATCACTAAATTCTAATTTCTGATAGTAACATAGAGGTTGTCCATTGTAGATCATCCCTCTTGGCCATGCTATCTTTGGTCCAGGTGTGGCTTGCATCAAAGTCATGATTGTAAGATTGTTCCTTCTAATTGATTTAATTGCCCTTCCTTGCTGATCCTACCCCTATGATTTCACTAGTATATGGGGGGCACAAACAGACTATGCAAGGTTCAAATTCAAAGCCAATGTTGTTAGGGATAAAAAAACAATTTCACATACCTAGAAAGCCAAAAGGTAGTCCAAGCTTGATTGTGTAGTTCTTGGGTTTGGTTGGAAAATGGTAAAAATCATTGGTAAAAAATTCTTAAAGTATTTGCAAGCTAAACCTACCATTTATTTGGCATTTACAAGTTTGGTATTGTTAGTATTGCTTCTGGATTAGATTGTGTTGGAAAAATTTTATCATCAACATTTCGAATCACACTACGTGATTCATCATCAAGATGAGAGAGCAAGAGCTACAAAAAAATATCATAAACATTTTTCTGTTAGGTTGTTGAATTGAAATTCCAGGTACATCTAAGTGTTAAACAAAGTTTAATTGTGAGCTGAGCTACTAGGGCTTTGGTTTGGTTGACTATTATAGTCACAGGTTTGAGGTACAACATTGTTTGTAGACCATGACTGTGTAAAATACTATAATTGCAGGTATGCACAATGCATTTGTTGCAATACTTAAAATTCTAAGATGTTTTATCATTAGTAATAGTTCACACGTACCCATCTTTCATGAGCATGAATGGTTTGAATATAATTCATTGCATCTAGATGATGCTCACAAGGGTTGACCATTGATATTTCCCAAGGGTGAGACAATTAAGCTTGCTATCCCATTAGCAAAACCTTTTTACTTGTAAAATTGTCAAAAAAAATTAATATTACAAATTTGACTATTTTTCTATATGTAGTCTGATATGGTCTTCTATTTTTGGTCTTGTAGCAATGTGTGTGTATTTTGGATTGTTCATGAGATTTGCTTGGATGGTTCAATCACACAATTATCTGCTTTTGGCTTGCCATGCCTCAAATGAAACCGTGCAACTTTATCAACTTTCCCAATGGGCTTCTGCTAATGGGTATGGAATTACTTGTTTAGGCCCCGTTTGGTTGCTGGAAGATGAGGGCCAAAACCGGGTTATCAAAGGCAAAACCAGGTTTTGCAAAAAAACTTTGGTGTTTGGTTGGTTAAAATTATAACCTGGTTTTCAATTTCATCTTCCAATTTTGGTCAAAAATTGGAAGAAGTTTCTTCCAACAAAAAGGTGGAATTCGAAATTAAAACCAGATTTTGAATTTTATGACAGGTTTTTTAATAATATTGTGGGGTCCACAGTATATTCATCTTCCGTGTCAACCAAACGGACCATTGGGTTTCCAAACCACAAAACTAGGTTTTCGAAAACCTGGTTATAAGATAACCTGGTTATGTCAAAAAATCATCTTCCCCAACCAAACGGGGCCTTAGGGATTTTCTAGGAGTACAGGACATTACCACTTTTCAGTTTCAATGAATTTTCCTTAATAATTGTGATATAGTAATGTTCTACATGTTGAAGGAAAATTTAGAGCGCTGTTATTCTTTTTCTTGTATAAAATTTATCCATGAATAGTGCTTTTCAGCTCCAGTTATTTTACACAAAATGGCTAAAAAAACATTGAAAATTTGCACCTCATATCTGTAGGTAGCACGGAAGAAATTGAATTGAACTGAGAGACAAAAAGCCAAAGGGTAATCATTACCAAATTTACATACCTTCAACTTTATATCCACGATCTTTTCCTGGAGAGAAAAATCATATGATCACTTATCAGCAAACCATATTGGGGATGTTAATGTGTGCCGAGCAACACCCCGCAAGAAAAGAGTTAAGAAAGAAAAAGAAAAAGAATAGAAATTGAAAAAAAATCAACTATTTGGCATTAATTTCTCTATACAAAACCAATAACACAAACAAGATGGTATTGCTGGTTAGGAGTCAGGAATAAATTGTAAAATACATTGCAAACTTGTGTTCTTATCTTATTGATGGTCAAGTGTTTTTTGAAATACCAACTGAGAGCATTGTTCAGATGGAGTTTAAGTCAACATTGAGTTACTAAAGCTGCTCAGAAATGTTAAGAAGAGATCCTTATGCTTTCGGGAGGAATAATGTTAAACCATTCAATTTTTTGGTATAAGCTTAAATGATGTCTTTCCATGACAAACTTAAACCGAGAGACTAAAATTTGCCAACATTGTAATTGTATCTATTTTAGAATGACTTGTACATGCTCATATTTATATTTTTAAGTATTTTATTTAAGTTTCATGTTTTTAAAATATCAATTTCTTTTATAGGTTTTCATCATCCCACTGTAGAATAAATCATTAATCTATGCACAATAAGTGAAAATGATAAGGTTTCTCTATATTTAAATTCTCAAATACCAGTCAACACCACCTATAATTTACACTTCATACTGTATTGAATTCTCAATTATATCTATATATGAAGGAAATCAGTACTATATTCTATAAATTTCACTATTATGCCTAAATTTGAAAAATATCTTTAAAATTAACATATTTTTTTAATATTCAATAAATTTGCCAGGTTTCTTCTAAGTTTTTCTCCTTTTTGGCACTGACCTGAGTTTTCAAAAATAAACTGGTCGACCAAGTAATTGCAGACTGAGTTTTTATGACAGCTTAACTTTCAAAGAGAAGGTGTTCTAAGATTTATGGCAGTGTTCTGAGGCAAAATACATTAGCGAAGTAATTATAGAATATAAGCGTTACAATTCAACAGTAAAAGATAACATGCTTCTTAAACACAACTGATTTACAAAATTGAAATATTAATTGACAAGCCCAATGGAAATGATCAAAGTTATAGTCAGCGGATAGAAACCCCTCGAACATGGTTTCTAAGCTCAAGGGTGTTCTAAGACTAATGATGTATTATTCAATGAGGATTCAATGCTACAATTGGCCTTGTGGACAAGATAACACAAACCCAAAAACTCTATATCCAAAACAGAGAAAATTGCTGTCTAGATAGTCCAGATATGGGTTATTGTGAAACCTAGCTCAGAAAAGACGAGATGGATAATATAAATTATTAAATAAATACTTAAAATAGTTATTGTTAAATAGAATGAGAAGTTAATCCAGAGACTGGTTTAGTGCGAATCCTTGTGCATGAGAGATGTGACATCGCAATTACCCAATACTAAACTTCCTTTAAATAAATACTTGAATTTTTTTTTCAGAAATAACGATCCAAGAGGACTAGAAAAACACAAACCAAAGTTTCTTTGCAACAACTGCACAATCTGCAAGGTTGCACCTCATCCGGTAGCTCCTGTATACTTTCCCCAAGCGCGTTCAAACAAACAAATTAAACCTTGCAAGCTGAAAGCTCGCACTTCTCTTAAACGGTCCAAGGCAAGCAAGAGATCAACAGAACTCGATGGAAAAAATACCAGACATTTGCAAAAGCTCACAGAAAGCAAAGTAAGTAAATGGAAAATGAGTTTAGGGAAAAAAATATGGGAAACCAACCAACTTTAATGAGCATTAAATTTAAATAAAGAGGCCATTAGATGTAGTGATGTGTAAAAGCTGTTGTTTAATTTTACTAATTTTTTTAACAGTGAAATTAATTTTTTCATTTTCTTTTTGGTTGAAGTCCAATCAAGTTTCAAATAAACAGTAATATTCTGATTTCTTAAATGCAATGAAATTAGTAGACTTTGTAAAAATAACAAAAGTTTAAACCAATTTAAAATCTGATTGGTGCAGCTAATAATAGAATGGATTAAGGAAAACAATAGTTACCTGCAAAAGGCAGGAACTAATAATACGATCATATATAATACTACTTAAAATGATTGAAAAGTACATAAATTAATGAGTTTTTTTTCAAGCACTTTCATTCAATTAAGGACACACCTTTTAAAATGGCTGCAATACCTTTTCTTTTTGTTATATTTACGCTCATACTTTAAGAATTATAATTGGACCTATAATATTTATCCATTTCAACAACACCTCAATTAACATAACTAGTGCACAAGAAGACCCAACCACTACACAAGTATACCCACTTAAGACTTTAAAAAATTGAAGGAGGACCAAAGATAGGTATAATGGAAGCATCGTTGCTCCAAAAACATTACAAACCAAAGTATGCCTCCATCATTTCTAGATTGCGTACAATGTCATGATGTACTGATGTGTTAAAGAATTAAAAACCACCTTATGCCTCTATCATTTTTAGATGTATATTTTTCATCGTGTTATTCACAAAAATCTCATATTAAGAAAAAAGTCAGGTTAGAAAAAATAAGTCAACTTTGACTATTTAATACTTTTACATAAGAAACAAACCTTATTGTATGATGTTTAAGCCATCCAATTTCCTTCAAATTTCACAATGTATAAAACAAAAAGCATGAGTTATCTCTAGTGTATAATGACTACACATTATAATTTGTACTCATAACTAAATGCAAAGATCATGTCTTATCTACCCTCTTGCATCTATGTATTGTTCTTCTATCAACACCTTCAAGGTCCACATGTAATAAAAATGAGTTAAACATATATATAATACATATGAATATTCAAAATAATTTATTAACATAACACATACAAATTTGATTTAATCTATTTAGAATCTAACATGTGCTAGATTTATACTTGATTCCTCCCAAAATATTATGACAAGTATGACTTAATCCACTTGTAATGATATGTTATCTATATTTAGCACTGGAAAGTGCATTTTGCACCACTCAACTATATCATGAGCATTATCAATAAGATATCCTTGATAGTACATTTGATACTTTCTTAAGGAGAATTTGATACAAGATCTCACACCATCATGCTCCCCCTTTTCACGTTCACTCTCCAAAATACTAAAAATGTGTGGCATATATTGGTATCAATGATATCTATAGAATGCATAAAATTTCCTAGCTTATTTAAATTATGTTGCATATCCATTTGACCATACAAAATGTTTTTCTATTTTTATGGTCTGTTTTGCAAATATTCAAAAAATGTCTTAAAATAATGTTCTAGAAAATGTGTATGACACTCTTTATCATCAATAATGTAAAAGTGATACTATTTATTTTGACCATTCAACTCAAAAATGCTTGATGATTCAACCAAAAAAGTGCATTGTAATTTCCTAATTAGTGATCACAAACCAATATTAGTTTATCAACCTTCAAAAATGTACTTTCATGAAAGAAGAGATTGTGCACCATGGATTTGGGATTTTAGACAAAGGGTTTGAAGATAGATCCTGAAAAGGTGAGAGATATTTTTGAATGACCCACTCTAGAAAATGTTGAAAAATTTAGATATGTTAGAAATGCTTTAGAATAATTGAGAGAGAGGCGGGGGGGGCTTTTAAATTAGTTATTCAAGGTCCAAATGTCTTGATAAATTTTTTTCACTAAGTATAGTGAGCCCATTTGAACTAACCATGCATCCAAGCTAAATATTCTTCTATGCAAGTTACTGATAAATCAACATGCATAAATAAGACATGACAAAACAACACATAATACAGTGATTTACGTTGAAACCCAACTTGGGAAAAACCACCAGTAACATGCTACTCCTAACTGACTCTTCTGAAGTGATGCCATGTGAAATGCCTTCCTTGTTAAAGGCTACAAAACACATTGTTAAATGTGGCCTAGTGAAAGGATTTCAACCACCTTGTTAGAAGTGGGTCTAGTTAAAGGACTTTAGAAAATTCATTTGGAATGTCACCCTATTAAAGGATTTACAAAATGGCTATTAAACCAACCTAAGTCCATAGGATTTTTTCCCAACTGATACAATTTCTAGAGAGTAACAATAAGGGCTTTTGATTTGATATAAATCACAACATAACTTGTAGATTTTAGATCTCAATTCAGTTCACAAATTTGCCTAGCTTTTAGTCTCTGTAACTCTAATAGCTTGTTCTCCTTTCAAACTTTGTCTCCTCGAGTCTCCATGCTCATTGTGCCAATGCAATCACCTCTATGGTCACATATTGAAGCAGAGTCTCTATACTCTTTTCTTTTCCCTTGATGTCTTCTTCTTAACAGCACACACTCTCTCCAATCTCTCTTTGCTTCTTGACCTATAACTCCTTCAATAGGAGTTTGGAATACTTTTCCCACTCTAATATTCTCGCTCTTATTTTGGGTTTGAATGAATTAGGTGAGATATAATATATCTTTCCCTTATCTTGTTTCTTCTAGAAACACCATGTAGAATCCACTTGTATTCGCCTAAAAAAAGTTAACCTAGAATTTTGTGCCACTAGCTAATCATTCTTATCTTTCATATGGTTCACAAAATCCAAGGTAACAAACTTGTCAGATCTTGCAAATCTTTGACTTTTCAAATAATGCAGCAACTCGGCACTATTGACTTTCTGATGCACAACACATACTATGTTACTCGACACCTACTGTGGATTCACTTAGCATCAACTAAATTTTATTGATGCTTAGCACCTATTACATTTTTTTTAGATCAGCACCTAAACTTTCTCGACGCCTTCTATTTCACTTAGAACACACTAGATTTTGCATTTTCTTAGCACTTACTGATAATCTTCTTGGCATGAATTAGCTTGCTCAACACCCACTGATGAATTTAGTCAAACTTTGCAGATAATTTTGTTATAACTTATTCTTCTAGAGTTTCTAAGTGTGGCCAACCTCTATATCTTCAAGTGTATCTCAATTGGAACTTGTGTTATCATAATAGAGTATCATAGGTTCAATTATCTCTTCCTTCATACTTTTCAATAGGTGCTTGATCCATACAATATTGGTGAACTTGATTTTAGCAACAACATATTTAGCTTCAGCTATGGACTGTGAGGTACAACTTTTCTTTTTGCTAGTCCAAGTGACTAATCTTTTACCTAAGAAGAGTGCTCCTCCACTGGTACTTTTTCTATCATGTATAATACCTCCCCAATCTACATTAGTGTAGGCATTCAACACAAACTTTTAAGTCCTCTTGTAGTATAAGCCAAAGTCATCTATTCCTTTTAGGTACCTCATTATTCTTTTTACTCCCATAAGATAATTTTCTCTTGGGTTTGCAAAAAATCTTGCCACTATTCCAATAGATAATGCAATGTCTAGTCTACTATGTATAACATATTTTAACTTTCCAATCATCGATCTGTACATTGTTTGATTTATTTCAGTTGACTCAACATTCTTGGATAACTTATGTCTTGTTACCATTGGTGTACTAAGTAGTTTTGAATCCTCTAATCCAAATGTTTTTAGTATCTCCTTGATATATTTTGATTGAGTCCCAAATATGCCATGTTTTAGTTGATGTACTTGTAATCCAATAAAGAATTTGATTTTCCCAAACATTGACATCTCAAACTTATGTTTCATCTGATCAGAAGAATCTTTGTATAGTGCATCTTTTCCTCCAAATATTGTATCATCAACAAAAACTTCAGATATTAGAATGTCTTTACCTTTTTATATCTTGATATATAGTTTGTTGTTGTAATTTGTTCTCTCAAATCCTATCTTCATAAGATATTTGTGAAGTCTCTCATACCAAGCTCTAGGGCTTGTTTCAAACCATAGAGTGCTTTATGTAGTTTGAAAACCATATCCTTGTTGTTGTCATCACCAAATCTCTCTAGCTTTTCAATGAAGTCTCCCTCTTCTAGTATACCATTCAGAAAAGTAAAATTTACAACCTTTTGGTAGACTTTAAAACTTTTGTAAGTAGCATATACAAGTAGAATTTTTACTCCTTCCATCCTTGCAATAGGGGCAAATTTTTCCCCATAGTCTAGTTGTTCTTGTGCATAACCTTTACAGAGTAGTCTAGCCTTATTTCTTGTGATCTCACCATTCTCATCTAGTTTGTTCCTAAATACCCACTTGGTACCAATCACATTCTTATCAACTGGTCTTGGAACTAAAGTTCAAGTTTTGTTCTTCTCTATTTGCTCAATCTCGTCTTCCATAGCTTTACACCAATCATCATCTTGTAGTGCATCTTTCACAGTTTTGGGTTCAATATTGCTCAGTAGACATGATTCATTTCTCAGTCTCTTCCTTGTCACCAATGATTTGTTCTATAGGGTGATGTCTTCTCAGATACTTGGATATCCTTGGTTCTATCCTTGTTTCCATGTTAGGTCTTTCAACTTCAGAGTCAGTGTGTACATCTCTTTCTGGTAACTCAACATCTCTTTCATGTGTACTAATTTCAGAGTCAGAATGTGCATTATCTTCATTCTACAACTCATCTTCTGAATGCAACTTAGCATTCACTAGTTGTGACTTGGTTGATACTAGAACTTGTTTTTGATTCCCAACTTGATTGGCAGCTTCTTGTTTAGCAGGTATTCCTTCATAGAAGTATACAAAGGATCTATACTCTTTTTGTTTCTTGATGGACTCTTCTACATGCTCATCAAAGTTTACATTTGCATTCTCCACAATTTTGTTAGTGTTAGTATTTAAACATTTATATGCTTAGCTTCTAGTGGAGTATCCAAGGGATATACCATCATCACTCTTTGCATCAAACTTTTCATTTTTAGTATCTTTAAGAATATATCACTTACAACCAAACACTTTGCAATATTTTAGATTGAGTGAGTGACCATACCATAATTCAAAAGTTGTTGCATTTGTACCTTTCTTGATTTGTACTTAATTTAGTGTGTAGACATCTGTACTTATAGCTTCTCTCTAGTACTTTAGTGCAACATTCTTCTCCATAATTAATGTTCTGGTACAGTCCATCACTGATCTATTCCTCCTTTCTACAATTCCATTCCATGGGGTAGTTTTAAGTGTTGCTGTTTATCATTGCAAAATATCTCAAATTCTTTTGATGTAAACTCTCCTCCTTTGCCTAATCTTAGGCACTTTAGACTCTTTTCTATTTTTTTCTCAACCCTGGCCAAATATCACTTAAAAATTTGAAATGCATTTGATTTTTGCTTTAAGGACATGATAGTCATCATCCTAGAGTAGTCATCAACAAACAACATTATATATCTATCTCCTTTGTAAATTTGCACTTCTATTGGGCCACATAAATCAATATGGACTAACTTTAGTACTTCTTTGGAAGTAGAGGTTCTATTTTTAAAACTTGACTTGGTCATCATTCCTAGTTGATACTGTTTGCACATTGTATTGTTAGGCTTATTTAGTTTGGGCAATCTTCTAAATTTCTTCATTTCGTTGATGCTAATCAGATTATCAAAGTTGACATGACATAACCTTCTATGCCATAGCCACACATCATCAAATCTTACAATAAGATAGGGAACATCCTCCATATCTAGGTAAAACAAATTACTCCTAGTTTGGTCTCCTTTTCCTATTAGATTTCCATCAGTGTCATAGATTTTGGCAGCTTTGTTTCAAAATTCTACTTTGCATCCTACATTGCTTAACTGTGACACACTCAACAAATTGTAGTTTAATCCTTCAACATAATATGCGTTATCGCATAAAATTTTCTCTATAAGATTAATGGAACCTTTTCCTTTGATTAGACATGGAGCATCATTTCCAAATCTAAGACTATTTCCATCATACTAAGTAAAGGTAACAAACTTAATTTTGTCTCCTATCATGTGATGTGAGCACCCACTATCTATGATCCACCTATCATTCTTGTTTACATAGATTACTAATGTTTTTGCCTCATCTTCATCTAACTCATCCTTCATGGCTACATAGACCACCTCATCATCATTTTCATCAAAATTCTCTTATTGAATAATGTATCACTCTTTGCCTTTGTCTTTGTAATCTCTGCTCTCATCTTCTCCTCTATTTTTGTACTTTTTCCCTTCTCTTTAGTTCTTTTTTTGTGTTCACCTTGTAGCAATATGTCCTACTTCATTGCAATTAAAAAAAATGATAGGCATCTTACCTTTGAATTTACCTTTGCCTCTATGAAATCTTCTGGCCAACAATGCTTCCAAATGTTCTACATCTTCTTCATTTGTGCTGCTGTTATTGGATGCATATTTTCTTTTTCTTTTTCTTTTCTTTGGTTTCACCTCTTTAGTGTCTTTCAACAATAGCTTTGCCTTGAAAGTAGATTCAAGATTCTCAAGTATGTAGTTATCAAAGTTGGATAACTCAAATGTAGTAAGTCTTCCCACTATACCTTCAAGAGTTAGTTTTTTTTTCTTGGTATACATCTCAACTCTTAGATGGCTGATACTCTAATAACATAGATGGGGAGCAAGGTTCTTAAGACTTTTCTAATAATAGTTTCATTTTCTAATTGAGTAGCCAAACTTCTTGTTGCACTTACTACTTCCTTTATTCTAGAGGCATATTGAGCAATGTTCTCACCTTCCTCCATTCTCATGTCATCAAACTTTCCTCTGAGGCTTTTTCTTTTTTCTCTTTGGATGTTATAATCTCCTCCATAAATATTTGACAAGGCTTTCGACATCTTAAATGCAGAGGTACATTCTTTGATGTCATCAAATTTAACATAGCTGAGAGTAGAGGAAATCTCTAGCATTGCCTAATAGTGCTCCTTATTTTTCTTCATATCTTTTGCAGTAGGGACACTATCTAGATCAACATGTTCCACTTTGATTGAGGTTTTTGCATGATCACCTATTGATCCAAGATGCAGCTTCATTAAAATTTCCCATGCAGTGAAGTTAGCTCTGTTAAGCTTGGGAACTTCTCTCTTAGACATCTTGATCTTTCTACTTCTAGTACCTTTAAACCAAATTGACAGATGACTCTAATACCAATTGTTAGAAATGCTTTAGAATAACTAAGAGATGGCTCTGATACCAATTGTAGTGAGCCCATTTAAACTAATCATGCATCCAAGCAGAACATTCTTCTTAGCAAGTTACTAATAAATCAACATATAGAAATAAGACATGAAAAATCAATACATAACATAGTGATTTACATGGAAACCCAATTTCAGAAAAACCACCAGTAACATGCTACTCCTTTATCACTCTTCTAAAGTGATGCCCCATGAAAGGCCTGCCTTGTTAAAGGCTACAAAACACACTATTAAATGTGACCTAGTTAAAGGATTTCAACAACCTTGTTAGAAGTGGTCCTAGTTAAAGGACTTTAGAACATTCACTTGGAATGTCACCCTATTAAAGGATTTACAAAATGGTTGTTAAACCAACCTAAGTCCATAGGATTTTTTCCTGACTAATACAATTTCTAGAGGGTAACAATAAGGGTTTTTGATTTGATATAACTCACAACATAACTTGTAGATTTTAGATCTCAATTCAATTCACAAATTTGCCTAGCTTTTAGTCTCTACAACTTTGATAGCTTGTCCTCCTTTAAAGCTTTGTCTCCTTGAGTATCCATGCTCATTGTGATAATGCAATCACCTCTATGGTCACATATCAAAGTAGAGTCTTTGTACTCTATTCTTTCCCCCTGATGCCTTCTCCTTGGCACCACACACGCTCTCCAATCTCTCTTTGCTTCTTGACTTGTAACTCCTTAAATAGGAGTCTGGAATACTTTTTCTGCTCTAATCTTCTTGCTCTTATTTTGGGTTTGAGTGGATTAGGTAAGATACAATATATCTTTCCCTTATCTTGTTTCTTTTAGAAACATCATGTAGAATCCACCTGTATTCACCTAAAAATAGTTAACCTAGAATTCTGTGCCACCAGGTCATCATTCTTATCTTCCATTTGATTCACAAAATTCAAGGTAACAAACTTTTTGACTCAAATCTAATGAATCTTTGACTTTTTAAATAATGCAGTAACTCAACACGATTGATTTTCTAATGCTCAACACATACTGTGTTACTCAGTACCTACTATGGATTCACTTGACATCAACTAAGTTTTACTGATGCTTAACACCTATTACATTTTATCTAGCTTAACAACTTATATTTCACTTGGCAAACACTAGATTTTGCGTTTTCTCGTCACTTACTTATAATCTACTCGGCATGAATTTGCTTGCTTGGCACCTACTGATGAATTTAGTCAAGCTTTGTAGACAATTTTGTTATAATTTATTCTTCTAGAGTTTCTATGTGTGGCCAACCTTTGTATCTTCAAGTGTATTATTAATACATCATTTTACCATTGTCTTAATTGATCCTTGTACTTCATTACAAAATCATAAGTCAAACTTTCCCTTAGGTGCTTTTGTTACATCTTATTGACTAAACCTTCTTCATCAATCAACTAAGTGATAGTACATGGATCTTATAAGCAATTGTCATTCTACCAAATAGTAGTTTTGACATTAGTGACAAAACAATGATTGAAATTTTTTTTAATCAACAATCTCCCTTCTTTGATAATGATCTTTTTCAATCAGATTTCAACAAGATATTTTCATCAATTGAAAAGTTTGTATCATATTTTTATTAAAAAATTTAGTTCACTTTATAACCATGTGAAAAATAATATGAGATATGATTAAAAGAATTTTAAATGGACACATGGAGTATATAAGAGTTTTGAGTAATTGAAATATAAAGTTACTAAACAATGACTATTTCCCTTGGCTGATTTCATTGAGGAATCTCATGTTGATTTTAATTTAAGTGGGAATGTAACTAGAGATATGGGTAAGTGCACCAAGATGGTGTGCAAAAGGGGGGGTATAAGTGGACACTTTTCCTTCTAAAATAAGGTTGATATCTTCATCACAAGTTTTCCATGAAAGTCCAATAGTTGCAGGTGTCATCATCATCACAAGTTTGCCATAATAGACTATTAGTTGGAGGTGTCATCCTCATCACAAGTTTCCCATGACAGTAAAGTAGTTGTAGGTGTTATCTTCATAACAAGTTTACCATGATAATCACTATAGCCTCTCCCCGATATTTAGTTAGAAAACCTTTTTCTTTCAACATACTTCTTGTAATCTCAATAATAATTCTAATTTTTATTTTAGCCACTCCATTTTGTTGTGGAGTATAACTTTTTCCTACAAAAATTCACAAAAATATTGGAGGTATACTCTCCTCCTCTATCTAACCTTAGGAATTTGATTCAATGTCCACTCTTTTTCAGTTTGGACTTTAAACTCTAAAAACCCATTAAAAGCTTTAGATTTGTTTTTCAGAAAATATACCCATGTTTTATTAGCTGAAATCATCAATGAAGGTCATAAAATAAGTACTCCATGCTATGGAAGTAACTTGCACAGGGCCTACCAAATCAGTATGCACCGACTCTAATATTGCTCTAGCCCTTGTGTAATCACCAAAATTAAAAGGCAACCTATGTTGTTTACCCAAAATGAAAGCCTCACAATTTCTACTAGACTCTCCAACACTTGAAAAACCATCCATCATTCTTTTATTTGATAAAAAATTCAAACCAACATAGCCAAGATCTCCATACCTTAGATGCCATAGCTTGGAGGGGTCTTCAATCATGCTTTTAACAAATGATTGCTTTTGCACTATTGTAGATACTTGCTTGGGAGGTGCACCATAAATTGAGAGCTAGAACATGTCTCAATATTTAATAGAAACATCTAATTCTTCATTGTTTGGATTTCTGCAACAACTTTCTTGCTCCCATCTTTCTCATGAATGACACACTAGCCATTTTCTACCAACACTTTGTATCCATTCTAAATGGGTTGTCCAACACTCATCAAATTATGCTTTGTACCAAGGGAAAAATAAAGATTCTAAATTTCTTTCTTCTCACCTTGCTTGGTGTGGATCATAATAGATCCTTTTCCCACCACAGGAATAATTCCATTGTTCCTCATCTTGATTTCAAATTTATGGTTCTTATCAATGAAAGAAAACATATTTTCATTACCACTCATTTGGTTACTACAGCTGCTATACAAGTACCAATCATCAAAACTACCTTCTTCACCAATATTGCACATGATGAAGGTTGTATTGTACTTTCTTTCTCCAACATTTTTATTAGCAACATTAACATGTTTTTGTGGCTAGTCACTCTATTTCTTCCAACATTCATTTCCATAATGCCCAGCTTTTCTTTTTTTGGAGTTACCACATCCTCTTCCTCTAGAACCATGTCTAGAGTTGTTTATTCCTCTCTTCCCACCTCTTGCATTCGCTTGAGCTCTAAAAATGAGCTCTTGAGAAGAATTTTCTAATCTATTAATATGATGCTCATGAGTATAGAAAAATCCCATCAACTTATTAACAATCAACTTGGAAAATTCTTTTGACTCTTCAACAACAATCACAAACATATCAAACTTTTGAGGTAAACTCTTAAGATCTTCTCCACAACTCCTTGTTCTTCAATCTCTTCTCCATTAGGTTTCAACTGGTTTAACAAAGTGGAGACTCTAGTGCTAAATTCTAATACAGATTCATTCTCTCTCATAAGAAGAGATTCAAATTCTCTTCAAAACATTTGCAACTTCACAACATAGACTTGATTATTCCCTTTTAATGTAGTCTTGAGAATATTTTGAGCTTCTTTGGAATAAATAGCTATTGAACTATTCTAAAAAATAAAGCCTCTATCAAGGTTGATTCAATCATGCTCATTGCCTTAGCATCTTTCCTTCTTGCCTCTCTCAATTGAGTCTTTTGATTATTCCCGAGGGTAGTGAACAGAGCAGGGTCTATGGTATCTATGAAACTAGTTATCACAAGATCCCACAAACCATTAGCTATGATGATGGTCTTCATTTTTCTGACCCAAACATGATGGTTCAATCCATTAAAGGATGGTGATTACTGCCAAACTTTTCTCTCATCTCCAACCATGTCTCCTGCACAATAACTTCAAAAACACCCAATGAGCACAAATGCTTGAACTCAGTAGGATGAAGGGCTTAATAACTCTAATACTAGGATAAGAATAATATATTAATAGATAAGGGGTTGATGTTATAAAAAAATAAATAGTGTTACTCGAAAATAGAAGGAATCAGGGTTACTCAGTGCAAAGGAAACTGAGTTACTCTACTTAAGAACAAATTGAAATAGTTAATATCAAGTAAATGTTAACATCATGAACCAATTGTATTAACATAATACATAAATTATGAAAATAAACCCCAAATCATAGAAAAAGAACAAATAGTTCTACTGCCTTTTCCACCAAACAAATGCATAGTGGAATAAAGATTCAAACAAAGACAATCAAATCATGAGAGATGTGCAATTTCTTTCTTTCATGTATATTCAAAATGGATTAGAACTACTAATCTAGAAACAAACTTCTATAGCAAATAACTACTACTGATACAAATTAAAAAATCCCTAGCACTAAATAGCTGCATACTAAGTACAATGAAGATTCTATAAGCTTTACAATAGTCTAGAGCAATGACTTCTCTATAGATACAAAAATATTAAGCTATAGTTGTTGCTATAAATACTCAATGAGAAATAGAGGAAGGATTTTATGTTTTATCAAAGTTATCTTCTATCTCCTTCTGCTCTTGGAACATTGTCTTCTCCCTATTTATAAGTTAGGAAACTTAACTGCTAAGTAATTGATACAGTTTCTTTAAAAACTTAGTTGCTAAGTTATGGTGAAATAGGGGATAATATTTCTAAGCATCAATTAATATTGTCCTACTAACATGGTTCAGTAGCTCAAGATTCTCAAGCTCCTTCAAGCTGTTGCGAAGTAAATGAGCTACTCAAGAATAGAATCAGATGGAGGCTTCAGAAAATCAGATTTAATTTCAAATTCTAATAGTGTGGACTAGTGAAATTGTTAAAGGAGTGTGAGCCCCAATACCATACTATCTATAAATTCCTTACATGCATGGATATTCACAATCAAATAATGAGTTAAAATCAAGGATTTTAAATACATAAAAAAAAAACTATGTATTGGTCAATGATTTTTTTGTTGACAAATCTTTTTTCTATTTGTACTAAGTGTAGTTATATACTCCATGAACAAAATAGAAGGGCTTAACAAAAATCAACACCAAAGATTCAACATTTTGATGAGTTGCATTTCATTTTAGAAGGAAGGCACAGTGACAAATCTAAAAATTGCACTACCTCCCATTGTAAAATTGACTTGGTATCTCATCTTCTTTGCACTTTATTTATAATCATGACTTTTTAGCAACTCATAAGTGATGGAGTCCTAAAATATCCCTTGCACACACCTCAACTATAAATAGATAAGTTGCAGGCTTCTTAAGACCTAATATTATACTTTTTATCCTAGAAATCTAGGTACTACACACAACACATCAAATTAATTTTAGTAAAAAGTTGTTTAAAATGCTATTTTTTCTCCATTTTTTAGTGGAAGGAAGGTTTACCATAGAAAATCTATCTAGATTTTTTGCCTACACAAATGTTTCTTAAAACTTCAAATTTTTCCATTTGTGAGTGAAATGAAGGTTTATATATGTTGGTATCATCAGCCTTTTCTTTAAAGCCACATTGTGAAAATCAATTAGTTTGAATGACCCATATATAAAATGAAGACCACACATTTAATGCCTCTTCTTGTAAATCAATCAATTTGAATGAAAACCATATATAAAATGAGGTAAAAATTGAAAGGTATAAGTTGTATAATTGACTTGCAAATAAAAAGAAAATGATCACGAGAAAAAAAAAAATTATTGTACTCTTAATTGCAATAAAAGCTACTTGCACCATGTCTCTTTCTACATCTACCTCCTCCTGCTCCTCTTCCCCACTACATCTACCCTCAATACAATAAACAAAAACTCTCAAGCTTCAAAGAAGACACTAGTTGGGGAAGTGAGCCATCATTGCCACATATCCTTGCATTTATGTTAAGTAGGAAAACATATCTGATGCACATAAATATTTTTTGAATGCTAGTTGGAAATCATAGTTTTTTCATCAAATCTTTTGATTGGTAGAAGAAAATATTGCTAGCAAAAATAGTTTGAACCAATCAGAAAATATAAATAACACAGTAAAAAATCAACTTCTATAATGAAAGGAGGAACACCATAGGTTAAAACTATAATCTCATGCCTTAATGATAGGGACTAATAATTCATACTAAATACGGAACCTCAAAACCAAAATAGTTTTCACATAGGGAGAAAAACCATTCCAATAACATGTATCTTTATTGATTTAATGAGCACCATCTCTTACTATCTTTTTAGCAATGCCTAATTAATGCAAGGAGGACCAACCCCTCTCCACATAATACATATTCAAATCACTAATTGTCTCCCAAGTGCATTTAAAACATAGTAGGAATGAGATCAATAGAGATTATAAGATTTTTAATGAGTCTAATACATATGTATGTTTTGTATATAAAAATATAGACACACATTGCATTGCATTTCATGCAGGCCCGCCTATGTATATAGAAGGAAAAAATTAAATCATTACACGATTTATTATAAAAACTATAAATCTCATTTTTTATTGCAACTATTTTTCACCTAAACTCAATTGGTAACAATCTATTTGTCTCCAGAATGATCCTCAATTAGGGTAAAAAAATCAAAACTAGGGTTTTTGTTTTAACCCAACTTTTATGCTAGGATTAAACCACAAACAAAAATAAAAATTACATGTAAATATAACCAATATTAGAAAATAATAGATCACACACAAAAGAACACAAGGCACCAAGATTTAATGTGGTTCACCCAATCCCTAGCCTACATCCACCAAATAACAAGTTCAATATTTTTTATGATCCAATGATTACAACTTGATTACAATCCATAATCCCTTATAGCTCAATACCACTGCAAGAACCAATTTTGCACCACCTCTTAATGAAAATACCTAACCCTAAGCCCTTTTATACGAGTAATTTTATGCTACTTTAGGGTTACAACATGTTAGCCATATGTCGGCCACAACCCAAATTTTTTTCGAGCCGATGCCTCAAACCCCAAAGAATTTATGATGTACAATACTTCCCTAATCAATCACCACAAACTAACAATCTCCCACTTGGGGATTGATAAAACTCCACAATACACAACAATCTCCCACTTGGAGACTGATCCTATAGTAATACCACTACCACATGGGGCTCCCACTAGATCAAACCACCCTAGAGTCTGTTATGCTTTTATTCATGTTTAGGCTAGAAGACCAACTGAAGCTGAAGAGTAATTCAACTTCTCCCTTGTCACAACCTTTGTAAACATATCTACTAGATTATCATCTATATGTATCTTGTCTAGCTTTAACTATCCATCCTCCAAAATTGACTGAATGAAATGGTACCATAATTGTTTGTGTTTTGTCTTGGAATGTAGAGCTGAATTCTTTGCAAGATGAATGACATTCTAACTATTTGTAAACAAATAATTATCCTTTTGATGATGTCCCAATTCTTCCAAGAAGAACTGAAGCCATATCATCCTCTTTGCTGCCTCTATAGCATCAACATATTCTCCTTTTGTAGTGGATAAAACATTAACCTTCTATAACCTAGAAACCCAGCTCAAGGCTACCCCACCAATAGCAGAGACATAACTTATAGTACTCTTCCTGGTATCAATATTTCTTGCCAAATCTGAGTCAACATAGCCTTGTAAATTAGTAGTGGAGTCCCCAAAGTGTAAACACTTATTGGATGTTCCTCTCAAATATCTAAGAATCCATTTAACTACATTCCAATGCTCAATTCTTGGATGACTCATATACCTGCTAACAACTCCCACTACATGTACAATATATAGCCTAGCACATACTATAACATACATCAATCTTCCTACAACTAAAGCATAGGGTACCTTGAACTTCGTATCCTCCTCTTCTTGTGTCTTGGACACATCTCCTTAGTCAACTTCAAATGACCAGGCAAAGGTGTGTTGACAGTTTTAGCATTCTCCATAGAGAAACATTGTAACACCTTCTCAATGTAATCAACTTGAGATAGCATCAATTTTTTGTTCTTCCTATCTTTGCAAATCTTCATACCAAGGATTTTTTTTCTGCCCCCAAATCCTTCATAGCAAATGCATGTACTAACTGGCATTTTAGCCCCTTAATATGATCCATGTTAGATCCAGCTAGAAGCATATCATCAACATATAAACATAAAATAATGTAGTTGTTGTCATCCAAGCTCTTAAAATAAACACAATGATCTGAATGACATCTATTGTATCAATGCTCATGCATAAAACTGTCAAATTTTAGATACCATTGTTAAGGTGCTTGCTTCAAGTCATATAAACTTTTTTTCAATTTGAACACTAAGTTTTCCTTAATTACCTTTGACCTCAAAACCCTGTGGTTGAGCCATATATATCTCTTCATCCAAATCACCATGAAGGAAGGTTCTTTTAACATCAAGCTACTCTAAATGCAAATCTTCAGTAGCCACAAGACTTAAAATAGTATGGATAAAGTCATATTAATAATAGGAGAAAATATATCATCAAGATCAATGCCCTTTTTGTTGGTCTTAGATTGGTTTTGACAATTGAGTGTCAACACACTTAACTAATTTCCAAGATGATGCCAAGTATAATACAAATGCTAAGCTATAGTATATGTCAAACAAAAAATTCAATAGGTGTCGAGTAAACTTCAGGGGCCAAGCAAGTTTCAAGTGCCAAGAAAATTATAGATGTCGAGCAAGACAGAATTCCTATAGGAGCTAAGTAAGACAAAATTCCTATATGTGTCAAGCATCAGTAATCAGTAAGTGCTGAGTAACACACAATCAGTATATGAGTTTGAGCCTTCACAAAATCAGATGTAAACCATTTTTTAAGTCAACTTAAGATGAATCTCAAAGAATCTAAAAGATAAGAATGAATCTTTTACATTCCCTATGTGATCAGCATGCAGCCAATAAGAAAAATGGAGAAAACATGCAACCAATAGGAAAAATGTAAAGATTTGAGCAGGAAAATAAGGATGAATATTGATCATAGATTCATATCTAACCCTAAGTCTTTGAAACCTTTAAAAGGAGGATGAAACCCCATAATTCGTGTGAGTGTAAGAGAGGTATATGGAGTGCATGAGTGAGAGTTATATCAAAGAATGTTAGAAAAATTTGAAGGGGTCTAAAGACTTAGAGAAGGAAGAGCAGCATTGTAGAATTTATTTGGTTAGAATAGAGCATCAACACTTCGAGTAGAGACATATCAGATTAAGAAGGATCAGATCAAATTGAGCAGAACAAGGATCTAGAATCAACAATTAAAGATTGTAAGCTATCAGGTCAACACATTCTAATACTTTCTAGCCATTGTATTAGGAATGAAAATCCTATGGAGATAGGTTGGTTTAACAACCATGTTGTAAGCCTTTCAACAAGGTGCTAAATATTTTAATAGGGTAACATTCCAAGTGAGTGTTTGTAAATCCTTTAACCAAGTCACTTTCAACAGAGTGTAAAGCCTTTAACAAGGTAGGCCTTTCATAGGGTAGACTATTGGAAGTGGTCAAACTTTGTAAACTTAATTAGTTACATATTGCTAGAGTGATAATTTGTGGGTGTCATCCTTACCCTAGTTTTACCTTCTCATTTTGAAGGGTTTTTGGGTGACCAAAATCTTATGTTATCTATTTTCATGCATGTCTTTTTTTTAATATTAATTAGATATGGTAGATGCATGTGAATGATTTCAATTAAAAATTTTAGAGGTTAAATTTTGACCTCATGCATACGATACTTTTATCTTCCACCCACAAGAATCCTCAACATTCCAACCATCTTCTTCCCTCTGGTGACCCTTGAGATGAACTAAATAAAATGACCAAACATAGAAAATTATGGTAGATAGGATGATGTTTAATTTCATATTCACCCCTTCAACCATTCTTCTATCCTTTTCTTTTTAACTTATGATATATTGGTGCTTGATTGTAGGCTTTCTTCTTAATACATTCTATTATTACCCCTATAAACATGAATGTACACCAAGACTTAGCTTATAAAATTATATTATAGACTTGTGTTCAATTTAAAATTATCCCTTTAAGACAATCCTTTTAGCACCCTTCTAACATTATTATTTATTGATGTTACATTTTACATTCACTACTTAAGCCATCCTATTGGGGGCCCTTTATACATGTATCTATGAACTAAATATGACCTAATTTGTTAAATTATGATGGATAAAGGTTTTATTTTAGGTTCTCCCATTAACAAATTTTATTAGGATAACTCCATTCATTATTATGATAAATACATGTTCAATTTTAGATTATCTCTTTGAGTCATCCTATTAAAACCCCTTTAAATATCCATGTATAGACTAGAGATCATCACCTAGTTTGGAAAATTATGATCTAGATTGATGTTTGATTTTAGTTTTTTCTATTTTGCCATCTTTAATAACCCCTTTCAACATTACGATACATTTAATTTCTATTTTATGTTGTCCCCTGAAGATGTCCTATTAGGACCCCTTTATGGATGCATGTATGAACTAGACAACATGATCTAGAGTTTATAAAATTATGATGGATTGAAATTTGATTTTAGATTCTACTTATAAGACATCCTTTTAGGACTCCTTTCATTATTATGATATATTTATGTTCTATTTTATATTTCCCCCTTAAGCCATCCTATTATAACCCTTTAAACATGCATGTTTAAACTAGATCTATCATGACCTAGTTTCAAAAATTAAATTGATCTAGATTAGTGCTCGATCTTAGTGTCTTCCCTTATGCCATCCTTTTAAGGCCCCTTTAAAAATTATGATAGACTTGTGTGAAAATTTAGATCCTCCCCTTAAGCCATCCTTTCAAGTTCCCTTTTGACATTATGATACTAATGTTCCATTTTTTATTATCCTCTTAAGCCATCCTATTAGGACCCTTTATACATGCATCTATGATCTATAGACCATGGACTAGCTTAAAAAATATGATTGAGATTTGATTTTTCATATATTATGTAGAATACAAGTTTGATAAATTATCTAAATATATAGATTATAATTTTATGGTTTAGCTTCAAAAGTTTTGATCTAGATTGGTGTTTCATAAATAATGTTTGATAAATTATCTAGATTATGTTTCATATATTATCTACATAAATTATTTCATACATAATATAGATTGTGCTTCATTTATTACATGCATTACACGTATAGTTTAATAGTTTTTTTAATGCCATTTTAATTACATGGAATAGTTTAGTTTAATAAATATAATACAATTTTACTTTTATGATCATGGATGATTTTGAAAGTGATGATTTAATTAATCTTCTACCATCGTTTCCACCTCCATCTTGACCTAGACCTTAGCCTACATTTGATGAGGCTCATTTCATAATATAATTATTAATTAAACACAACTTTAATCCTCTTTATAACCATAATCTAAACAAGGTATCCATTTTCCTAATCCCAAAACCCTTTTCCTAACTCATATCTCTTTCTAGGTCTAGCTCCTAACCCCTAATCTCTCTCTCTCTAAGCAAGCTAACCCCTATATCTCTTTCTTATCCCTAACTCGTATCTTTCTGTCTCTAGATCTTGCTTCTAAACCCTAAATTTTCCCTCTCCCTCTCTCTCCAAGGACGTTGTCTTCAATGAACATCTACTTCTTTGGATTAGATACACTTTCAAGTATTATAAACATGTGCATATTAATTGGTTTTTTCAGATTTAGAAAAAATTATATATACATGTACTTTCAGTGATATTAATTTATTTTCATAATTAGAAAAAATATATATACATATGTGATTTTCTTTTCTATGCAAGTGATCTATATAGAATGATTAAATGAAATTTGATTTAATTTATAATACATATACATGTGTATACATATGATTGTGTATGTTGGATAAGTGAAATTTTTTTTATGATGTAATTAATCTTCTAATTTAAACTTGAGTAGTTACATCTCGTAATTAACCATTTATGGCAATATAAAATCCCCTTAAGACATATGTCCCAATCTCATCCCCTTAAGAAACATGTCCTAATTAGTTACATATTCCAATTTGAACTAGAGTAGTTAAATGAAAGTGCATAACTTGAATTGCAATATAACATACCCTTAAGACACATGTCCTAATGTCATCCCCTTATGACGCATGTCCTAATTAGTTACATATCCTAATTTGTACAAGTAGCTACATATCACAATTTGAACTTGAGTAGTTAAATGAAAGAGTAGAACTTGCAATGCAATATAACATCCCCTTAAGAAACATTTTCATAATGTCATCCCATTAAGATGCATGTCCTAATTAGTTACAAATCCTAATTTTAACAAGTAGTTGCATATCACAATTTTAACAAGTAGTTACATATCTTAATTTGAACAAGTAGTTACATATCACAATCTAAACAAGTAGTTACAAATCCTAATTTGAACAAGTAATTACGTATCCTAATTTGAACCAGCAGTTACATATGGTTATAATTCATAGAAATCAATGAAATATCATCAAATATTTTTTTCCTTGGGTACACCACTCATATTAATAACATCTAGTGACACCAAAATCCATTAACACACAAATCAATATTCTTGAAAAATGCAATCACTATAGTTATCAATAATGAAATCAAAACAAAAAGCATGAGTTATCTCTAGTGTATAATTATAACACATTATAATTTTTACTCATAACTAAATGCAAAGATCATGTCTTATCTACCCTCTTGCATCTATGCATTGTTCTTCTATAAACACCTTCAAGGTCCACATGTAATAAAAATGAGTTAAACATATATATAATACATATGGATGTTCAAAATAATTTATTAACATAACACATACAAAATTGATTTAATCTATTTAGAATCTAACATGTGCTAGATTTATACTTGATTCCTCCCAAAATATTATGATAGGTATGACTTAATCCACTTGTAATGATATGTTATCTATATTTAGCACTGGAAAGTGCATTTTGCACCACTCAACTATATCATGAGCATTATCAATAAGATATCCTTGATAGTACATTTGATACTTTCTTAAGGAGAATTTGATACAAGATCTCACACCATCATGCTTGCCCTTTTCATGTTCACTCTCCAAAATACTCAAAATGTGTGGTATATATTGGTATCAATGATATCTATAGAATGCATAAAATTTCCTAGCTTATTTAAATTATGTTGCATATCCATCTGACCATACAAAATGTCTTTCTATTTTTATGGTTTGTTTTGCAAATATTCAAAAAATGTCTTAAAATAATGTTCTAGAAAATGTGTATCACACTCTTTATCATCAATAATGTAAAAGTGATACTCTTTCTTTTGACCATTCAAGTAAAAAATGCTTGATGATTTAACCAAAAAAGTGCATTGTAATTTCCTAATTAGTGATCACAAACCAATATTAGTTTATCAACCTTCAAAAATGTACTTTCATGAAAGAAGATATTGTGCACCATGGATTTGGGATTTTAGACAAAGGGTTTGAAGATAAATCCTAAAAAGTTGAGAGATATTTTTGACTGACCCACTCTAGAAAATGTTGGAAAATTTAGATATGTTAGAAATGCTTTATAATAATTGAGAGCAGGGGGGGGGGGGGGGGGGGGGAATTAGTTATTCAAGGTCTAGATGTCTTGATAAATTTTTTTCACTAAGTATAGTGAGCCCATTTGAACTAACCATGCATCCAAACTAAATATTCTTCTATGCAAGTTACTGATAAATCAACATGCAGAAATAAGACATGAAAAAACAACACATAACATAGAAATTTACATTGAAACCCAATTTGGGAAAAACCACTAGTAACATGCTACTTCTATCTCACTCTTCTGAAGTGATGCCATGTGAAAGGCCTTCCCTATTAAAGGCTACAAAACAAATTGTTAAATGTGACTTGGTGAAAGGATTTCAACCACCTTGTTAGAAGTGGGTCTAGTTAAAGGACTTTAGAACATTCATTTGGAATGTCAACCTATTAAAATATTTACAAAATGGCTATTAAACCAACCTAAGTCCATAGGATTTTTCCCAAACTGATAGAATTTCTAGAGAGTAATAATAAGGGCTTTTGATTTGATATAACTCACAACATAACTTGTAGATTTTAGATCTCAATTCAGTTCACAAATTTGCCTAGCTTTTAGTCTCTATAGCTCTGATAGCTTGTCCTTCTTTCAATCTTTGTCTCCTTGAGTCTCCATGCTCATTGTGCCAATGCAATCACCTCTATGGTCACATATTGAAGCAGAGTCTCTATACTCTTTTCTTTCCACTCGATGTCTTCTCCTTAACACCACCCACTCTCTCCAATCTTTCTTTGCTTCTTGACCTATAACTCCTTCAATAGGAGTCTAGAATACTTTTCCCACTCTAATATTCTCACTCTTATTTTGGGTTTGAATGGATCAGGTAAGATATACTATATCTTTCCCTTATCTTTTTTTTTCTAGAAACATCATGTAGAATCCACTTGTATTCACCTAAAAAATATTAACCTAGAATTTTGTGCCACTAGCTAATCATTCTTATCTTCCATCTGGTTCACAAAATTTAAGGTAACAAACTTGTCAGCTCAAATCTTGCAAATCTTTGACTTTTCAAATAATGCAGCAACTCGGTACTATTGACTTTATGATGCTCGACACATACTATGTTACTCGACACCTACTGTGGATTCACTTAGCATCAACTAAGTTTTACTGATGATCAGCACCTATTAAATTTTTTTTAGCTCAACACCTAAACTTTCTCGACGCCTTCTATTTCACTCAGCACACACTAGATTTTGCATTTTCTTGGCACTTATTGATAATCTTCTTGCCATGAATTAGCTTGCGCAACACCCACTGATGAATGTAGTCAATCTTTGCAGACAATTTTGTTATAACTTATTCTTCTAGAGTTTCTAAGTGTGGCCAACCTCCATATCTTCAAGTGTATCTCAATTGTAACTTGTGTTATTATAATAGAGTATCATAAGTTTAGTTATCTCTTCCTTTATACCTTTCAATAGGTGCTTGATCCATACAATATTGGTGCACTTGATTGTAGCAACAACATATTTAGCTTCAGCTATGGACTGTGAGGTACAAATTTACTTTTTGCTAGTCCAAGTGACTAATCTTTTACCTAAGAAGAGTGCTCATCCACTAGAACTTTTTCTATCATTTATATTACCTCCCCAATCTACATTAGTATAGGCATTCAACTCAAAATTTTAAGTCCTCTTGTAGTATAAGCCAAAGTCATCTATTCCTTTTAGGTGTACCTCATTATTCCTTTTACTGCCATAAGATGATTTTCTCTTGGATTTGCAAAAAATCTTGCCACTATTCTAATAGATAATGCAATGTCTAGTCTACTATGTATAACATATTTTAACTTTCCAATCATTGATCTGTACATTGTTTGATTTATTTCAGCTGACTCAACATTCTTGGATAACTTATGTCTTGTTACCATTGGTGTACTAACTAGTTTTGAATCCTCTAATCCAAATGTTTTTAGTATCTCCTTGATATATTTTGATTGAATCATAGATATGCCATGCTTTAGTTGATGTACTTGTAATCCAACAAAGAATTTGATTTTCCCAAACATTGATATCTCAAACTTATGTTTCATCTGATCAGCAAAATCTTTGCATAGTGCATCTTTTCCTCCAAATATTATATCATCAACAAAAACTTTAGATATTAGAATGTCTTTACCTTTTTCTGTCTTGATATACAGTTTTTTGTTGTAATTTTTTTCTCTCAAATCCTATCTTCATAAGATATTTGTGACGTCTCCCATACCAAGTTCTAGGCTTTGTTTCAAACCATAGAGTGCTTTATGTAGTTTGAAAACCATATCTTTGTTGTTGTCATCAACAAATCTCTCTAGTTGTTCAATGAAGACTTCCTCTTCTAGTATACCATTCAGAAAAGTAAAATTTACAACTATTTGGTAGACTTTAAAACCTTTGTAAGTAGTATATACAAGTAGATTTTTTACTCCTTCCATCCTTGCAATAGGGGAAAATTTTTCCCCATAGTCTAGTCCTTCTTGTGCATAACCTTTACAAACTAGTCTAGCCTTATTTCTTGTGATCTCACCATTTTCATCTAGTTTGTTCCTAAATACCCACTTGGTACCAATCACATTCTTATCAATTGGTCTTGGAACTAAAGTCCAAGTTTTTTTCTTCTCTATTTGCTCAATCTCATCTTCCATAGCTTTACACCAATCATCATCTTGTAGTGCATCTTTCATAGTTTTGGGTTCAATCTTGCTCAGAACACATGATTCATTTCTCAGTTTGTTCCGTGTCACTAATAATTTGTTCTATAGGGTGATGTCTTCTCACATACTTGGATATCCTTGGTTCTATCCTTGTTTTCATGTTAGGTCTTTCAGCTTCAGAGTCAATGTGTACATCTCTTTTTGGTAACTCAACATCTCCTTTATGTGTACTAATTTTAAAGTCAGAATGTGCATTATCTTCATTCTACAACTCAACTTCTAAATGCAACTTAGCATTCACTAGTTGTGACTTGGTTGATAATGGAACTTGTTTTTGATTCACAACTTGATTAGCAGCTTCTTCTTCAGCAGGTATTCCTTCATAGAAGTATACAAAGGATCTATACTCTTTTGGTTTCTTGATGGACTCTTCTACATGCTCGTCAAAGTTTACATTTGCATTCTCCACAATTTTGTTAGTTTTAGTATTTAAACATTTATATGCTTAACTACTAATGGAGGATCCAAGGAATATACCATCATCACTCTTTGCATCATACTTTATATTTTTAGTATCTTTAAGAATATATTACTTACAACCAAACACTTTGAAATATTTTACATTGAGTAAGTGACCATACCATAATTCAAAAGGTGTTGCATTTGTACCTTTCTTGATTTGTACTTAATTTAAGGTGTAGACATCCATACTTACAGCTTCTCTCTAGTACTTGAGTGCAACATTCTTCTCCATAATTAATGTGCTAGTATAGTCCATCACTGATCTATTCCTCCTTTCTACAATTTCATTCAGTGGGGGAGTTTTAGGTGTTGATGTTTGTCTCTTAATTCCTTTATCATTGCAAAATGTCTCAAATTATTTTGATGTGAACTCTCCTCCTTTCTCTAATTTTAGGCACTTTAGACTCTTTTCTATTTTTTTCTCAACCCTGGCCAAATATCACTTAAACATTTGAAATGCATTTGATTTTTGCTTTAAGGACATGATAGTCATCATCCTAGAGTAGTCATCAACAAAAAACATTATATATCTATCTCCTTTGTAAATTTGCACTTCTATTGGGCCACATAAATCAGTATGGACTAACTTTAGTACTTCTTTGGAAGTATAGGTTCTATTTTTAAAACTTGACTTGGTTATCTTTCCTAGCTGACATTGTTTGCACATTGTATTGTTAGGCTTCTTCAGTTTGGGCAATCTTCTGACTTTCTTCATTTTGCTGATGCTAATCAGATTATCAAAGTTGACATGACATAGCCTTCTATGCCATAGCCACACATCATCAAATCTTACAATAAGATAGGCAACATCCTCCATATCTAGGTAAAATAGATTACTCCTAGTTTGGTCTCCTTTTCCTATCAAATTTCCATTAGTGTCATAGATTTTGGCAATTTTGTTTCCAAATTCTACTTTGCATCCTACATTTCTTAACTGTGACACACTCAACAAATTGTAGTTTAATCCTTCAACATAATATGCATTATCGCATAAAATTTTCTCAGTAAGCTTAATGGAACCTTTTCCTTTGATTAGACATGGAGCATCATTTCCAAATATAACACTATTTCCATCATACTGAGTAAAGATAGCAAACTTACTTTTGTCTCCTATCATGTGATGTGAGCACCCACTACCTTTGATCAACCTATCATTCTTGTTTACATAGATTACTAGTGTTGTTGGCTCATCTTCATCTAACTCATTCTTCATGGCTACATAGACTACCTCATCATCATTTTCATCAAAATTCTCCTCTTCAATAATGTAGCACTCTTTGCCTTTGTATTTGTAATATCTACTATCATCTTCTCTTCTATTTTTGTAATTTTTTCCTTCTCTTTAGTTCTTTTTTTGTGTGCACCTTGTAGAAATATGTCCTACTTCATTGCATTTTTAAAAAATGATAGGTATCTTACCTTTGAATTTACCTTTGCCTCTATGAAATCTTCTGGCTAACAACGCTACTAATTGTTCTACATCTTCTTCATTTGTCCTGCTGTCACTGGATGCATATTTTATTTTTATTTTATTTTTCTTTGGTTTCACCTCTTCAGTGTCTTTCGACAATAGCTTGGTCTTGAAAGTATATTCAAGATTCTTAGGTCTGTACTTATCAAAGTTGGATAGCTCAAATGTAGTAAGTCTTCCCACTATACCTTCAAGAGCTAGTTTCTTTTTCTTGGTATACATCTCAACTCTTAGATGGCTGATACTCTATTAGCATAAGATGGGGATTAAGGTTCTTAATACTTTTCTAAAAATAGTTTCATTATCTAAATGAGTAGTTGAACTTCTTATTGCACTTACTACTTCATTTATTCTAGAGGCATATTGAGCAATGTTCTCACCTTCCTCCATTCTCATGTCATCAAAATTTCCTCTGAGGGTTTTTCTTTTTTCTCTTTGGATGTTCCAATCTCCTCCATAAATATTTGACAAAGTTTCCCACATATTAAATTCAAAGGTACGTCCTTTGATATCATCAAATTCAACATAGTTGAGAGTAGAGGAAATCTCTAGCATTGCCTAATTGTGCTTCTTCTTTTTCTTCATATCTTCTACAGTAGGGACACTATCTAGATCAACATGTTCCACTTTGATTGAGGTTTTTGCATGATCACCTATTGATCCAAGATGTAGCTTCATTAAAATTTTCCATGCAGTGAAGTTATCTCTGTTAAGCTTGGGAACTTCTCTCTTAGACATCTTGATCTTTCTACTTCTAGTACCTTTAAACCAAATTGACAGATGACTCTAATACCAATTGTTAGAAATTCTTTAGAATAACTGAGAGATGGCTCTGATACCAATTATCTCTTTTGAGAGATGGCTCGGATACCAAGTGTAGTGAGACCATTTAAACTAACCATGCATCCAAGATAAACATTCTTCTTAGGAAGTTACTAATGAATCGACATATAGAAATAAGACATGAAAAATCAATACATAACATAGTGATTTACATGGAAATCCAATTTGGGAAAAACCACCAGTAACATGCTACTCCTTTATCACTCTTCTAAAGTGATGCCCTGTGAAAGGCCTACCCTGTTAAAGGCTACAAAACACACTATTAAATATGACCTAGTTAAAGGATTCCAACAAGCTTGTTAGAAATGGTCCTGGTTAAAGTACTTTAGAAAATTCACTTGGAATGTCACCCTATTAAAGGATTTACAAAATGGTTGTTAAACCAACCTAAGTCTATTTATTTTTCCCTAACTAATACAATTGCTAGAGGGTAACAATAAGGGCTTTTGATCTAATATAACTCACAATATAACTTGTAGATTTTAGATCTCAATTCAATTCAAAAAATTTCCTAGCTTTCAGTCTCTGCAACTTTGATAGCATGTCCTCCTTTCAAGCTTTGTCTCCTTAAGTCTCCATGCTCATTGTGCTAATGCAATCACCTCTATGGTCACATATCAAAGAAAAGTCTCTGTACTCTATTATTTCCCCTCGATGTCCTCTCCTTGACACCACACATGCTCTCCAATCTCTCTTTGCTTCTTGACTTGTAACTCCTTAAATAGGAGTCTGGAATACTATTTTTTCTCTAATATTCTTGCTCTTTTTTTGGGTTTGAATGGATTAGGTAAGATACAATATATCTTTCCCTTATCTTGTTTCTTCTAGAAACATCATGTAGAATCCACTTGTATTCACCTAAAAATATTTAACTAGAATTCTGTGCCACTAGGTCATCATTCTTATCTTCCATTTGGTTCACAAAATTCAAGGTAACAAACTTGTTGAATCAAAAATGTAGTAACTCAATAATATTGATTTTCTAATGCTTGACACATACTATGTTACTCAGTACCTACTATGGATTCACTCAACATCAACTAAGTTTTACTGATGCTCAACACCTATTACATTTTATCTAGCTTAACACCTTCTATTTCACTTGGCACACACTAGATTTTGCATTTTCTCGTCACTTACTTATAATCTACTCGGCATGAATTAGCTTGCTTGGAAGCCATCAATGAATTTAGTCAAGCTTTGTAGACAATTTTGTTATAACTTATTCTTCTAGAGTTTCTATGTGTGGCCAACCTCTGTATCTTCAAGTGTATTATCAATACATCATTTTACCATTGTCTTAACTGATCCTTGTACTTCATTACAAAATAATAACTCAACCTTTCCCTTAGGTGCTTTTGTTACATCTTATTGATTAAATCCTCTTCATCAATCAAATAATTGATAGTACTTGGATCGTATAAGCAATTGTGATTCTAGCAAATAGTAGGTTTGACATTAGTGACAAAACAATGATTGAAAACATTTTTAATCAACAATCTCCCTTCTTTGATAATGATCTCTTACAATCAGATTTCAACAAGATATTTTCATCAATTGAGAATTTTGTATCGTATTTTTATTAAAAAATTTAGTTCACTTTATAACCATGTGAAAAATAATATGACATATGATTAAAAGAATTTTAAATGGACACATGGAGTATATAAGAGTTTTGAGTAATTGAAATATAAAGTTACTAAACAACTACTGTTTCCCTTGGTAGATTTCATTGAGGATTCTCATGTTGATTTTAATTTAAGTGGGAATGCAACTAGAGCTATTGGTAAGTGCACAAAGATGGTGTGCGAAATGGGACAATTTTTGTATTTTTTTCATAATTTTCTGACTGGTAGTTTTTTTAATAATTTCTCAAAGTGACTCCATCCTAAAATTCTAGTACCTATTCATATGTTGTGCATAACTTGCATCAACTTAATCTAAAATCAACACTTTTTAAAAAAAGTGTATAGAATCAAGTGTAGAACAATAATATGTAATTTATTTTCTATTTGGTTAAGTAGATCAAATGTTATAAAAAAAAAAGGTAGACATACATGCATGAGAGGATTATTAAGATGCTAATAAAGAAAAATTAACTTCACAATTCTAATCTTGTCCAAAAATTAAAAAGTTATATGGTTAGGAATTTAATAAAATGTGTGAGATTATGGTGGTAATTTTGAAGATACCCACTTCACCATTTGCAAACTTGATGAAGTCAAAGACAATAATTGATCCTAGAAGTTGAAAAAATTTCTAAACTAATGAAAAAAAAAGGAAAAACATAAATTCATGCCTTTGGATGGTTGAAAAATCCTATTACCAATCCTAGATGTGATGACGCTTTTTTGACAACTAAATGTGATCACATTATTCTTCATATGACTAAACTATCATACTAGACATAACATGATTGCATTATATCAAGTATGACTTTACTAGACATAACATGATTGCATTATGTCTAGTATAACTTTACTAGACATAACATGATTGTGGTGTGTCTATGTAAAAGTATAGTCAACTATTCAGAGGCCTAATAATCCTAATTAGCATCTAATTAATTAAGAAAATACCTATCAATGGATTAATTTCATCAAATAAATGATTGTATGGATGATTCACATTGGGTTTTATACAAAGAAAGAGTGTGGGGTGGAGGGATGATGCACAATGGGTTTTATACAAAGATTGAAATGTCAATTCTATCAAGGAAAGTTTAGCTTCTAGAAGTCAAACTATTGGTCTTGGAATCATTCAATTTGTCATTCATCAAAATGGGAACTCTTATAAGGAGGACCTAATTGTAATAAAATAATACAATGTAAGGTTGGGATATAGGAGAGAGATTCTTGTGGTTGAACTAGAAGATAAATCATCTTCTGAAGAAATGATAGAGACTTCCTGTGAAGGATCTGAGGTAGGTTGATTCATTTTACTAATATTTCTCTTTAATTTTTATCATGTAGGAAAATTAAATGATGGGATTTTGTGTGTATTTCAATAATAGGAAGAAGAAGGGTATGAAATTAAGTTAAGGGTGCATCACCATGACAAACAAGGAAACCTATGACAATATTATTCTCAAATGACTAGACAAATTATTGGAGCTCTTATTGAGATAAAATAAAATTGATGCTTGACATTAATAGCCAATTTAATATAGATATATCTTGAAATAATGAAACATGTTGATAAGTGCTTTAGTGAATGTAAGTTTCATGTCTTCATCAAAACTTTTCCATGACAAACTAGTAATTAGAGGTTTCATCTTCAGCACAAGTTTTCTGTGATAGTCTAGTAGTTGTAGGTTCCATCTTCATTATAACTTTTCTAAGTACATGGACTTTAAAGACCCCCCATCACTACCGGAGCTAGTAGTAGATGGTGAGTATTCATCATCATTGTCTAAGGCTCACACACATATCATGTGTTAAGTTAACCAAGGTGAATTTTAGTTAGGACTTCCCAATCTCAACAATCTCAAAAATCATCGAAGCTTATCAATATGCTTTGACCACTAGATTTGGAGGGCATGGAAATGAAATCATAATTATCATATGTGGTACAATTAATTTCATATGTTGCAATCATTGAAATCATTTTATCACTTGTAAACATGAGCTTGTTTCCATTGTAATACATATTTGTATAAGTATTTGGGTTTAAGCATGTACTCATGAATCCGTATGTTAATGGGGTATGGAGTATGGGTTAAATACTATTATTTCTAAGAAACAAATATTTATTTTGGATTTATCATGAAGCTTTTTTACAACCTTTGAATCCTAATTCAAAAAATTTCTCATAGTGGCAAGATCAAGAACAAGAACAAACTAGTAGAGATGGACAAAGGTATCAAGTCAAGATAAAAATAACATTTTTGAATCAAGAAAGGTTTAATATGGTTTCTAAGAACTAGAATGCTTTATTTTTTGTCATCCCTCTTATATCTTTTTATAAGATCACATGTTAAGGTATGTTCTAGTGCACCTTCTTTTTCAAGGTATCTGTAGAGCTTACCACTAAACCTCAGATTTCTATTTTCATGTAGGTACTAAAAAAGGACAAGGAGGTCTAGTTGGGAGAAAGATTTGAAACCAACATGAGATCAATTGAGGTGAGATATCTAATATTATTATAGATCCAATGGGTGTATCTCCTTTTTTGACAAATATGAGTGCTTCTAGAGACTTGTTGGCTCTGATGTATCAAAAGGGGTCATGAGGGGTCGTAGTGTGTCTGAAGAGACATAAGGATCCCTTAAGAACCCATAAGATCTCTTTGAATTTTTTTTTTGAGTACATATACACTAAAGACCTTCAGTCACTACTTGAGCTACTAGTAGATGGTGAGTGTTCTTCTTCATCATCATTATGTGACATTAGAAACCATCTTCAACACAATATAATCACTAGATAGATCTATATGCTACTTCTATGGTGTGATGTTTTCTTTCTCTTTTTATGAAGTTGGGTGATCCTTGGAATCTATATTGTAGGTATTGGAATCAAAAATAGTTGATGCAGGAGCATCCAGAGGTATAAGGGCAATCCTATGTCACCCAAAAAAATGTACTTAGACTTAGTTTCTATTTCATGTCTTTACATTTTTGGATACCCATTTGGCTCAAATAAAGGTTCCAACTCTCATAGTTCAACTATCAGTATGTTTGAAAATCTCAAAAAAATAGGAACATGTATTTGGGCCATCATTTTGGTAAACTAGAAGGTGTGAATTGGCCAGATGAATGTAATCATAATTTAGAGCATTCCAAAAAAAGAATCAGGTCAATAGGCCCCACAGTTTGAAAGTTATTGCAGTTTTTCGAGTTTTGGAGACCTCCTAAGAATGATTCAAAGTTAGGTTTGGGGCATTAAATGACCTTGAAAAGGATCAAAAAATGGGGGATAAGCAAAGATTATCCATAGGGCTATAGAGTGCTTCGAGAGCTTTCCAAAAATGTAAACGGTTCGTCAATCGGAGCTACGGTTCAAAAGTTATGCCTCCCGGAAGTTCGATTACCATTTCTGGATTCTTCTAGATTTGCACCGACTTCTAACACAGCTTTCGAAACCTTCTATTTCGTCGGTGGATTCCTAATAGCACTTTCTTGAATGTACTCCTAGTCCTTAACCCTCTGAGGTCTATTTAAGGAGATTTCTAGCATTGTAAAAGGCAGTTCGGAGTGGAGTTTGAGAGGAGGTGCTAAAAGGAGAAATATTCTCCAGATTTATGCTATTGTAAGCCCTTAGGGCATGTTCTGAAGTTTATTTTCTCTGTACTATTTGTACTAGCTTATTTTCTTAGTTAATATAATTTCCCTTTTCTGTTGTGTCGATTTTGTTCTTGGGTTGTGTCCCCTTCAAGTGGTATCAGAGCGGGTTTTCCTCAGTGTGTAGACAGAGCGCCGACTGTGAGGCAGTTTGCACCAGAAGTGTGTGGTTGTGGGTTCGAGTTAGAAGATGCCTCCATGAAGAGAGCATGGTGGAAGGTCTAGAGCTATTGATCCTAAGGAGGTTAGAGCCCTCCAGAGGCAGGTACAAGTATTGCAAGAGGAGCTTCATAGAGGAGCAAATGTTGTCGCAGGTGACAATAGTGAGGATGACAATGAAGAGGAAGTAATGGGACCAGAAGAGGAAGTTGATGGGGAAGTTTTGAATCCTATAGAGCAAAGGCTTTTTAGGGCCATTACTAAGTTTGGGAAAAGACCTACAATTGAAGTGGGTATATTTTCAGGAAATCTGAAATCAGATGAGTTGATTGATTGGATCAATGAACTGGAAGAATACTTTGAGTATGAGGATATAAGGGACCCAGATAGGGTTAAGTTTGCAAAGGCCAAACTGAAAGGCCATGCCAAAATCTGGTGGCAAGAGGTTCAACTAGAAAGACTTAGAAGAGGAAAGGAGAAGATCACAAGATGGGATCGCATGGTGGACAAATTGAAGAAGCAGTTCATTCCTGTGGACTATGAGCTTGATCTGTTTAAGAAGATGCATGGGTTAAAGCAAGCAGGAAGATTAGTCCAAGAATATATAGAGGAGTTTTACCAACTCTTGATTAGAGCAGGGCATGCAAAAGCAAATAAGGAGAAGGTTGCTTGTTATATCAGTGGGTTGCGACCTAGCATCCAGGAGGAATTAAGACTGGTAAGAATGACCAGCGTTGAAGAGGCATACCAGTTTGCCCTACAAGTTGAAGAGAAGCTGAATAAAAGGTTTGAAGGAAGACAAAGAGGGTGTGGTCAAGGAGGAAGGGGAAGCGATAGATCATCTGGAGGCCGCAATGAAACCCAAAAGAAAAATGAAGATGTGGGTACTAGCAAAAACCAGAGGAATGAGGGTTTCAACCGCTCCCATGATCAAGACTTTGGAAATCAAAGAGGAAGAGGTAGAGGACGTGGACAAGGAAGAGGAGGCTTCTATGGTACCCTTTTCCATTGCAATGAAGAAGGTCATCGTGCCTTTGAATGCCCTCAATGACAAGGAAGGACAGATAGGAGAGCTAAGGGCCAAGCTAGGGTTGCTCATGTGGATGAGGATGCACAATCATCACATTCAGAGGATGCAGAAAGAGGAGAGACCTTGGTAAATGAAAGAGTCCTACTAAGTGGTGAGAATGAACCAGGACAATGAAGGAGTTTGTTTCATACTAGATGCAAGTGTGAGGATAAATGTTGTGACGTGTTCATTGATGGTGGTAGCACTGATAACCTGTTATCAGAAGAGATGGTCTTTATGCTAAAGCTCAAGAGGGAGAAACATCCCCAACCCTATCGGATTTCTTGGGTAAAAGATGATCATAAGGTCCTAGTAAGTGAACAATGTTTAGTAAAATTCAAAATTGGGAGTTACCATGATGAAGTTCTCTGTGATGTTATTTCAATGGATGTTTGCCATCTATTGTTGGGTAGGCCATGGCAGTTTGATAGACATGCAATAAATGATGGATAGGCAAACACATACTCTCTGACAAAGGATGGAGTTTGCCACAAATTGAAGCCCATGAAAAAGGAAGGTGAAAAGGTATGTAGCAGTGCTAGGATTTGTCTTGTTGATGGAAGGAAGTTTTTAGATGGCATGAAACATCAGCATATGTGCTATGTTTTGATTCCTAGGAAAGATAAAGAAGGTAGTAGTGAAATACCATTTGAAGTTTCAAATTTACTAGGGGAATTTGGAGATATTATCTCTGATAATGTTCCAGATGGATTGCCACCAGTAAGGCAAATCAGTCATCAGATAGATTTGATTCCAGGAGCTAGTTTGCCTAACAAGGTTGCTCATAGGATGACTCCTACTGAAACAAAGGAGCTAAATAGACAGGTTCAAGAGTTGCTAAGGAAGGGCTTGATTCGAGAGAGCCTAAGTCCATGTGCAGTACCTGCAGTACTTGCACCAAAGAAGGATGGAGAGTGGAGGATGTGTATAGATTCTCAAGCTATAAATAGGATAACCATCAAGTACCGGTTTCCTTTACCAAGGATGGATGATCTTATGGACTGCTTGAGTGGAGCTCAGTACTTCACAAAGATAGATCTGAAGACTGGCTATCATTAGATATAGATTTGAGAAGGAGATGAGTGGAAAATAGCCTTCAAGACCAAGGAGGGTCTTTATGAGTGGTTAGTCATGCCCTTTGGATTGACAAATGCCCCAAGCACCTTCATGCGGCTCATGAATGAGGTACTTAAGAAGTTCTTGGGAAAATTTGTTATTGTCTATTTGGATGATATTTTAATTTTCAGCAAGACTTTGGAAGAACATTTACTGCATATTCGTAGTGTCCTTGAAAGGCTAAGGGAAGAGAAACGGTTAATTAATCTAAAGAAGTGTGTCTTTGCAAAAAGGGAGTTAGTCTATTTGGGATTTGTTATATCACCTGAAGGTCTCAAAATGGATCCAGAGAAGGTAAAAGCCATCTTAGAATGGCCTACTCCAAGGTCTGCTACTGAGGTAAGATCATATCATGGTCTGGTTAGTTTTTACAGGAAGTTTATTAAGAATTTCAGTGGCATATGTGCACCCCTAACTGATACAATAAGAGGGGATAGAAAAGAGTTCAAATGGACTGCAGCAGCTGCGAGAAGTTTTGAATTGCTGAAGAAGAAGGTGACTTTACAGCCTATGTTGGCACTTCCAAATTTTAGAAAAGTATTCCGGGTGGATTTTGATGCTAGTGGTAGCGCTATTGGGGCTGTATTAAGCCAAGAAGGTAAGCCTATTGCATATTTTAGTGAAAAATTGAATGATGCAAAGAAGAAGTATTCTGTTTATGATCAAGAGTTCTATGCAATAGTTTAGTCCTTAAAGAAATGGAGGCATTATTTATTGCCAAAGGAATTTTTTTTGTATACTGATCATCAGCATTACAGTACCTAAATAGCCAAGGTAAATTGAATCAGAGGCATATGAAGTGGGTAGAATTCTTGCAGAGTTATACATTTGTGTTGAAGCAAAGAAGTGGAAAATCTAATAGGGTTGTAGATGCACTAAGTAGGAGATAGTTGTTGCTTACAACAATGCAGGTTGAAGTAGTTGGGTTTGATGAACTCAAGAATTTGTACCCCGAGGATCCTGATTTTGCTGAAGCATGGAAAGCTTGTAAAGAACCTATTGCTATAGATAGAACCAAGTGGTTAGACTACTTGATTCAGGATGGCATGTTGTTCAAAGGTAGTCAATTGTGCATTCCAAGGAGTTCCATGAGGGAAAATCTGATTAAGGAGAAACACAATGGAGGGATGGCAGGACATTTTGGTCAGGATAAGACCATTTCCATTCTTAGAGAACATTATTTTTGGCCTCAAATTACATAGGATGTGAAGAAGTTTGTACAGAGTTGCCTGGTTTGTCAAGTTGCCAAGGGGTTTAGTCAAAATACTGGCCTATATCAGCCATTGCCTGCTCCATCAAGGCCATGGGAGGACATAAGTATGGATTTTGTTCTTGGATTGCCAAGGACACAAAGGGGTAATGACTCAGTATTCGTGGTGGTTGATAGGTTCTCCAAAATGGCACATTTCATTCCATGCCACAAAACTCATGATGCTGTCCATATTGCAGACTTGTTTTTCAAAGAGGTGGTAAGACTACATGGTCTTCCAAGGAGTATAGTTTCTGATAGAGATACTAAATTTGTGGGGTATTTCTGGAGGACATTGTGGAAGAAGTTGAGAACAAACTTGAAATTCAGTTCCACGCATCACCCACAGACTGATGGCCAAACAGAAGTGGTAAATAGAAGTTTGGGCAATTTGCTGAGATGTTTAGTTGGAGATAAGCCCAAGGGATGGGATTTGATTCTACCACAGGCAGAGTTTGCTTATAATAACTCTGTAAATAGGAATACTGGAAAATCACCATTTCAAATTGTATATGGGAATAGCCCAAGGATTGCACTAGAATTGAGGAAGATAGAACAAGGGGAGAGGACAAGTGTTTAAGCTAAGGAATTTTCTGAACACATCAAGCGTCTACATGAGGAGGTTCAAGCACACATTATCAAGATGAATCAAGAGTATAAAGCTAGGGCTGATCAAAGGAGAAGACATAAGGAATTCCAAGTAGGGGATCTAGTCATGGTGTACTTACGAAAAGAAAGATTTCCAGTTTGTACTTACAACAAGCTGAAAATGAAGAAATTTGGCCCCTGCAAAGTTTTGAACAAACATAACTCAGGAAATGCATATGAGGTGGAGCTGCCAGATGGTATTCACATTTCTCCCATTTTCAACATTGTAGATTTAACAGAGTATCATGATGATGGTGCAGATGAGGAGCTAGTTTTAGAGCCATGTCCAATTCCTGCTTCTAAGAAGGAGGAGATAGAAGACATTCTAGATCATCGTGTGGGTAGGAGTACCAGAAATAGGCAGTATGAAGAGTATTTGGTCAAATGGAAAGGATGGCTGATCGAGCACTCAACTTAGATTTCAGCAGTTGAGGTTTCCCATTTGGGATTTCCTCTACCATCCATAAATTGATAGGGTCACTTTTCAATCTACCTTGGGTGTCTGATGCAGGAGCATCCAGAGGTATAAGGGCAATCCTGTGTCACCCAAAAAAATGTACTTAGACTTAGTTTTTGTTTCATGTCTTTACATTTTTGGATACCCATTTGGCTCAAATAAAGGTTCCAACTCTCATAGTTCAACTATCAGTACGTTTGAAAATCCCAAAAAAATAGGAGCATGTATTTGGGCCATCATTTCAGTAAACTAGAAGGTGTGAATTGGCCAGATGAATGTAATCATGATTTAGAGCATTCCAGAAAAAGAATCAGGTCAATAGGCCCCACAGTTTGAAAGTTATTGCAGTTTTTCGAGTTTTGGAGACCTCCTAAGAATGCTTCAAAGTCAGGTTTGGGGCATTAAATGACCTCAAAAAGGGTAAAAAATGGGGGATGAGCAAAGCTGGTCCATAGGGCTATAGAGTGCTTCGAGATCTTTCCAAAAATGTAAACGGTTCGTCAATCAGAGCTACGGTTCAAAAGTTATGCCTCCCGGAAGTTCAATTACTGTTTCTAGATTCTTCTAGATTTGCACCGACTTCTAACGCAGCTTCTGGAACCTTCTATTTCGTCAGTGGATGCCTACTAGCACTTTCTAGAATGTACTCCTAGTCCTTAACCCTCCAGGGTCTATTTAAGAAGATTTTTGGCATTGTAAAAGGCAATTCGGAGTGGAGTTTGAGAGGAGGTGCTAAAAGGAGAGATATTCTCTAGATTTATGCTATTGTAAGCCCTTAGGGCATGTTCTAAAGTTTATTTTCTCCGTACTATTTGTACTAGCTTATTTTCTCAGTTAATATAATTTCCCTTTTCTGTTGTGTCCATTTTGTTCTTGGGTTGTGTCCCCATCAATAGTATAGAATAAGGAGGTGTATGTTTCAACTGTCATCTATTTGCACATACTTTTAGTAGGAGAAGGTCAGTTCAAAAAAGGTTTGTATATGGTTATCCTTGGAGGTGCCATCTTCATCACAAGTTTTCCATGAAAATCTAGTAGTTGTAGGTTTCATCTTCATCATAGGTTTTCTATGACATTCCAGTAGTAACAGGTTGATATCTTCATCACAAGTTTTCCATGAAAGTCCAATAGTTGTAGGTGTCATCATCATCACAAGTTTTCCATAATAGACTATTAGTTGGAGGTGTCATCCTCATCACAAGTTTCCCATGATAGTAATGTAGTTGTAGGTGTTATCTTCATAACAAGTTTACCATGATAATCGCTATAGCCTCTCCCCAATCTTTAGTTGGAAGACCTTTTGCTTTCAACATATTTCTTGCTATCTCAACAATAATTCTAATCTTTATTTTAGCCACTCCATTTTGTTGTGGAGTATAAATTTTTCCTACAAAAATTCACAAAAATATCGGAGGTATACTCTCCTCCTCTATCTAACCTTACGAATTTGATGCAATGTCCACTCTTTTTCAGTTTGGGCTTTAAACTCTAAAAACCTATTAAAAGCTTTAGATTTATTTTTCAGAAAATATACCCATGTTTTATACCTGAAATCATCAATGAAGGTCATAAAATAAGTACTCCATGCTATGGAAGTAACTTGCACAGGGCCTACCAAATCAGTATGCACCGACTCTAATGGTGCTCTAGCTCTTGTGGAATCACCAAAATTAAAAGGCAACCTATGTTGCTTACCCAAAATGAAAGCCTCACAATTCCTACTAGACTTCCAACACTTGAAAAACCATCCATCATTCTTTTCTTTTCTATAAAATTCAAACCAACATAGCCAAGATGTCCATACCTTAGATGCCATAGCTTGGAGGGGTCTTCAATCATGCTTTTAACAACTGATTGCTTTTGCACTGTTGTAGATACTTTCTTGCGAGGTGCACCATAAATTGAGAGCTAGAACATGTCTCAATCTTTCATAGAAACATCTAGTTCTTCATCATTTTTATTTCTACAAAAACTTTCTTGCTCCCATCTTTCTCATGAATGACACACTAGCCATTTTCTAACAATATTTAGTATCCATTCTAAATGGGTTGTCCAACACTCATCAAATTATGCTTTGTATCGAGGGAAAAATAAAGATTCTAAATTTATTTCTTCTCACCTTGCTTGGTGTGGATCATAATAGATCCTTTTCCCACCACAGGAACAATTCCAATTGTTCCTCATCTTGATTTTAAATTTATGGTTCTTATCAATGAAAGAAAGCATATTTTCATTACCACCCATTTGGTTACTACAACTACTATACAAGTACCAAACTTCAAGACTACCTTCTTCACCAATATTGCACATGATGAAGGTTGTATTGTACTTTCTTTCTCCAACATTTTTATTAGCAACATTAACATGTTTTTGTGGCTAGTCACTCTATTTCTTCCAGCATTTATTTCCATAATGCCCATCTTTTCTTTGTTTGGAGTTACCACATCCTCTTCCTCTAGAACCATGTCTAGAGTTGTTTATTCCTCTCTCCCTACCTCTTGCATTCACTTGAGCTCTAAAAGCAAGCTCTTGAGAAGAATTTTCTAATCTATTAATATGATGCTTATGAGTATAGAAAGATCCCATCAACTAATTAACAATCAACTTGGACAATTCTTTTGACTCTTTAACAACAATCACAAACATATCAAACTTTTGAGGTAAACTCTTAAGATCTTCTCCACAACTCTTTATTCTTCAATCGCTTCTCCATTAGCTTTCAACTGGTTTAAAAAAGTGGAGACTCTAGTGCTAAATTCTAATACAGATTCATTCTCTCTCATAAGAAGAGATTCAAATTCTCTTTGAAGCATTTACAACTTCACAACATAGACTTGATCAGTCCCTTTTAATGTAGTCTTGAGAATATTTTGAGCTTCTTTGGAATAAATAGCTATTGTTATTCTAAAAAATAAAGCCTCTGTCAAGGCTGATTCAATCATGCTCATTGCCTTAGCATCTTTCCTTCTTGTCTCTCTCAATTGAGTCTATTGATTATTCGTGAGGGTAGTGAACAGAGCAGGGTCTGTGGTATCTATGAAACCAGTTATCACAAGATCCCACAAACCATTATCTATCATGATTGTCTTCATTTTTCTCACCCAAACATGATGGTTCAATCCATTAAAGGATGGTGATTACTGCCAAAATTTTCTCTCATCTCCAACCATGTCTCCTGCACAATAACTACAAAAACACCCAATAAGCACAAATGCTCGAACTCACTAGGATGAAGAGCTTAATAGATCTAATACCATGATAAGAATAATATATGAATAGATAAGGGGATGATGTTATGAAAAAAAAAATAGTGTTACTCAGAAATAGAAGGAATCAGGGTTACTCAGTGAAAAGGAAACTGAGTTACTCCGCTTAAGAACAAATCAAAATAGTTAATGTCAAGTAAATGTTAACATCCTGAACCAATTTTGTTAACATAATACATAAAATATGAAAATAAACCCCAAATCATAGAAAAATAACAAATATTTCTACTGTCTTTTCCAACACACAAATGCATAGTGGAATAAAGATTCAAATGGAGACAATCAAATCATGAGAGATGCACAATTTCTTTCTTTCATGTATATTCAAAATGGATTACAACTACTATTCTAGAAACAAACTTCTACAGTAAATAAATACTACTGATACAAATTAAAAAATCCCTAACACTCAATAGCTGCATACTAAGTTCAATGAAGATTCTATAAGCTTTACAATAGTCTAGAGAATTAACTGCTCTATAGATACAAAAATATTAAGCTATAGTTGTTGTTGTAAACACTCAATGAGAAATAGAGGAAGGATGTTATGTTTTATTTAAGTTATCTTCTATCTCCTTCTGCTCTTGGAACATTGTCTTCTCCCTATTTATAAGTCAGGAAACTTAACTACTAAGTAATTGACACAGTTGCTTTAAAAACTTAGTTGCTAAGTTATGGTGAAATAGGGGATAAGATTTCTAAGAATCAATTAATATTGTCCTACTAACATGGTTTAGTAGCTCAAGATTCTCAAGCTCCTTCAAGATGTTGAGAAGTAAATGAGCTACTCAAAAATAGCATCAGATGGAGGCTTCAGAAAATCAGATTTAATTTCAAATTCCAATAGTGGGGACTAGTGAAATTGTTAAAGGAGTATGAGCCCCAACACCATACTATCTATAAATTCCTTACATGCATGGATATTCACAATCAAATAATGAGTTAAAATCAAGGATTTTAAATACATTAAAAAAAACTATGTATTGGTCAATCATTTTTTTGTTGACAAATCTTTTTTCTATTTGTACTAAGTGCAGTTATATATTTCATGAAAAAAATAGAAGGGCTTAACAAAAAGAAACACCAAAGATTCAACATTTTGATGAGTTGCATTTCATTTTAGAAGGAAGGCACAGTGACAGATCTAAAAATTGCACTACCTCCCATTGTAAAATTGACTTTGTATCTCATCTTCTTTGCACTTTATTTATAATCATGACTTTTTAGCAACTCATAAGTGATGGAGTCCTAAAATATCCCTTGCACACACCTCAACTATAAATAGATAAGTTGCAGGCTTCTTAAGACCTAATATTATACTTTTTATCCCAAAAATCTAGGTACTACACACAACACATCCAAATTAATTTTAGTACGAAGTTGTTTAAAATGTTAATTTTTCTCCATTTGCTAGTGGAAGGAAGGTTTACCATAGAAAATCTATCTAAATTTTTTGCCTACACAAATGTTGCTTAAAAATTCAAATTTTTCCATTTGTGAGTGAAATGAAGGTTTATATATGTCGGCATCATGAGCCTTGTCTTTAAAGTCACATTGTGCAAATCAATTAGTTTGAATGAACCATATATAAAATGAAGGCCACACATTTAATGCCTCTTCTTGTAAATCAATCAATTTGAATGAAAACCATATATAAAATGAGGAAAAAATTGAAAGTTATAAATTGTATAATTGACTTGCAAATAAAAAGAAAATGATCACAAGAAAAAAAAAATAGTATTGTACTCTTAGTTGCAATAAAAGCTACTTGCACCATGTCTCTTTTCTACATCTACCTCCTCCTGCTCCTCTTCCCCACTACATCTACCCTCAATACAATAAATAAAAACTCTCAATCTTCAAAGAAGACACTGGTTGGGGAAGTGAGCCATCATTGCCACCTGTCCTTGCATTTATGTTAAGTAGGAAAACATATCTGATGCACATAAAAATTTTTTGAATGCCAATTGGAAATCATAGTTTTTTCATCAAATCTTTTGATTGGTAGAAGAAAATATTGCTAGCAAAAATAGTTTGAACCAATTAGAAAATATAAATAACACAGTAAAAAATCAACTTCTATAATGAAAGGAGGAACACCATAGGTTAAAACTATAATCTCATGCCTTAATGATAGGGACTAATAATTCATACTGAATATTGAACCCTCAAAACCAAAATAGTTTTCACATAGGGAGAAAAACCATTCCAATAACATGTATCTTTATTGATTTAATGAGCACCATCTCTTACTATCTTTTTAGCAATGCCTAATTAATGTAAGGAGGACCAACCCCTCTCCACATAATACATATTCAAATCACTAATTGTCTCCCAAGTGCATTTAAAACTTAATAGGAATGAGATCAATAGAGATTATAAGATTTTTAATGATTCTAATACATATGTATGTCTTTTATAAAAAAATATAGACACACATTGCATTGGATTTCATGCAGGCCCGCCTATGTATATAGAAGGAAAAAATTAAATCATTACACGATTTATTATAAAAACTATAAATCTCATTTTTTATTGCAACTATTTTTCACCTAAACTCAATTGGTAACAATCTATTTGTCTCCATAATGATCCTCAATTAGGGTAAAAAAATCAAAACTAGGGTTTTTGTTTTAACCCAACTTTTATGCTAGGATTAAACCACAAACAAAAATTAAAATTGCATGCAAATACAACCAATATTAGAAAATAATAGATCACACACAAAAGAACACAAGGCAACAAGATTTAATGTCGTTCACCTAATCTCTAGGCTACATCTACCAAATAACAAGTCCAATATTTTTATGATGCAATGATTACAACCTGATTACAATCCATAATCCCTTATAGGTCAATAGCACTGCAAGAACCAATTTTGCACCACCTCTTAATGAAAACACCTAACCCTAAGCCCTTTTATACAAGTAATTTTATGCCACTTTAGGGCTACAACATGTCAGCCATATGTCAGCCACAACCCAATTTTTTTTTCAAGTTGATGCCTCGAACCCCAAAGAGTTTATGATGTACAATACTTCCCTAATCAATCACCACAAACTAACAATCTCCCACTTGGGGACTAACCAAATTCCACACTAGACAAAAATATCCCACTTGGAGACTGATCCTGTAGTAATACCACTACCACATGGGGCTCCCACTGGATCAAACCACACTAGAGTCTGTTATGCTTTTATTCATGTTTAGGCTAGAAGACCAACTGAAGTTGAAGATGAATTCAACTTCTCCCTTGTCACAACCTTTATAAACATATCTATTGGATTATCATCTATATGTATCTTGTCTAGCTTTAACTATCCATCCTCCAAAACTACCTGAATGAAATGGTACCACAATTATTTGTGTTTTGTCTTGGAATGTAGAGCTGAATTCTTTGCAAGATGAATAACATTCTGACTATTTGTAAACAAATAATTATCCTTTTGAGTATGTCCCAATTCTTCCAAGAACAAATGAAGCCATATCATCTTATTTTCTACCTCTATAGTAGGAACATATTCTCCCTTTGTAGTGGATAAAGCATTAACCTTCTATAACCTAGAAACCTAGCTCATGGCTACCCCACCAATAGTAAAGACATAACCTATAGTACTCTACCTAGTATTAATATTTCCTGGCAAATCTAAGTCAACATAGCCTTGTAAATTAGTTGTAGAGCCCCCAAAGTGTAAACACTTATTAGATGTTCCTCTCAAATATCTAAGAAACCATTTAACTATATTCCAATGATCAATTCTTGGATGACTCATATACCTACTAACAACTCCCACTACATGTACAATATCTAGCGTAGTACATACTACAACATACATCAAGCTTCCTACAGCTAAAGCATAGGGTACCTTGAACTTCTTATCCTCCTCTTCTTGTGTCTTGGGACACATCTCCTTAGTCAACTTCAAATGACCTAGTAGAGGTGTGCTGACAGCTTTAACATTCTCCATAGAGAAACATTGCAACACCTTCTCAATGTAATCAGCTTGAGATAGCATCAATTTTTTGTTCTTCCTATATTTACAAATCTTCATACCAAGGATTTTTTTTCTACCCCCAAATCCTTCATAGAAAATGCATGTGCTAACTGGTATTTTAGCCCCTTAATATGATCCATGTTAGACCTAGCTAAAAGCATATCATCAACATAAACACATAAAATAATGTAGTTGTCATCATCCAACCTCATAAAATAAACACAATGATCTGAATGACATCTATTGTATCAATGCTCATGCATAAAACTATCAAATTTTAGATACCATTGTTGAGGTGCTTGCTTCAAGCCATATAAACTTTTTTTTCAATTTGAACACTAAGTTCTCCTTACCTTTGACCTCAAAACCCTATGGTTGAGCCATATATATCTCTTCATCCAAATCACCATGAAGGAAGGTTGTTTTAACATCAGGCTACTCTAAATGCAAATCTTTAGTAGCCACAAGACTTAAAATAGTATGGATAAAAGTCATTAATAATAGGAGAAAATATCTCATCAAAATCAATGCCCTTTTTGTTGGTCTCAGATTGGTTTTGACAATTGAGTATCAACACTCTTAACCAATTTCCAAGATGATGCTGAGTATAATACAGATGCTAAGCTATAGTATATGCCAAGCCAAAAATTCAATAGGTGCTGAGTAAACTTTAGGTTCCAAGCAAGTTTCAAGTGCCAAGTCACTATAGGTGCCGAGAAAATTATAGATGTCGAGCAAGACAGAATTACTATAGGAGCTAAGTAAGAAAAAATTCCTATATGTGTCAAGCATCAGTAATCAGTAAGTGTTGAGTAACATAGAATCAGTATATGAGTTTGAGCCTTCACAAACTCAGATGTAAACCATTTTTGAAGTCGACTTAACATGAATCTTGAAAAATCTAAATGATAAGAATGAATCTTTTACATTCCCTATGTGATCAGCATGCAACCAATAAGAAAAATGGAGAAAACATGCAACCAATAGGAAAATAAGAATGAATATTGATCACAGATTCAGATCTAACCCTAAGTCTTTCAAACCTTTAAAAGGAGGATGAAACCCCATAATTCGTGCGAGTGTAAGAGAGGTATATGGAATGCATGAGTGAGAGTTATATGGGAGAATATTAGAAAAAATTGAAGGGGTGTAAAGACTTAGAGAAGGAAGAGAAACATTGTAGAATTTAGTTGGTTAGAATAGAGCATCGACACTTCAAGCAAAGACATATCAGATCAAGAAGGATTAGATCAAATTGAGTAGAACAAGGATCTAGAATCAGCAATTAAAGATTGTAAGCCATTAGGTCAACATATTCTAATACTTTCTAGCCATTGTATTACTAATTAAAATCCTATGGAGATAGGTTGGTTTAACAGCCATGTTGTAAGCCTTTCAACAAGGTGCTAAATCCTTTAATAGGGTAACATTCCAAGTGAGTGTTTGTAAATCCTTTAACTAGGTCACTTTTAACAGAGTGTAAAGTCTTTAACAAGGTAGGCCTTTCATAGGGTAGACTATTGAAAGTGGTCAAACTTTGTAACCTTAATCAGTTACATATTGCTACAGTGATAATTTGTGGGTGTCATCCCCACCCTAGTTTTAACTTCTCATTTTGAAGGGTTTTTCGGTGACCAAAATCTTGTGTTATCTATTTTCATGCATGTCTTTATTTTCATATTAATTAGATATGATAGATGCATGCAAATTATCTCATTTAAAAATTTTAGAGGTTAAATACTATTACTTCTGATTCACCCCCTACCCCACTCTTAGAAGTAAATCTTCCCACCTATAATTTCAATAATTGGTGTCAGAGTTGAGTTCTCATAAGGAGAAGCCTTACAACTTGGAGAAAAGATCTAGAAATGGAAGTCTACAAACTTGGGAAGATCATAGAAAACTAGGTGATTGATGTACAACTCACTCTACATACTTTGGAAGAAGCTAGAGAAGAATTGAGAAAATCTTTAAAGAGAAGATGAGAAATTACCATAGCTAAGAATGATACACAATATAAGGAGATTGACACCTCAAAAGTTTTTGCAAATGGAGATTCCAAAGACTTTGATGTAGCAATAGTAGATCTGATGGAAAAGAATAAAGCTCGAGCATAAGAGATCAGAATACTCAAGCTTGAACAAGAATCTCAAGCCATGATGCTCTGTGAAGTGAGTGAATAGAAGAAAAGAGTCATTGAAGATAAGGCTATGATAGAAGTGGACAAGAGAAACCTTGCCAACAGATTCAAAGAAAAGTCAATTTAGCTTGCAAGAATTTTCAACATGTAGCTAGACACCCTAAGTTAGATTATTAATGCACATCATGAACTAAATGTTAAGGATATTGAAATATCCACACTGAAGATGCAAAATGAACAATTGCAAAATGATCTGAAAACAGAGAAAGAAATTGTAGAGAGCTTCAACAAACCCAATGAGGCCATCAAGTACTTTGAATAGCTACTAAAATCACCAAGAGCCATCAATGACACTTCAGGACTATTAGGATAAACCATGGACAGAAATAAAAAACTACATGCAAATATAACCTATAACAAAAAATAATAGAACACACAGAAATGAACACAAGGAACCAAGATTTAACGTGGTTCACCCAATCCCTGGGCTACGTCCACCAAATAGCAAGTCTGATCTTATTACAATCCGTAATCCCTTACAACTCAATACCGCCGCAAGAACCAATTTCGTATCACCACACATTAAAAAAAATACCCAACCCTAAGCCCTTTTTATACAAGTATTAAACCGCTTTAGGGTTATAACATGTCGGCCATATGTCGGCCATAATATGTCGGCTACCATGTCGGCTACTTCCAAAAAAAAATTTTCCACTATTTATGAAGTATGTACAGTACTTTCCTGATCAGTCACCACAATCTAACAATCTCCCACTTGGGGACTGATCAGGCTCCACACTAAACAACAATCTCCCACTTGGAGACTGATCCTGCAGCAATACAACTACCGCATGGGGCTCCCACTAGATCAAACCACCCTGGACTCTGCTGTTCTTTTATTCACATTTAGTCTAAAAGACCAACTGAAGCTGAAGAGGAGTTCAACTTCTCCCTTGTTACAACATTTGTCAACATATCTGCTGGATTTTCATTGGTATGTATCTTCTCCAGCTTTAACTGTCCATCCTCCAAAATTGACCGAATGAAATGGTACCGCAACTGTATGTGTTTGGTCTTAGAATGCAGAGCTGAATTCTTAGCAAGATGAATGGCACTCTGACTATCTGTGAACGAATAATTATCCTTCTGAGGATGTCCCAATTCTTCCAAGAAGAACTGAAGCCATATCATCTCTTTGGCTGCCTCTGTAGCAGCAACATACTCTGCCTCTGTAGTGGAGAGAGCATTAATCTTCTGTAGCCTAGAAACCCAGCTCACGGCTGCCCCACCAACAGTAAAGACATAACCTGTAGTACTCCACCTGGTATTAATATCCCTAGCCAAATCTGAGTCAACATAGCCCTGTAAATCAGTAGTAGAGCCCCCAAAGTGTAAACACTTATTGGATGTTCCTCTCAAATATCTGAGAATCCACTTGACAGCATTCCAATGCTCAAAACTTGGATGACTCATATACCTGCTAACGACTCCCACTGCATGTGCAATATCTGGCCTAGTGCATACCATAGCATACATCAAACTTCCTACAGCTGAAGCATAGGGTACCTTGGACATCTTATCCTCCTCTTCCTGTGTCTTGGGACACATCTCCTTAGTCAATTTCAAATGACCAGGTAAAGGTGTGCTGACAGCTTTAGCATTCTCTATAGAGAAATGTTGCAGCACCTTCTCAACATAATCAGCTTGAGATAGCATCAATGTTCTATTCTTCCTATCTCTGCAAATCTTCATACCAAGGATTTGTTTTGCTACCCCCAAATCCTTCATAGCAAATGCATGTGTTAATTGGTGTTTCAGCCCCTTAATATGATCCATGTTAGACCCAGCTACAAGCATATCATCAACATATAAACATAAAATAATGTAGCTATCACCATCCAACTTCTTAAAATAAACACAGTAATCTGAATGACACCTATTATATCCATGCTCATGCATAAAACTGTCAAATTTCAGATACCATTGCCGAGGTGCTTGCTTCAAGCCATATAAACTTTTCTTCAATTTGCACACTAAGTTCTCCTTACCTTTGACCTCAAAACCTTGTGGCTGAGCCATATATATTTCTTCATCCAAATCACCATGAAGAAAGGCTGTTTTAACATCCATCTGCTCTAAATGCAAATCTTTAGTAGCCACAAGACTTAAAATAGTACGAATAGAAGTCATTTTAACAACAGGAGAAAATATCTCATCAAAATCAATTCCCTTTTTCTGTGCAAATCCTTTTACAACTAACCTGGCCTTAAATCTTTTCTTACCTCCTTCCTCTTATTTCAACCTATAAACCCATTTATTTTGTAAAGCCTTTTTACCTGCAGGCAACTTGCACAAATCCCATGTCTTATTTTTCAGCAAAGAGTCCATTTCATCTTTCATTGCAGACTCCCACTGAATCTTAGTATCCACCTGCATAGCTTCATCATAAATTTCAGGTTCACTAGCATCAGTAAGTAAAATAGAATACAAAGAGGGAGAAAACCTTTGTGGAGGTCTAATTGGCCTTGTTGATCGTCTAATATTCACTGGTGTGTGTGGTATTTGTTGTTGTAGTTGTTTCACATCATGAGGAATGGCTGGAAAATCAGCTTTTGGAGTATCATCTAGCACTACATAATCATCTTCTTTCTTCTCATGTTGCTGCAACAGATCTTTGTACAACACTTTTTCATTGAATATGACATCCCAGCTTCTTATAATTTTATGATTTTCAAAATCCCAAAGCCTATAGCCAAATTCATTAATGCCATATCCAACAAAGACACATTTCTTTGATTTAGCTTCTAGCTTGGTTCTATTTTCAGAGTCTATATGAGCAAAAGCTTCACAACCGAAGGTCTTGAGAAAAGAATAACTCACCTTCTTACCAGTCCATGCTTCCTCTAGAATACCACAGCCCAAAGGAGTAGAGGGACCTCTATTAATCAAATATACTGCAGTATTGATAGCCTCCGCCCACATGTGTAAGGGCAACCCAGCATGCAACCTCATGCTCCTTGCGCACTCCATTATAGTCCTGTTCATGCGTTCAGCCACTCCATTTTCCTGTGGAGTCCTTGGAACAATTTTTTGTCTATGAATACCATTAGTGGAGAAATAATCTTCAAATTCATGACTACAATACTCACCACCATTATCAGATCTGAGACATTTTAATTTCTTACCAGTCTCATTTTCAACCAAGCATTTCCATTTCTTAAAAGTTTGAAATACATCAAATTTTTGTCTAAGGAAATAAACCCATACTTTTCTAGTTGCGTCATCAATAAATGTAACATAATAATGAGAGCCACCAAGGGAAGATACCTGAGCCGGTCTCCATACATCTGTATGCACAAGCTCTAATTTCTCCTTTTTGTTTTCCTTCCCTGTCTTTACAAAACTCACTCTCTTTTGTTTTCCATACACACAACTTTCACAGAAATCCATATTCACATATTTTAGACCTGGTAAAACTCTCCTTGAATGAAGTACTTTCATACCTTTCTCACTCATGTGCCCAAGTCTATTATGCCACAACGCTGTATCAGAATCTACAGCAGCTATTTGTTCTCCCTGCTCAACTACAGTAATTGTTCCTGAATATTCATTTTTCTCTAAAACAATCAAAGTAGAAGGAACAATATGACCTGTACAAAGATATAAGGTGCCTACTTTCACACCTTTTGCTACTACAAGGGAACCTTTTGAAACCTTCCAATTTTTATCATTAAAAGTAACTACACAACCCTCATCACCGAGTTGCCCTGCTGAAATTAAATTTCTACTTAGTTTTGGAACATGTCTTACCTCATGTAGTAGCCAATGATTCCCATTCTACAACTTAATCTTAATTTTTCCCTTTCCAACAATCTGATAGGGCTCATTATCCCCCAAATAAACAAGCCCAAAATCCCCGTGGACATAATCAATGAAATAACCTCTATGAGGTGTAGCATGAAAAGAAGCACTAGAATCTAAAACCCATGAATCATCAACACTCTCTAAAGATAGAAGCAAAGCATCCTCTTCGGATTTGTTACTTACCACATTTGCCTCTTTGTCTCCATCTGATTTATCTCGTTCATTTTTCTTTCGAGTCCAACAATCTTTCTTTTTGTGCCCTGGTTTCCTACAGTACCAGCAATCATTTGGTCCTCTTGATTGAGACCTCCTCCCCTTTGACTTTCCTCTTGATTTCCCACGATTTCCAGAGTTACTTCCTCTTTCAGTCGTTCTACCCCTGCTTTGTGCATTTAAAGCACTTCCTGATGTAGATCCACTTGAGGATTTTCTACAAGTTTCCTCACTTAAAATAACACCGATCACATCATCATATTTTAGGGTACTAGATCCAGGAACAAAATTACTCACTGCCATTACCAAGCCATTCCAACTTTCAGGCAAAGAACAAAAAATCAAGAGAGCCCTAATTTCTTCATCAAAATTGATACCCACAGAAGATAATTGACTAATAATAGTATTAAACTCATTTAAATGATCTGCAATAGATCCACCTTCTGCCATTTTCATATTAAATAAATGCTTCATGAGAAATACCTTATTTGAAGCAGAGGGCTTTTCATATAGTGTCACTAGGGTTTTCATCAAATCTTCTGTCGTCTTTGCTTTTGTAATATTAAATGCCACCAATGGTGCCAAGCATAACCGAATGCTTCTGAGTGCCTTTCTGTCCAAAAGATCCCATTCAACCTCTGACATAGTTCCCTAATTCTTGGCTTTTCCTTCCAACGGCTTCCATAAATCCTTATGATATAAATAGTCTTCCATTTGCATCTTCCATAACTGGAAGTTCTGCCCATTAAACCTGTCAACCCTCAACTTACCCTCATCTGCCATCGCTCCCACTCAACTGTGAGACTCCCACTTAACTGCGAGACTTTCCTGCAGAGGATAACTGAAAGACAACTTGGCTCTGATACCACTTGTTAGGATAAACCACAGACAGAAATAAAAAACTACATGCAAATATAACCAATAACAAAAAATAATAGAACACACAGAAATGAACACAAGGCACTAAGATTTAACGTGGTTCACCCAATCCCTGGGCTACGTCCACCAAGCAGCAAGTCCAATCTTATTACAATCCAATATGTACAGTACTTTCCTGATCAGTCACCACAATCTAACAAGGACTAGGATACACCAACACTAAAAAAAGAGAATAATCCAAGACTACATAAGAAAGAAGTGACAAAGGTAAGAATACTAAACCTACTTGTCATTTTTGTGGTAAGAAAGGAAATATGTCTAATGTGTGCAAGAGCAAGAATGCCCATTAGCATGACAAACCTAAAATCATGGGTCACTATTACAAGTGCAACAAAAAAGGACATTAAGCACATGATTGCAGGACTAGAACCATCAGGACACCAAGATTTGAAGGTCACTACTACAATTGCAAAAACTATGAACATAAAGCTTTTGAGTGTAGATCAAAGGCTATGTGGATACCTAATCAACTAGCAAGGGGAAGTACTCATTGACATCACTATAATTGGGATTACAACACTAGGTATAGCTATCACTACTATCAAGAATATGGAAACATCCCTGAAAATTGCATAAGAACACAATTCAGTGGAAACTACAGTAGATGGTTGAGCCAAACTACATGTTTTAGTTGTTTGAAGACTGCTCATATTAGCAAAATTTTCCCAACAAAGTCAAAGGCACCCAACTCAGAGTTCAAAAAAGGAAAAGGAAAGGTAGACGTTGAACATATCAGAGGAGAAATGAATAAGACATGGAAGAAGAAAGGTGGAAGCATCACATCAAAGGAAGGGATCAGTTCACCTAAAAGGTCAAGTGGTCATAGTTCATCCAACTAAGAAAAAGAAGATATGTGGGACTGATATACAAAACTTTATCATACATCAATTCCAAAACAAGTAAGTAATGAAAGGAGAGATCAACATGAATAGAGATGCAAAGTTGAAATTTCAAGGTTTCATCAATGTTGCCTTCAGATGTTGAGTAAAATTCTAGTGCATGTCGAGTTGATTGCCAAAGTCAATAGAAGCTGAATGATTAGTTGTAGCCGAGTTGGTAGTGGAAGCTAAGTAAAGGCAAATTTTAGTTAAAGCTGAGTAAGGGAAACTCTAGTGGATGCCAAGTGTTGAAAGACAAATGGAAATCGAGTAATGCAGACATTCTTAAGAAGCCGATTGGATAGCTGTAAATGCACTAAATATTAAATGTTATTAAATAAGGGTATATGTTTACATTTTGAGTCATTTTTCCTCATCACAAACAAAGAGAAAAGACAAAGAAGAGTGTAGAACAATTTCCAAGAAGAGAATCTAGCATTTGAACATATTTCTATGTAGATTCAACACAATTTCATTAATTCCAAGGTATTTATACGAGTGTCGAGTTACACAGTTTCAAATTTCTTTGTGTTTAAACCCTAGATAGAAGAAATGGCCTCCATTTCTAGGGAACCTTAGGAGAAAGAGTTGTTTAAAGTTCAACTTGTTTCAAATGAAGTTAAGCAACTAGATTTCCAACCTATCCCTGAAGTTGCATACAAAAACAACCAACTGGAGCCTTATCTATTATTCCTCCTAAGGTAGTTATGGTCTAGGATGTTAGGAGATGTTATAATTGTAAGATTGGTGCTATTGGAGACATGGATATTAGAGAAGCTTATGATAGGTTGTGTGAAATGGAGTTTTGAAGGAAGGATTCCAACTTTCTGAAAGGAAAGGTTTAATTCGTGTCCTAGAGTTCCCCACTATCTTTAAAACTGAATGGATCATAATAGTGTTGAGTAGAATTCATGATGGAAGTTTATGGTTGGAAGATGGTCTAATAAAGATATCAAAGAGGATTGTACACAGAGTAATAGGGTATCCAACCCTAGATCGACCCAAAAATCTTAGAAGTGACTCTAAGAAAGTAATTGAGAAGAACATAGGAGCCAAATGGAACAAGAGAGGAATGACTATAGATACCATTCAAGATCCTCTTGTTGACTTTGCTATTGGTCATTTCTCACAAGTTTTATAATCTAGTAGACTCAATAGTGTACCATGCATTGTAGTAGATGTTGGCTACAAATTAGTTAAGAAGGATCATACTTATGATCTTGCAGAATTGTAATTGCAACAAATTAATGAGAATTTAGGAGCAATAAGGAGAAATAAGGGAGCACAATGCAAATTTGGTGCAATATTGATTAGTATTTTTTTTATGTATAGAATGAATTTCCATCCTTTAGAAAAGCTAACTAGAAAATAAATAGGTCTATTTTAGCTCAGGTAAATGAATACATTGAAGAAATGAGAGCTAATTTTGAAACACTTATGACTAGCTATTTTGAGGATTTCAAGAAATCCGTGAAATAAAGACTGAGGATACTTGTTTCACTGGTAGAGAAACATGTAAATGATGTATTTTTTCTTGTGTATATTGATTATACTTACATTCAAGTAGCCATACCAAGGGTTAGATGGCTAAGACTTCTTAGCTATGAGATAAACATTGATGAGGCATCTACAACAATTACAACATTATTAACAGAAGTGGATAAGAGTGCACCACATTATGGTACTTATGATGTGGTGAGATCAAAGGTAGATATGGAGTTGAAAACTACCTCCACATTGAAGAAAAAGGATAAATTGGTGAAAAAGCTAAAGGCCAAATTTGGAGAAGGTACAATAGAGGAAGAAGAAGAAGAAGAGGTAAATGATGATGAAGATGAACAGGGGTAGGAGCCACTAAAATTAACCCCAAGGCATGGGTGAGGATGTTGAGGAAGAAGAAGGTGCCAAGAAAGAAGCACCTAAGTTTGAACCCAAGAAAATTAAAGCATAGAAACAACTTGAAACACAACCAAAAGGCAAGAAGAAAGCAACCAAGCGAAGCCCAGCAAAGCCTACCACAAGGGTAGATAAAAGGGCAACAACAAAAGTGGCCAAGGAATAGGAGAAGAATAAAGCTACACAACAAGGAGGGCTAACAATAAAGAAGATAAGAAAATATGTGGCACCCCCAAAGTTAGAAGAAGGAAGGATAGAATCTGACAATGAACAATTCAGAGTGGTAAGTCACACCACTAAATTTGATCTTGAAAATGTTTGTGATAACATTAGAGATAATGTAGATTTAACTGGATTAAAGACCATTGATTTTAATAAGATGACAAGAGAAGAGTAGAAAATAGTGGAAGAATCTATCTACACTATGATAGCCAAGTTCAAGACTACTCCACTTGAACTGGATAACACTATGCCTAAGGAGCTATACTCCATTATTGAAAATAAATGGCATTATTGCCTAAACATGGACAAAGAAATAAGAGAGTCAAAATTGGCTCATGTAATTCCTAACCTAACTAAAGGTCAAATAAGAAAGGCAAGCAAGAAACATGGGAGTCTCCAAGGGAAGATATCTAAGCTGGTCCCCATACATCGATATGCACAAGCTCTAATTTATCCTTTTTGTTTTCCTTCCTAGTCTTTACAAAACTCACTCTCTTTTGTTTTCCATACACACAACTTTCACAAAAATCTATATTAACACTTTTTAGGCTTGGTAAAACATTCTTTGAATAAAGTACTTTCATACCTTTCTCACTCATGTGCCCAAGTTTGTTGTGTCACAACATTGTATCAGAATCTACAACAACTATTTGTTCTCCCTACTCAACTATAGCAATTTTTCCTAAACATTCATTTTTCTTTAAAAAAATTAAAGTCGAAGGAGCAATATGACTTGTACAAAGATATAAGGTGCCTACTTTCACACCTTTTTCTACTACAAGGGAACCTTTTAAAACCTTTCAATTCTTATCATTAAAAGTAACTACACAACCCTCATCACCAAGTTGCTCTACTAAAATTAAATTCCTACTTAGCCTTGGAACATGTCTTACCTCATGTAGTAGCCAATGATTTCCATTCTGTAGTTTAATCTTAACTTTTCCCCTTCCAACAATATGACAGGGTTCATTATTCCCCAAATAAACAAGTCCAAAATCCCCTTGGACATAATCAATGAAATAACCTCTATGAGGTGTAGTGTGAAATGAAGCACCAAAATCTAAAACCCATGAATCATCAACACTTTCTAAAGATAGAAGCAAAGCATCCTCTTCAAATTTTTTACTTACCATATTTTCCTCCTTGCCTCCATCTAGTTTATCTCTTTCATTTTTCTTTTGATTCCAACAATCTTTATTTTTATGCCTTGGTTTCCCATAGTACCAATAGTCATTCGATCCTCTCGATGAGACCTCCTCCCCTTTGAATTTCCTCTTGATTTCCAATGATTTCTAGAATTACTTCCTCTCTCATTCATTTTGCCTCTACTTTGTGCGTTCAAAGTACTTCCTGATGTAGATCCACCTGAGGTTTTCTTACAATTTTCCTCACTCAAAACAACACCGATCACATCATCATATTTTAGGGTACTAGATCTAGAAACAAAATTAATCACAACCATTACCAAGCCATTCTAGCTTTTAGGCAAAAGACATAAAATGAAGAGAGCCCTAATTTCTTCATCAAAATTGATACCCACTGAAGATAACTAACTGGTAATAGTATAAAACTCATTTAAATGATCTACAATAGATCCACGTTCTGCCATTTTTATATTAAATAAGTGCTTCATGAGAAATACCTTGTTTGAAGTAGAGGGATTTTCATATAGTGTCACTTGGGTTTTCATCAACTCTTCTGTTGTCTTCACTTTTGTAATATTAAATGCCATCGATGGTGCCAGGCATAATTGAATGCTTCCAAGTGCATTTCTATCCAAAAGATCCCAGTTGTCATTTGACATAGATCGTTGATTGTTGGTTTTTCCTTCCAATGGCTTTCATAAATCCTTTTGATAACGATAGTCTTCCATTTGCATCTTCCATAACTGAAAATTTTGACCCAATAAACACGTCAACCCTCAACTTACCTTTGTCTGCCATCACTCCCACTCAACCATAAGACTCCCACTCAACCATGAAACTTTCCTATAGATAACCTAGCTCTGATACCACTTATTAGGGTTAAAACAAAAATAGAAATAATAACTACATGCAAATATAACCAATATTAGAAAATAATAGATCACAAAGAAAAGAACACAAGGCACCAAGATTTAATGTGGTTCACCTAATCCCTAAGCTACGTCCACCAAATAGTAAGTCCAATATTTTTATGATCTAGTGATTACAACCTAATTACAATCTGTAATCCCTTACAACTCAATACCACCACAAGAACCAATTTTGCATCACCTCTTAATAAAAATACCTAACCCTAAGCCCTTTTATATAAGTAATTTTATGCCACTTTAGGGTTACAACGTGTCGGTCAAATGTCAGCCACAATATCAGCCACGACCCAAAAAATTTTTTGGGGCGATGCCCTGAACTCTAAAGAATTTATGAAGTATGTACAATACTTCCCTAATTAGTCACCACAAACTAACATTTTACATTTAAAAAAATGCATATACTATGGATCAAAAAATAAATTTTAGCATTTTCTATAGCTAAAAATCATAAATCATTAGTTCAAGAAAGCATCATAATCTCTATTTTTGTTCTTCCAGAAAAAATGGTTTTGGAACTAGCTAGTACCAACTACTACTAAGCTTTTAAAACTTGAATTGACTTTTATATTTACAAAGATACATTTAATTTGTTTTGTTTGGGTTACACTCTAATTTACCCCCACCCTTTTAGTGTATTCACTTCCAATTATAGAGTAATCCAAATAAGAAAATCCTTGACATTATTAAATTAAAAACCAATATGATAATACATAAAAATGCTTTGAAACATAAAATTGCTTTAATGAAATTTCATTTGAATCTAGCAACTTATCATGACATGATTATTGTTGAAATATTTAATGCTATGGTTGTCCCGTGAGCCTTCTACACCTGCCTTTTATGTTTGATGGTTAGTTGCAACAGTCAAAAATAGTTATTGTGGTAAGTGAGCTTGAAATTAAAAAATGAGCGGGAGAATTTTAGTGGACTATGATAGAAAAAAAGGGGGGAATATTCCTTAATTCTATAAATCATATTCATACATTTTGACAGTTAGTTGAGTTCAGCTAATTAGCAGAGGTAGAAAGTTTTATCAGATCCAACACCAATAGCAATTGTGGATGACTTTTTGGGTATTTTGTGAAAGTAATTTTTTACCCTATATTAGTAGTGATTGCTCCAACTTTATTGTATGCAGCCATTTGTTATTGTAAGTTTGATTTAAGTTCTTAAATATTTTGTTCATATAGCGTTAATTGTTTAATCTCCATATTTGTATAAGTTATTTCAAGTTAATAGAAAGAAACAAAGTGTATTTTCTATCTCAAATCTATTTTGGTTATAGATCCTATCTCCTTCAATATACTCTGCTATGCATGATTAGTAAGATTTGGGAGAGAGGACAAGAAACCATTTAACACATTTTTGGAATGTTGTTCTTCCTCCCTGCATTACTTAGCTTATACTTGAACTGAGTAACTTGGCTTGTACTGACTGAGCAACTCAGTCTCCTATGTTGAGCCCCTTGTTGATGAGCTCCCCTTTGGTGATCAAGCAACTCGACATTGCCTATCACTCAACTCCTTAAGGCAATGAGCAACTTGGTACTCCCTGCTACAACTCAGGTACTAAAGAAATTTTTTTTGAAGTTTTTTACATGTTATCAGAGCTATAAGTGTTAGAAATAATAGTCCACCAAGATAACTAAGGTGGGGGGGGGGGGGTGGGGGTGGGGTTGTTGGAGGTTGAATCAGTTATCCAACATTTAAAACATTTATCTTATTTAAAAAAACTTAACCATTCAAACAAAGTAAACAACAACCATAATAAGATGCATATAGACAATTACACTAGATATGTTAACAAGGGAAACCCTTGATTAGAGGGAAAACCCCAGTGGGAATGATGTCCACAAGATGATGTACTAATATAAATATTTCTTGTTAGATGATGGAGCTTGTTAGGAGTCTATTACAAAATTTAGTACATATGATTCCCTATTAGGGGACTTCAAATCCCTATTAGAAGATTCCAAACCTATTAGGAGTTGTGTCAACCCTGATAGGAGTTGTAGTAAAATGTATGCAAGATGAGCCCATTGCCCAAACATGCAATTTCAACTAGAAGAAGAGCTTATTTCTCAGACATGCAATTTATTATTATGTTCCTCTTTCCTTTGTTTTCTCAATTGAACCAATCAATGTTAGACCTTATAATCCAAGTCACGAAACTTAGATCCAAATATCAAACCTTGGATCACACAATAGAACCTTGGCAATGAAGTTTCCTTCACTTCTGCTCTGTTCTACTCAACTTTGCATTCTGCTCTCTCTACTACTTACAATCACTTCTGAATTAATCATTATAGGACCACATTAAGAACATGTTACACTTAGTGACAACTTGCAACTTGAATATCTTTTGGTACATGTAATATTATGACAAGTGAGCTTAGCCACATCATCACTGACATGTCTTCTTCACGTCCTCAACCTTGATTCTCAGAATAACAATTTTACTAAGAGATATAACAATCTAACATGCCTCTATAAAATCTCTCTCACAACAAACATCACCAAAACTTACATAACTTCTTGCAAACTTATCATTTCTTAATTTGATGTTAACTACATATACTAAATACTCAAAAATATCTCTCATAACCTTCGATAGTGAGAATACTCAACTAGACGTCTATCCAGCTTGATCTTTCCATTATTCTTCTATCAGATACCACAACAGAATGTTATGTTGACATCAATGAAAAACTTAATCATGAATGTAACATATCATCATTGTAACATATCTACAATACTCCCCAATAATATCCCCCTTTGGAATTGATGGCAACATAGATGAAAAATATCTAGTTCATGTTGGGCAGTCATTTTGCATGAGGTCAATGGCCGGAATCCATTACACAATTCTTCTTTTGAAAAGCTAATCCTTTTGGGATCAACTCCAAGGTCCAGTATTTGTCTTGCGACATACCAAAATCTACTCAGTTGAATATAAATGTGATTGTTCATGAGGAGGCCTTTGCTGGTTCTATTATGATCTTGGAATGAAGTAAATCTATTCATTGTCTCAAAATAATACACAAAAGAACAATATTTTTGTATTTTCTAGTTTCTCAATGAATGTAATTATAACAATGCAACTAAAATGAGTTCCTATTCTAAAAAGGGGTTAAAAAAGAAACTAATGAAATTGAAAGCAACTAACATGAAATTGAAATAACTTGAAATCAAAATCCTAAACAAACATAAGCTACAAAAAACAACACGCTCTGAGTTAAACTTTCAAAGAAATTAGTAGGAAACCAATGAAAATAGGAGCAGTGCTTCCTAGAATCCACTGATGCAATCATTGATGAGAAACATTAACAATCATATGATATTTCACTTTTCATCAAATTGCAAGGCCACAAAAAGTGTTCTCATGCGAGACAAAAAGTTATGTAGGCACAATTTGATGATCACTTCTCAAGCTCGATACATCAGAGAAATTCATAAATCTATAGCAAACACCAGAACTAAAAGATTGCACAACCAGAAACAATGCAATAAACCTTTGGCTCAATCACAGTCTTATGAAAAAAATTCATAAAACAATGACACATCTAGGCAAGAATCACTACACTCCAAATACGAGCACCAAAAGCATAATTTTATTACATAATAACGATGACCTTTCTTACATATTACAATGGGGTATTTATAAGAAATTGCCTCCTCAATTTGTGTTGAGAGTGAGAGATATCTTCATGCAATAATCTTTTAAAACATTAAAAATACTAAATATATACAAACTAACCATTAATCTGGTGCTTAGAGGGACTCCATCCATATTTTATCCATTAATTGGATGCATGAGCCCTTTACATGTCAAAAAAAAAGAAAGCATGAGAGAGAAAGTAGGAGGAAGCCTTTAGTCAAAGTAGGAGTGTCTAGAGGTGCCAAAAATAGAAGTTGGTCCTTCACTAGGTGTGTGTCATAGTTAAACTGTTGTCAGAATGCATTCCTGATGCATGGAAAGTGTTATTTTTGGAATTGACAATTAACTGTCGGTGTACCTTTGAATTGCGGAGCTATAGAGCTATACACCACAAAAATGCAGAGTTGTGGACCTACATACCTATAGAGCTGCAAACCTCAAAAATGAGAGCTACATATTTGCAGAGTTGCGCACCTCGATAGCTCAAATCGCCAAAAAATCAAAGTTGTCAATTTTGAAAATGATTTCTAGGTTATGCTCAAATGGGGTTTTAGATCACTTTTTGTGTACATACTTTGCCTCTTTCTGATGATTTATACCCTCTTTATAGCCAATCACTTTCATAAACTCGAACTCCTTCTGCTTCTTCGATCTAAAATCCCAAGGCAACTACATTGAATCTTGTCATTAATAGCTGCATAAGATGAGGAACTTGTTCCGCTTCATGTGTCCACCCTCTTTATCTTTGACCTTTATCTTCTCTCCAACTACCCTATCCTTCTCAGTGAGAAACCAGGTGATCTAGATGATCAAATGTTTGAAACTTTTCATATTTTTTCACAAGATTTTCTAGGCATTTTTAAATAGCTTTTTTGGAGGTTTTCTGCTCAAAATTTCAAGTCAAAACTTTTGTCGGTCCCTAAAATTGGGCAATTGAAGGCTCCTATTTTAGGGATTGAAATTAGATCTTTAATTCTTCTTTACAACAGTGTAAACAGTTCTGAATTCTAAGCTCCAAGTCAAAAGTTATGACCTCGACAAGTTAAGGATACCTTTTTTACCTACAAAAAGAATCAAATATTAGTCTGTAGAATTGAAAAATACTTAATTAAGACACACCCTAAAGACACCAGAATAAAAAACACTAAAAACTAGTTGTGCGACACATTATGGTGTGCATGGCACATTTGAAGCATGCTCGCAACACATATGAAGCACACGCAGCGCGTATGAAGTGCACATGTGACACGTTTTGGCACATGTGCGGCACATTTTGGCATGCATGCACAATGCCTTTTCACACATGTGGCACTTTTGGCATGTGCACATTTGAAATGTAGGCAACACCTTTTCACATATGTGGTGTTTTCTTTTTTAAATTTTTTTTAAACTTAAAAAAAATAAAAAATTTGACGACTCTAGAACTCTAACCCTAATAAAATTTTCTTCTCCCGACTTTTGACCTGGGAGTCCCCATTCCTAGTGAGGAATGGGGCGTGTGTTGTGCACACCACAAAAAATAGCCTCAAAAAAAGGAAGAAATGACCAAGGCATTTCTTCATTAGCAAACATTCCTCCGATGTGTGTTAAACACCAACCAAACTTTGAACATCTTGAGCATCTTTCCGATGACTTTATAGTCAAAATCTTAGAATTCAAAACCTTCAAACTAAGTGTGTGCATTGTGGATTCATTTCCTTTGATGCCTCAAGATGGTGTCTATTAGAGTTTTCTGACAACTTGACACAATCTTCCACTCCTCCTAGCTCATTCATTCAAAATCTCCATGAAAGCTTTTTATCAATCAATTGCTTGACTAGATGAGAGAATCAGTTCGAGGGCTCTTGGCGAGATGCCATGTTATTTTATTTTTGGCTTTTTGAATAATTTCTCCACATCATTCAAAATGTTACTTTTGGTGAAACAATATTTTGAATACAATATACTCTATTTTGAAAATGTATCTTTCACCATCTCAGATCTTTAGAATCCTTTAGACTTAACACCATATTTTCTTTTTTTCTTTTTTCTTTTTTTTTTCTTTTTAATTTTTTTTTTCTATATCTTGACTATGCTTAGACTATGTAGCTAGAAAATTAGTGTCATTTCTTGGATTTGATCTCTTGCGAACATCCCTTGCACTCCTCTTTTAGAACTTTATAAACTCTTACGCCAAACAATGATCTTAGCAACCTTTCGAGGAGACTCCTATTTGAACTAGTCAAAGTTTGGATCATCTCTTCATCATTTTTGACTTCAATTAAACCATACCTAAAACAATCAAAATTTTAAATTTGCAAAGTGTTGAGAACTTGTTGGTCTAGGCTTTTGATTTCCAGACTAAAAGTCCCCTATTTCCACAAGAAATACCTCTTCTTGAAATTAGAACCAAAGAGTGGTTAGTAAAATATTGAGAAACATCTCAAGTACACCTTACCCTTGGGACTAACACAACTTAAAGAGAAAATGAAATGAAACCCAAACAAAAAGACTCAACTCAAAGCAAACTAACACCTAACTAGAAAGACTAAAATGACTAAGAAAGACAAAAACAAAAACTTATCTATAGAAAACCTTGAGTAATAAGAATGTGGGGTAGTTGTCAGTCAATTTCTCATTATGTGAAATAGGGATGAACCACCCCATATAGTTCTCAAAAATGTTGACTTGTCTTTGTACTCAGAAAAATAAAGTTTGGACAATCTTAGTTCAAATTTTGGGCACAAATCACACAAAATCAGAAGTTGTGGTAACTCTTTATGATCATGATTAATCCACAAGCAAGTTCTCTTATCTTTAACATCATATTCAAATTGAAAATCATCAAATTGAGAGGGATAATCAAAAGATATAACCTGATCTAGCAAATCCCCTTGCATAGGGGTACACTCACACATTGTAATTTCTATTTCTGGTGATCTTGTCTCATGGTACACCACTTCACACACACATGGGAACACTTTAGGTTCCTTCAAACTAGAAAAATCAATCACTGGCCTTCCTTTCAAATTACAAGATTCATCACTATCATCAGCCAAGATTTTTTTTGCCTTATATCCCAAAGAAGCTTGTTCAAAATCATACTTTCCCTCCATTGCAATCTCCCAAACTAACAAGAAATTGGGGCAACTTTCTTCTGAATGGAACCCAAATGGATGGATTATACATGAATCATTTATTGTATGGTTTGATATGTGTGTGGAATACCTACTAATAGACATTTCCTTAGTTAAGCTTGAGACAAAATTGAACACTCTATCCATCTCTTCTAATGATGTATCTTGCTTTGAAGGAGGTAGCTTATCATTATTCAATGGGAAGTCAATATCACAATAGGAAGAATTGATATCTTCTCCTTGATGACTTTATGATCCAAAAATCTCACCAACCTCAGGATCCTCTACATTTTCATCACCTTTTGCAACTTCGTAGATTTTTGGAACTTCAAAATTTTCTGCGGCCTCAAAATTTCTTGGCATATCCACACTTATAGAGACATCAACACTCGAAAGAATTTCTTCATTGAATGGGAACACAAACTCCTCTTGACCATCTTCATTATTTAGTCCTCCTATAGATTTATCATATGATTCAAACATCATTGCACTAAATTGTGAAGGTTGTTTCTCCATAATTTGGGGAGGCTGATCCGAAACATCATTGTACCCATATCCATTTTCACTTAGACTCATGCCTATAATACCATTATTCTCATTGTTGATGCTACTGTAAAGGCCAAAATTTTTGCCCTAATTTTGAGAATGATTGTTCCGAGTAGAAAGTTGTCTTGGATGATTGCCTTGGTTTCTTGAGGAATTCAACTTTATTCTCACAAGTTCATTGGATAAAAGAGACATTGTCTCCTTCATGACATTAAACTCTCTAGCCATATTGTTTTCTACTTCAGTGGATGCAATTGCCTTTTGGGATTCATACCCTGAATATGTAATTGTTGACATTGGAGCAGCAATAACCTATTTCATGAATGCAATAGCTTCTTTGAAGACCTTTTCAATGGTATCAATGTCTCAGGGTGGAAGCCTTCTTAGAAAAATATAAGTTAATGAATCCATCATTCCAAAATAGATCTGGATGGCAGCCTCTTGTGGTATAACACAAGGAAACTCCATTCTTTGATACATCCTATAGAAGCGATGATTAAACTGTGAAATAGTCCCATGAGGATCCCTTTTGATTGAGATGAACTGATGATATAGGAGAGTTGGATGAACATAGATCTTGAATTGTTCCAAAAACTTTCTCTCAAAAGAGTTCCAATCCCTTATTGATGTCATTGGCAGATTGAGGTACCAATTGAATGCCATTTCCCCCAAAGTGTAAGGAAAAAGGCCGCATACCACATCCATATGTTGAATGTGGTTTCGATTACAAATCTCATTAAAATTGTTAAGATGATCCTTTTCTGTTCATCATTCTCCATAGATGAACCATGGGAAAAAAATTTCAGGATTTTTGGGCATGTCATGTAATGGTCCAATTAGGTTCAAAGGCGAACTTTGGGCATTGAAGAAAGACATGTTGCATAATGATGGAAATGTGTGAAGTAGAATGTAAAGTGAATGATGATGCTAGAATGTGTAATGTGAGGGGGTTGAGTTCTTAGTATCCCTTTATCACTGTGATGCTTGTGAAAGTGACTGAGTTGTAGGAACTTGTGTTTATTATGAAAAAAATGCACCTCTAAAGAAGAACACTTTCTCAAAACAATGCACCACAAAGTTTTGCATAGTTGTGTAGTTGCGGAGTTGTGGATCTGCGGACCTGCATAGCTATAGACCTATGGACCTGTGTACTTGCAAACTTGTGCACCTACGTACCCATGGATCTGCAAACCTATGTACCTACAGAGCTATGGACCTAAATTTGTCAAAAAAATTAGGAAATTTTTTGGACTTTCATGAACCGCAGATTATTATAGAAGTGCAAAATTCTAAAACTTTAACAAATTTTCTTCCTTTCTGGGAGTCAAAAGGGGCTCTCCTTCTAGTACCACTTCTGTTGGGCAGTCATTTTGCATGAGGTCAATGATAGGAATCCATTATGCAATTCCTCTCTTGAAAAGCTAATCCTTTTGGGATCAACTCCAAGGTTCAGAATTTGTCTTGCGACGTACCAAAATCCACTCAGTTGAAGATAAATCTATGTGATTGTTCACAAGGAGGCCTTTTCTGGTTCTATTATGATCTCAGAATGAAGTAAATCTATTCACTATCTCAAAATAACGGACAAAAGAACAATATTTTTATATGTTTTGGTTTTTCAATGAATGCAATTCTAATAGTGCAACTAAAATGAGTTCCTATTCTAAAAAGGGGTTAGCAAAGAAAATAAAAAAATTGAAAGAAAATAACATGAAATTGAAATAAATTGAAATTGAAATCCTAAACATACATAAGCTATAGAAAACAACGCGTTGCAAGTTAAACTTTCGAAGAAATCAGTAGGAAACCAATGAAAATAGGAGCGACACTTCCTAGAATCCACTGATGCAATCGTCAGTGAGAAACTTTAACAATCATATGAGATTTCACCTTTCATCAAATTGTAAGGCCATGAAAAGTGTGCTCATGCAAGACAAAAAGTTATGCAGGCACAATTTGATGATCTCTTCTCAAGCTCGATACATCAGCAGAATTTATAAATCTGTAACAAACACCAAAACTAAAAGATTGCACAACCAAAAACAACACAATAAACCTTTGGCTCAATCACAATCTCATGAACAAAATTTATAAAACAATAGCACATTAAGGCAAGAATCACTACACTCCAAATACGAGCACCAAAAGCATAATTTTATTGCATAATAACAGTGGCCTTTGTTACATATTACTACGAGGTATTTATAAGAAATCATCTCCTCAATTTGTGTTAAGAGTGAGAGATATCTTCATGCAATAAAATTCTTTTAATACATTAAAACAAACTAAATATATACAAACTAACCATTAATCTAGTGCTTAGAGGGACTCCATACATATTTTATTCATTAATTGGATGCATGAGCCCTTTACATGTCAAAAAATAAGAAAGCATGAGAGAGAAAGTAGGAGGAAGCATTCAGTCAAAGTAGGAGTGTCTGGAGGTGCCAAAAATAGAAGTTGGTCCTTCACTAGGTGTGTGTCACAGTTAAATTATCATCAGAATGCATTCCTAATACATGGAAAGTGCTATTTTTGGAACTAGTAGTTAACTGTTAGTGCACCTCTAAATTACGAAGCTATGGACCTGTGCACCTACAAAGATGTGCACCTCAAAAATGTGGAGTTGTGGACTTGCGTACCTGTAGATCTGCGCACCTCAAAAATATGAAGCTACACACCTCGATAGATTAAATTGCCAAAAAATCAAAGTTTTCAATTTTGAAAATAGTTTTTGGGTTATGCTCAAATGGGGTTTTAGATCACTTTTTGTGTACATAATTTGCTCCTTTTTGATGATTTATACCCTCTTTATAGCCAATCACTTTCATAAACTCGAACTCCTACTTCTTTGATCTAACATCCCAAGGCACCTACATTGAATCTTGTCATTAATAGCTACATAAGATGAGGAACTTTTTTTGCTTCATGTATCCAACCTCTGTATCTTCGACCTTTGTCTTCTCTCCAACTATCCTATCCTTCCCGATGAGAAACTAGGTGATCTAGATGATCAAATGTTTGAAACTTTTCATATTTTTTCACAAGATTTTCTAGGCATTTTTAAATGGCTTTTTTAGAGGTCTTCTGCTCAAAATTTCAAGTCGAAACCTTTGTCAGTCCCTAAAATTGGGCAATTGAAGGCTCCTATTTTAGGGACTAAAATAAGATCTTCAATTCTTCTTTCCAACAGTGTGAATAGTTCTGAATTCTGAGCTCTAAGTCAAAAGTTATGACACTGACATATTAAGGATACCTTTTTTATCTACAAAAAGAAGCAAATATTAGTCCATAGAGTTGAAAAATACTTAATTAAGACACACCCTAATGATATCAAAATAAAAAATACTAAAAACTAGTTGTGTGACACATTGTGGTGCACACGATGCATTTGAAGCGCACGCATGGTGCATATGAAGCACGCGCGAAACTTTTTGGTGCACACGTGGCACTTTTTTATTATTATAAATTATTATTATTTTTTTATTTTTTTATTATTTTTTTTAAATAATTTTTTTTGATGACTCTAGAACTCTAACCCTAATAAAATTTTCTTCTCCCGACTCTCGACCTGGGAGTTCGGGAGTCAAAAAAAAAGTAAGGGGTCCCCATTCCTAGTGTGAAATGGGGCATGTGTGATGAACACCACAATAGTTCCAAGAATACCAACTAAAGACTATTAATCTTTCTTTTCAAATCCTCTTCATCAATCATTCTTCCCCATTGATATACCTCAATGTGCTTTCCATCAAACTATCATTCCATGTTTTACTTCTTTCAAACATGTTGTACTTGTTCTCAAGTTATTGCTTGTCTTTCCTTCTCCCCATGATGTTTTTCCTCATGATCTTCTTCCCCATGATGTTTTTCATGTTTTACTTCTCCCCCATTAACAATAATGTCAAATGTTTCAGCAAAGGTCAAACTCTACAACAATTGATTCTTACTAGATCAAGTGTCCATAGACAATATTCAAAACAACATCCAACAAGAGTCCTAGATGAATTTGTCCATTGCAGATACTCCCCCATATAGGAAGCATCAACATTTAGTCTAAACAAACAATGTTTCTCTATTACACTAGACTAATGCATTCTTGCATCTTCTATTTTGATGTAGGAAGGGGCATAACCCCTAGCATACCTTGTAAATACTCAAAAGTCTCTTTGAGAAGAGGCTTAGTGAATATATCTGCAATCTTCTCTTTAGTGCTCACATACTCCAATCTAATTTCCTTTTCTACAACTTTCTATCTCAACATGTGATACTTAATAGAAATGTGTTTGTTCTTTGAATGTAACATTGGATTCTTAGACATATCTATTATGCTTGTGTTGTCACAGTGTATGACAATTGGTTCACTAATTTCTATCCTTATATCCTTCAGTATCTACTTCATCCAAACAAATTGATTACAATTTTTTATTTTTGCAACATATTCTGCTTCTACTATACTTTGTGATCTATAATCCTACTTCTTTCTTAGCTAAGAAACCAATCTTCCTCCAAGAAAGAAGGCTCCACCACTGGTGCTCTTTCTATCATGCATACTACCTACCCAATCAACATCAGTGAAATCATTAGATCTATCATATCACAATCCAAACTCTAGTGTTCCTTTCAGATATCTAAATATCCTTTTGACTACTACATAATGTGCTTCTCTAGGATCAATTTAGAATCTTGAAATAATTCGAATTGCATTTTCTATATGTAGCCTTTTGTGAGTCAGATAATGCAAACCTCTAATCATAGATCTATACTTCTTCTGCTCAATCATAGGAGTCTCATCCTTTGTAGATAGCTTGTGTCCAATTATCATAGGTGTTCCAATGGGTTTATATGTTTTGAAACCAAACCTTTTCAGTAAATCCTTCAGGTTCTTAGTCTGAGAAATAAAGATTCCTTCTTTATTTTGTACAATCTGTAATCCTAGAAAATATTTCATTTCTCCTATCATACTTTCAAATTCTTTCTTTATCTCTTCAAAAAATTTATCACTTTCAACATCATTTCCTTCAAATATGATATCATCAAAAAATATTACCAAAATCATCAAACCATCATCAATTTTTTTACAATATAGATTACTATTTTCTATAACTTTGCTATATCCAAGCTTTGTCAAATGCTTGTCCAACCTTGCATACTAGGTTTTTGGTGCTTGCTTCATGCCATACAATTTTTTCTTTAGTTTTCATACTATGCCCTTATCATCTATCAAAGGGAAACCTTCAAGCTACTCAATTTATACCTCTTCTTCAAGTTCTCCATTCAAAAATGCTGAGTTAACATCCATCTAATACACTTTAAATTTCTTATATGCTGCATATGCTAAGAAAAATCTTATTGCTTCTATTCTTTCCACTAGATCATAGGTCTCATCAAAATTTATTGCTTCTTGCTATGAGTAACCTTTAAATACCAACCTTTTCTTATTCCTTACAACTTCACCTTGCTCATTCATCTTGTTCCTGAATACCCATTTAGTTCCTATCAAATTCTTGTTTGTTGGTCTGGGGACCAATTCCCATGTCTCATTTTTTACTATCTAATTTAATTCCTCTTTCATATCTTGTTTCCAATGGTCATCTTTACATGCTTCATCTACATTCTTAGGTTCAACTTTAGATATCAAACATAGTTCTTCATTGACTATGCTTCTTAGCATCACACCTTTATCTCTTCTTTCTATGGTCTTCTTAGATTAGTGATTCTTTATCATATTCTTTCCCAAAGTAGGAGTTGCTAACTCAACTCTTAGCTCTACTGAAGGTTCTAAGATTTGTTCCTACCTTAGCTCTCCTTCATTTTTCAAATCATTTTTAGTCTCAAGAAATACTTCATCATCTGAATTGTAATCAACTATTCTTTTGTATCCTAAATTTCTCATCAATTCTCACATTTGCACTTTCCATAATAGTCTTAGTTCTAATTATAACATCTATAAGCCTTGTTTTTCAATGAATAACCAAGAAACATACCTTCATCACTTCTAGCATCAAACTTACAAATATCATCATCTCTTTTGATGTAATACTTACTACCAAATTTTTTGAAATACTTAACTGTAGGTGAGTGACCAAACCACAGTTCATAAGGGGTCTTGTTTGTGTCTTTCCTGACTTCCACTCTATTCATAGTGTAGACTATTGTATTCATAGCTTCTCTCCAAAACAACTTGGATACATCATTCTCAGCTAACATAGCTCTTTCCACTTCTGTTACTGACTTGTTTCTTCTTTCTACAATGTAATTTTTCTCAAGAGTCTTCAACTCAACTTTTTCTTCTGCTCTAGGATTGAATCTTTTCTCTTCAATCTAATTCCCATTCTACAAATCATTGTCAATGATAACTTCCATATTCTCATGGTTAGCCTTTGGATCAATAATAGTTGTCAAATCTATCTCTTTAACTACTTCCTTTTCCTTAAGCAATTCAAGCTCATTATCACAATCACTCAAGAATATTTCCATACTTTCTTTAAATTCTTCATCTTCATGAGAAAGTGAACTCTTTCTAGTTTTCCTTAGTCTCTTAGGCCATGTAGATGAAAAATGACCAAACTTATTACATGTTCAAAAAGCAAAAAATTCCATACATTCTTTCTCTCTTTTCATAAGCAGATCAATACCTTCTTTGATCTCCATGTCTTCTTCGGATCTAAATCTATCTTTACTTGTGCTTCTATCCAAAAGCTCGATGCTTGCTTTTTTCCTCCAAACCTTGTTACGATGCTATTTTTTGGATTTAGAAGTGCGTTTTTTTGGTACAGCCATAATATTTTTATAGTTCGATTTTATTTAGAAAAAATAGAAAATTTTTGAATATATTATATATTTTTTTATTATACTCTATATTTGTTTTTATTTTGTACACTTCTTATATATCTTTAAATTCAATTCATTGTTTATAGTTTAGTTCCATTTTATGGATAAAAATATGATAGAATATTCTATCATATTTTTATTGCATTTTGGAACCTTATTTATATACTATTTACTAATAACAAGAGATCCACGATACAAATTGATAACAATTAATAAATTCTTACATACACTTACATACATATAAAGAATGTGTTAATAATCATAACAACTAATCTATAAATAGACTAGTTACTAAAGAAAATCATACTATTAGTCATGGAGTATTCCCTACAATATTGATTGAGGGTTTTTCTTTTTTCTTGTAAGAGTAAAAACAAAACAATAAGGTAAGGGACGGAAGAAGTGAAAAGAAACTATCTCTTATTAAGTTTTCAGGAATAGGAAAATATGATGATCGGAACTTGCATTAGATTCTTATTGGGGTTTAAACAAATGGATGACTTCCAAAGAAATCCAAACAAACATCGATCTTGGCAACAATTCTTTTTATATCCGCTTTTTTTTTGGGAAGATCTTTACGCAATTGCTCATGATCATCATAAGAAACTAATGACATAAGCAAATTCAATAAAGAAACCAATGCCCTAAGCAAATAAGAAACTAACCTAAGCAAATAAGAAACTAATGACATAAGCAAATTCAATAAAGAAACCAATGCCCTAAGCAAATAAGAAACTAACCTAAGCAAATAAGAAACTAAGTTTATAAGTCTTTTAAATAAAGATATAAACTTCTTAAATAAATTAATCATAATACTCCTTCTCCTTCAATAAATGAATAATTAATTGTTAAATATAAGATAAAGATATATATATAAACAAAAAAAGAAAATAGATGGTGAGAAACACCAAGATATAAAAAAGATTAGTGAAAAAAAAGAAACTGATATCTTATCTAGACCAAAGATATTTCCATAGAAATGGGATAACAATAAGGACTTGACATTGGTAGGGATGATCAAGTAGTACTTCCCCAGAACCCCGATCTACAATATGTTTCTATCTACTTCAAAAAATGGCTATCCAGAATGATGATGACCATGAAATTGGTCATGACAATGATGAAAGTTTTCATCATCATCGTAAAGACCCCAAGGATCATGAGTATCCTACTAGGCCTTCCTAAGAAAAAGATAAAATCGATTGATATGTAATAAATCATATTGACATAGATCGAACAATGATAGTCATTTATTATATAGGTACTCCATATATAATAGATATCTATAGATATTAGATATGGAAGGGATACTAAACTATAGTATTTTATTAAACAATAATGTCGCCACTCGGATTCGAACTGAGATGCTCTAGCGCTGCTGCCTAAGAACAACGTGTCTACCAATTTCACCATGGCGGCTTTTTTTCTCATATATCTAATATATTCTATCTGACCTATATTCGACTATCCTTGTTTGCGAGACTGCTAATAACAAGAATAGCCTAGTTGTCCCAACTTCGATGTTGGTCATTATAACGGAGTATGGCGCAGTTTGGTAGCGTGCCACTTGGGGATGGTGGAGGTCGTAGGTTCAAATCCTTCTGCTCCGAAACCCATAACTAACTTTTGAGGGGATAAAGGTTGCTCAGGCTAGGAAGGCCTAGTAGGATACTCACGATCCTTGGGGTCTTTACGATGATGATGAAAACTTTCATCATTGTCATGACCAATTTCATGGTCATCATCCTTCTGGATAGCCATTTTTTGAAGTAGATAGAAACATATTGTAGATCGGGGTTCTGGGGAAGTACTACTTGATCATCCCTACCAATGTCAAGTCCTTATTTTTATCCCATTTCTATGGAAATATCTTTGGTCTAGATAAGATATCAGTTTCTTTTTTTTCACTAATCTTTTTTATATCTTGGTGACAATTCTAATCTCTCACAAAGAAGCTCCATCTTCTGGGTGTCTAAATTTTCTCCATCAAACTCATGACTATCTCTTCTAAAATAACTTGCCACTGATCTCCAAAATTTATTAAACTTTATCTTCAAGGACCTGATGCTTTGATACCAATTGTTAGAAACAATAGTCCACCAAGATAACTGAGAGTGGGGGGGTGAATTAGTTATCCAACAATTAAAAAATTTATCTTCTTTAAAAAAACTTAACCATGCAACCAAAGTAAAAAACAACCATAATAAGATGCACATAGATAATTACACTAGATATTTTAACTAGGGAAACCCTTGATCAAAGGGAAAACCCTAGTGGGAATGATGCTCACAAGATGATGTACTAATATAAATATTCCTTGTTAGAGGATGGAGCTTGTTAGGAGTCTATTACAACATTTAGTACATATGAGTTTCTATTAGGAGACTCTGAATCCTTGTTAGGAGTTGTGCCAACTCTGTTAGGAGTTGTAGTACAATGTATGCAAGATAAGCCCACTACCCAAACATGCAATTTCAACTACAAGAAGAGCTCACTGCTCAAACAAGCAATTTACTATTATGTTCCTATTTCCTTTGTTCTGTCAATTGAACTAATCATTTTTAGACCTTGTAGACTAGGTCATGAACCTTAGATCCAAATATCAAACCTTGGATCACACAATAGAACCTTGGTAATGAAGTTTCCTTCACTTCTGCTCTATTCTGCTCAACTTCACATTTTGCTCTCTCTTCTTCTTACAATCACTTTTAATCAATAAAATTCCACTACATATGATAAAGGAAAATTTCCTTCCTTTATACCGAGTCCATACAAAAATTCCCTAAGTCGACTTGTTAGACCTTCTCAATTAATCATTATAGGACCACATTAAGAACATGTTATACTTAGGGATAACTTAAAACTTGAATATCTTTCCCTATACATAATATTATGACAAGTGAGCTTATCCAAATCATCACCAACATGTCTTCTTCATATCCTCAACCTTGATTCTTAGGATAACAAATCTACTAAGAGATATAACAAGTTTACCAGAACATGCCTCTATAAACTCTATCTTACAATAGATATCACTAAAACTTACATAACTTCTTCCAAACTTATCATTTCTTTGTCCAACATTAACTACATATACTAGATACTTAGAAGTATCTTTCATAACCTTAGAATACTCAACTAGCCATCCATACTAGCTTGATCTTTCTGTTGTTCTTCTATCAGATACCACACAAGACTGCTATGTCGACATCAATGACAAACTCAGTCATGAATGTAACATATCATCGACATTCATGCTTTCAACAATGAGGCCCCACATCCTCATGAGTTTTGGCATAGTTTATGGGTGTTTGATATTGTTGTATAGGAGACATGGGTGAAGATGTAGGAAAGAATTGGTAGTAGTTACCGTCCTTTAATGGACAAAATTATGACACTTGGGAAAAGAAGATGAGAACCATTATGTTTGTAAATGACTTGTGGGAGTTTATGGTAAATGGGATCAATGATATAACTAACCTAGCACAATATGTTGCTCTCACCAACCATCAAAAGACTCAACTGAAGGAGTCAAGAAGAAGGGATGAAAAATCTTTAAGCTTGATTGAGGTAGCCATGACAGAAACAATGTTTCCTAAGATCTAGCAGAACGTAATTATTCAAATGAAGCATGGGATATCCTTGAGAAAAACTTCAAAGGGACTAATAAATTATGTATAGTAAAGCTATAGATGATTAGAAGGGATTTTGAGAACCGTCAAATGAAGAATAATAAATCTATTATAGATTTTAGCTCAAGGACTTCTAGTTTGATAAACCAGTTGAAATCAAATGGAGAAGATTATGAGGAGTAGAGAATAGTTGAAAAAATATTGAGGAGTCTACCTCCAAAGTATGATAATATTGTGATGACTAATGAAGGGGGAAAAGACCTCACTAATTTGACAATGGATGAGTTGATGGATACACTTTAAACCCATTAGCACTAGATTAATAGATTAGCGACATCTTCCCAAGAGAAAGCCTTCAAATCTCAGTCCAATACAAGAGGTAGGGGGGAGGAATAAATGGCTCTAGTAGAGGTTCTAGAGGTAGAGGTAGATGAATGGAAACTCTAGAAAAAGTAATGTTGGAGGAGAAAGCTCAGGACAAGTAGGTAATCAAGATAGATCAAGCAGCTCTCAAAATAACTCTAGAGGAGGTAAGAAGAACAAAAAATCTAACTAGAATAATGTAGAATGTTATTAATACCATAAATTTGGGCATTATGCAAGTGAATACTAGAAAAATCAAGGTGATCAATCATGAAAGAATGCAAATGTGGATAATGTGAAAGTGAGTGAAGTAAACAATCCCACAACCTTCATCATGTGCAACATTGGTGAAGAAGGCATCCCTGAGGTATGGTATTTGGATAGTGGTTGCAACACCCACATGAGTGGTAATGAAAGTCTATTTTCAATTATTGATAAGAATTTCAAATCTGAAATTAGAATGGGAAACAATAGAACCATTCCTATTGTGGGAAAAGGATCTATAATGGTTTGCACCAAGCGAGGTTAGAAAAGAGAAATTCAAAATGTATATTTTCCCTGGGCATGAAGTACAACTTGATGAGTTTTGGATAGCTCATTCAAAATGGTTACATGGTGCTGATGGAAAATTACAAGTGTGTCATTCATAAGAAAGATGGGAGTAAGAATTTTCTAGAAGCAACCCAAATGACAAGGAACTAGATGTTCCCCTTGAGGATAGAGACTTATTTCTCTTCTCAAATTGTTGTTACACTTCCCAAGCATGTATTTATAGAAGTACATGAATAATTAACTTGAAAGAGCATGATTAAAGACCCCTCCAAGTTATGGCATCTTAGGTATGGACATCTTGGTTTTTCTAGTTTAAATTTATTATCCAAGAAAATAATGGTAGATGGTTTGTCAAATATTGTAGAATCATGTGACAAGTAAGAGGCTTATATTTTGGATAAGAAACATAGGCTTTCATTTAATTCTCATAATTCTAGAAGGGAAAAATCACCATGAGAGCTAGTGAATTATGATTTAGTTGGCCCTATGCAAACCACCTCTATTAGGGGGAGTGCTTATTTTATGACATTCATAGATGATTTCAATTGTAGGACATGGGTGTATTTTTTGAAAAGAAAATATGAAGCATTTGATAAATTTGTTAAATTTAAAGCCTAGGCTGAAAAATAATGTGGACATTACGTAAAATTCCTAAGGTCGGATAGAGGGGGGAGTATTCCTCCAATTATTTTGTAAATTTTTGTAGGAAAAATGGCATCAAGAAAGAGCTTATAGCCAGTTATACTCCGTAGCAAAATGGAGTGGTTGAGAAGAAGAATAGAACCATTGTTGAGATGACAAGAAGCATGATGAAAGAAAAAGGACACCAAACTAGATATTGGGGAGAAACTATAGCAACAATAGTATACTTGATAAATAGGTGTCCAACAAAGGTAGTTTGTGACAAGATTCCTCTTGAGGCATGGGCAAGACAATGATGGATAGTTGAGTACTTAACAGTGTTTAGATGTGTAGCTTATGCACACGTGCCAAAGGAGAAAATGAAAAAGTTGGATGACAAGGGCATGAAGTGCATCTTCATAGGTTATAGTTTAGGATCAAAGGCCTATAGATTGTATAATCCAATCACCAAGAAGATCATCATTTCAAGAGATGTGAAGTTTTTTGAAATCAGACATCAGATGACTTAGTGGATGAATCTTCAAGCACTTCACGTGAAGTGTTGATGATTGATGAAGAAGATGAAGTTGGTGATCAACAAGATGAAGAAGCAATCAATATAGATAGCTCTAGATAGATGAAAAAATGTACACAACCTCAAACATGTAGAGAATTAGCTCTTAGTAGCTCTAGAAAACTCCAAATTGGTATCCAAAACAATAGCAGTAGTAGTACTGAAAATTTTGATCCCACTCTTGTCTCCCTATTGCCAAGAAAGACTAAGATTGTAAAGAAGATATACCAAGATGAAAGGTATGATGAAGACTATAATGAGTTTTAATTTTGGATTACTTTCTAATAGTGATCCAATCTATTTTGAAGAAGCCATGAAAGAAAAGAAATTGTGCAATGCCATGGATGAGGAAATAGATGATATTGAAAGAAATGAAACATGGGAGATAACTATTTTTCCTCCCAAGAAACAAGTAATTGGAGTTAAATGAGATTATACGACAAAGTAAAATGTTGAAGGAAAAATAGATAGGCATAAGGCACAATTAGTGGTCAAGGGGTACAGACAACAGTATGGTAGAGATTATGATGAGACTTGTGCCCCAGTTGCAAGAATGGAAACCATGTATGTTGTCATAGCAATAGCAAACCAACACAAATGGAAATTATATAAAATGGATTTGAAGTCTTCCTTCTTGAATGGAGTGTTGAAGGAAAAGTTTTATGTGGATTAACCAACTAGTTATGAAGTTGTAGGTGAGGAACACAAATTGTATAGGTTAAAGAGAGCTCTTTATGGGCTCAAGCAAGCTCCATGAGCATGGTACAGTAGGATTGACTCATACTTGATGAGCAATGACTTTAGCAAAAGTGATGGTGAGCCCACTTTCTTCATCAAGAAAAAAATGGTAATGTTTTGATTGTTTTCTTGTATGTAGATGACTTAATTTTCACTAGAAATGATAATTTCCTAATTGGCAAGTTCCAAGAGGCCATGGAGAGTATATTTGAGATGACACACCTAGGTCTCTTGAAATAATTTCTAGGCATAGAAGTAAAAAAAATGCATAATGACATCTTTATCTCTTAAGAAAAAAATGCCAATAGCCATAGGTCTGTAGTTGAGCAAGGAAGATTGAAGCAACAATGTGAATCCAACATTGTAAAAAAGTATGGTTGGAAGCTTAATGTATTTCATAGCAACTCGGCCTGATATGATACATGTAGTAAGTTTAATTTCTAGATTCATGGAAATACCAAAGGATTCCCATTGGCAAACGGGAAAGAGGGTCCTAAGGTATGTAAATGGTACCAAGGGATCTGATATTTTGTATACTATTGATAATGAATTTAGGCTAATTGGTCATATTGATAGTGATTGGGCTAGAAGTCTAGATGATAAGAAGAGAGAATCAAATTTTATTTTTCACATGGGTTCATGTGTAACTTCATTGGCATCTAAGAAGAAAAAAATTATTTCTCAATCTACAACAAAGGTCGAGTACATAGTAACAAATGCAGTGTCATGTCAAACTATTCAACCAAGAAGAATCTTAGCAGCTTTGAATGAGAAGCAAGAGGATGAAACCACAATATTTCCTCAATTACATTGACAAAGAATCTAGTCTTCCATGGGAGAAGCAAGAACATTAAGATTAGATATCACTTCATTAGAGAGCTAGTGGAGAGAGAGAAATTAAAATGAAATATTGTAAGTCTAAGCAATAACTAGCAGACATTTCTACTAAGCCATTGGGCATAGCTAGTTTGTGCACCTAAGAGGAAGTGTAGGCATAGTTGATTTGGATTAGTAGTGATCCTTTTTTTGTTGACTCAAGACAAAGGTGGGAGGTGTTGAAATATTTAAGTCTAGGCATAGTTGATTTGGATCAGTAGAATAGTAGAGCCAATTTTTTTTATCAAATCTAGTAGCAATAGCAAGTATGGATGACTTTCTAGGTATTTTGTGAAAGTAATGTTTTGTCTTGTATGAGCAGTGATTGCTCTAGGTTTATTGTATGCAACCATTCATTTCTTTAAGTTTGATTTAAGTTCTTAGATTTTTTTTCATCTAGGATTAATAGTTTAAACTCCAAAGTTGTATCAGTTGTTTCAAGTTAATAGAAAGAAAGCAAGTATATTTTTCATTTCAAATATATTGTGGTTATAGATCTTTTCTCCTTTAATATTTTTCTCTATGCATGATTAGTAAGATTTGGAAGAGAGGAGAAGAAACCATTTAACATGTTTTTGGAGCATTGTTCTTCCTCCTCGCATTACTCAACTTCTACTTGAACTGAGTAACTCGACTTGTAGTGACCAAGAAATTTGGTCTTCTCTATTGAGCTCCTTTTTTTTGAGCTCCCCTTTGGTGACCGAGCAACTTGACACCCATTACTTATGAGCAACTTGGCATTTCCTATCACTTGAATCCTTAAAGTTTCAAGCAACTTGACAATCCCTGCTATAGTTCAGATGCTAAAGATTTTTTTTACAATTATATATACAAATGATATAAAAATAAATTTCAAAATATATGTAAAGATTTTATTAGATATTAGAGAATACATGATTAATCTATATCTTTATTTATTCAATGAGCATTAAATCTTACAATCCATCTAGAAGTGCAAGAAGCACCAACCCTTGTCCACATTATATAATTGATATAATATTCAAATCACTAATGATCTCATAGTTGCATTTACAACTTTGAAGTCATGAGATCAATAGTAATTGTAATATGTTTAATGAAATTAATATAGATAAAGCCTTTGTATATAAAAATATAGACACAAATATTGCATGTATGCCTACCTTTCTATTTAAGAGAAAGAAACTCAACCATTACATAATTTCTTGTAACAATTGTATATCTAAAAAAATTATTGCAACTTATCTAAACTTAATTTATAACATCTTATATGTGTCTCCATAATAACCATCGGTTAGGGTAAACAACTTTAAAAAAAAAAGGTTTTTTTGTTTAACCCATCTTTTACTTCCAAAACTACATCTCAGATATTATAGTTCAAAAATTAAATTTGAATATTGTGTCTAATGAAAATTCATCCAACCTTATTAAGGATTCAACAAATAAATCATTAATCAAAGAAAGAATCATAATATTTATTTATGCTCCTCCACAAAAAATATAGTTTTAGAGCTAACTATAAAATACCCACTTCTAATGAGGGTTTAAAACTAGAATCAACTTCCATATATACAAACCTATATTTAGTTTTTATTCTTAACCAAAAATGAAAAAAACTAAGAAATCTTTTGGATCTGACCAAGAAACTAAAAATCACATGAAGAACACATACAAATGTGCTCTATGATTTGCATTCATAATACTGAATAAAATGTATGATACTACTTGATTTACCAATTATCATCACAATCGTACAAAAAATTCTTGAGCTTCCACCAAAATTCCCACCAATTGAACCACTATGAAGAGAGATTTAACATGTAAAAAACACACAACAAGTTATGCTAAAAATTCTCAAGTTTGTGATGGTCCCTACTAGTACTAGGAGGGGGATGAATCAGTACCATCTCCCAAACCAATTGATAGTTTAACCACTCTAAACACACTATGTACAAACCTCTTAATAAATAGTAATAGTAAGACAAATATAGTGAGATAGAAGAAAGTGAATTCACATACAAAAGAAATTATCAAAATGACATAGAGATTTATACATGGAAACCCTTGATTAGAGGATGAAAACTACAATGGACATAATATACCCACCAGTCCTTACAATGCATATAAAGGGTTACACTATTAGGAGAGCTAAGACTATTTCTTTTGGAAAGACATGGTTAAGAATGTCTATAACCTATCAGGGTTATAAAATCCTATGAGAGCTACCTTGTTAAAGGATTTATAAGTCTCCTTCTGAGAGATTCCTTGTTAGAGGATTTTATAATAAGCTTGCTATCAAATCTTTCATTTTTAAGAGCTACAACTAGATGAAATGATAAGAGAGAAATCTAATTTATTAGACTTGAGTTATGACATTGTATGCCTTGTATATCTCCACTTTTTATCCTCAAAGATGCATCGATCTTCTTGTTCACTTGGTGAACTCTCTTATATCACCTCTCCCTTTGGTTTATTATAATATCCTATCATTGTCTCTTCTTCCTATGCACTCTTCTCTTATCCACAATAAAAACAACTTCAACAAATATTTAATGGTCCTTATCCTTATTTGATTTCTCTAAGGCTTATCATGTCAAATATTTATTGGACTCAAAATTAGAGTTATTATAATGTTAGGAATACAGGTGAAATAATAGAGAAGTTCTTAAATGCTTGGATAAGAACTTCTATTCTAAATACAGGTTTTGGGCAACATAGAAATCAAACTAAAGAAGCAAACAATAGCTTTTCCTTCATGTGAGAGAAATGATTTAGTTTTATGTTTTAGCAAGTTAAAGTTTTGTTTAGTTTTATGCGATGAGAAACAACTTGTTGAGCTATCATTTTACATGATGCTAAACGGCAAGAATTCTTGCGAATTTCTCTCTTGAAAATTTAATTTTGTAAAATTTATTTCAAGGTTCTAGGTGATCTTGCAACCTACTGAAACCCACCTAGTTGAAGATAAATGTGAATGTTCACAAGGAGGCCTTTGCAGGTTTGTTTTGATTTTGGATGAAATGTAGAAACTACACATTGTTCCAAAAATAACACTAAAAGAGAACTATGTTTTTGTATTTTCTATTTTTTATGGATGTAATCTAATCAATGCAACTAATATGAGTTCCTATTCTAACAAGGAGTTAGAAAAGAAAATAAAAAAACTTGAAAGAAAATAACATGAAATTAAAAGAAAATAATGTGAAATTGAAATCCTAAAGAACATAAGCTACAAAAAACAACACACTAGGAGTTAAGCTTTCGAAGGGATCAGTAGGTAACCAAGAAAATAGGAGCAATGCTTCCGAGATTCCACTGATGCAATTTTCGATGGGAAATTTCAATAACCAAATGATGTTTCACTCTTCATCAAATCACAAGGCCATGAAAAGTGTGCTCATGCGAGACAAAGAGTTATGCAGAAACAATTTGGTGATTTCTTCTCAAGCTCGTTACGTCAGTAAAATTTGTAAATCTATAGCAAACACCAGAACTAAAAGATTGCACAACCAGAAACAACTCAATAAACCTTTCGCTCAATCACAATTTTTGGAACAAAATTCACAAAATAATCACACATTTAGGCAAGAATCACTACACTCCAAATGTGAGAACCAAAAACATAATTTTATTGCATAATAACGATGGCCCTGATTACATATTACAATGTTGTATTTATAAGAAATTATCTCCTCAATTTGTGTGAGAGTAAGAGATATCTTCATGAAATAAAATGCTTTTTAAACAATAAAAAAAACTAATTATATACAAACTAACTATCTAACTAGTTCTTAGTAGGACTCCATCCATTTTACATTCATTAATTGGATGCATGAGCCTTTACATGTCAAAAACAAAGAAATTATGAGGGAATAAAGAATGAGAAAGCTCTAAGTCAAAGTAGAAGTGACTAGAAGTGCCAAAATTGGAAGTTGATTCTTCACAGGGTATTTGTAGGAGTTAAACTATTGTTAAAATGCATTTTTGATGCATGGAAAGCTCTATTTTTGGATCTAGCAGTTAACTGTCAAAGGAATTTTTTTGAAAATGCACATTTGCGAATCTACACACCTATAGATCTATGGAGCAGTGCACCTCAAAAATGTGTACTTGCTAAAAATGTGCACCTCCTAAAAATGTGCACCTGCTAAAAATGTGCACCTCCTAAAAATGTGCACCTGTTGAAAATGAGCACTTCCAAAATGCGCACCTGCTGAAAATGTACACCTCCTGAAAGTGTGCACCTCCAAAATGTGCACCTATGCACCTCCTAAAAATGTGCACTTGCGCATCTGCACACCTCGATGAAATTTGTGCAAGGTGCCCAAATTGCCAAAAAATCAAAGTTTTCAGTTTTGAAAATAGTTTCTAGGTTTTGCTCAAATGGGGTTTTAGATCACTTTTGTGTACTTACTTTGATCCTTTTGATGATTTATACACTCTTTATAGCCAACAACTTTCATAGACCTGAACTCCTTCTACTTCTAAAATCCCAAGGCACCTGAGCTGAATCTTGTCATTAATGGTTGCATAAGATGAAGAACCTATTCTGGTTCACATATTTGACCTATGTATCTTTGATCTTTAGTGTAAATTTATTGATTCTTTCTTCTCTCCAAATGCCTGATCCTTCCTAATTAGAGACCAAGTGATCTAGATTATCCAAAATGATCAAATGTTTGAAACTTTTTCATACTTTTTCTTACAAGTTTTTCTAGGTCCTTTTAACTAGCTTTTTTAGAGGTGTTCTGCTCAAAATTTTAAGTCAAAACTTTCATTGGTCCCTAAAATCAAGCAGCCAAAGGCTCACTATTTTAGGGATTGAAATAATTTTTCTAGCTCCTTTTTCCAATGGTGTAAACTGTTTTGAGTTTTGAGCTCTAGGTCAAAAGTTATAACCCCGACAAGTTGAGGATGCCCTTTTATTTACACAAAAATGCAAACATTAATCCAGAGAGTTCAAAATACTTAATTAAGACAAATCCTAATAACATCAAAAAAGAACCCAAAAATACCTAAGTGTCAAGAACACCTTAAGATAAAATAAGGATGCACCTGGTCCATCTGAATGGTGCACCTAGTGTGCCTTTCACCAAATTTTAACATATGGGTGTGCAACAATGCACCTCATGGGGGATGATGCACACCCTATGTTGACTTAAGCACATTTAAACAAAAAAAATGAATACTAAAGTGCATAGTAGGTGCACCTCATTAGGTGTGCTATAGCACACCTTAACTCAAAGTTTTAACATTGTTCTATTGCTTGAGTACAGGTAGGGGAGGCAGTGATGGGGTTGTGCGCACCTCTACTGGTATGATAGTGTGATAAGAAGAGCTAGAAGAAGCAAGAATAATAGGTGGGGGAGTGAGGGAAGTGTGTAGTTGTGCTGCTACACAGTTGCCTATACTGAGTGCTCTTTTATATGTTTTGGCACATTAGTGCACCTGGGTAGGTGCGTTGGTATGTATTTTGCTTTGCAAAGAGACTTATCTCCTCTAACGATGAAATCCAAACTTTGGGTTTTTCAAACCAAGACTAGGATCTGACCAAAAACACTAAAAAAAGACTCAAATCCCAGACTAGGGATCCAAAAAGCCAAAAAATTGTACTAGGGGGTCTCAATTTCGAGGCAAAATTGGGCATGTGTTGTGAAACCACAACAAATAGCCCCAAAAAAAAGGAAGAAATGACAAAGGCATTTCTTCATCAACAAACATTTGTCTAATATGTGTCAAAAAAAAACTGAATCATGAATACGCCAAGCATAATTCAAGTCACTTTATAGTCAAAACCTTAGAATCTTGAATCTCCAAGTTCAGTGTGTGTTAAGTGTATCCTTTTCCTTCAAAATCTTAAGATGTGGTCACTTAAAATCTTTCAACAACTCAAAAAAAATATTCTACCACTCTTGGCACATCCATCAAAAATCTTTGCGAAGGTCATTTATCGATTCTTTGCTTGACCAGATGAGAGATTCAGTTCGAGGTCTCTTGGCAGGTTGTCACATTTGTTTTAAATTTTCTAGGAAATCATTTGAATTATTTGCTCCATGTAGCTCATAATGTCATTATTTGATTCTTGAATGAAGCATTATTTTGATATTAGATAGCTCATTTTGTATCTATTTATCAAATTACCCCTTTTGGATCTTTTAGAATCCTTCAGTCTTAACACCATTTTTTTCTTTTCTTTTCTCTTCTTCTTCTTTTTATTTTTCTTTATTTTCTTTTGTATCCTGACTAAGCTTAGACTATGTAGCCAGGACATCTGTGTCATTTCTTGGATTTGATCCTTTGGTGAACATCCCTTGCATTCCTCTTTTACAACTTTTTAGAAACTCTCATGCCAAATAATGATCTTAGCAATCCTTCGAGAAGATCCTTCTATTTGAACCAATTGGGGTTTGGACCATCCCTTGCTACTTTCAACCTTGGTTTGACAACATCTAAGACAATCGATTTAAATTTGTAAAATGTTGAGAACTTGTTGATTTGTGATTGTGAATTCAAGACTAAAAGTCTCCTATTATTGCAAGTAACATCCATTCCTCAGTTGGTATAAGAAACAAAATCATTAAAATGTTTTGACAAAGAAATACCTCTTCCTAAAAGTCAAAACTACATGGAGTGACTTATGAAATGTGTCAAAAATGAGTCTTGATTGCACCCAACCCCTGGACTAACACAACTAAAAGAGAAAAACAAAAAAAAATAAATGAAACTAAAAAAAAAAGAATCAACTAAACAAAAACTAACACCTAACAAGAAAGACTAATTTTTTGAAAAAAAAAAAGAAGCAAAATCTTATCTACATAAAACCTTGAATGATAAGAATGTGGGGTGGTTATTATTAGATTTCTAATTATGTGCAATAGTAATGAACACCCCCATATAGTCCTAAGAAAAGGTGATTTGTCTTTTTACTTAGAAAAATAAAATTTGGACAATCTTGGTTCAAATTTTGAGCACAAATCACACAAAATCAGGAGCTGTGGTAACTCTTTATGACCATGATTAATCCACAAACAAGTTCTCTTACCTTTAGCATCATATTCAAATTGAAAATCATCAAGATGATAGTGATAATGTAAAGATATAACCTAATCTAGTGAGCCCCCTAGCATAGGGGTACACTCACACATTGTAATTTTTCTTTCTAGCAGTCTTATCTCATGGTACACAACTTCATAAATTTCCAGTGTTAGAATTTTTTCAACTTCAGAATTTTCCAAAGTTTGATTTTATTTTTTAACTTTATAACTTTCCAAAGTTAGAAATTTTTTCAACTTTATAATTTTCTAGAGTTAGAAATTTTTTTCGAACTTTAGAATTTTCCAGAGTTTTTTTTTTTTTTTTTTTTTCTGTGTAGAATTTTCAAACAACTTGGGTTTTTCAATTTGAATGTTTTTCATGCCCTCCTTCTAGTGCCACTTTTTTTGAGATGTCATTTTACATGATGCTAAATGGTAGGAATTCTTATGAATTCCTCTCTTGAAAAGCTAATGTTGTAAAAATGACTCCAAGGTTCTGGGTGATCTTGCAACCTACTGAAACCCACCCAATTGAAGATAAATGTGAATGTTCACGAGGATGCCATTGTTGGTTCATTTTGATTTTGGATGAACTATAGAATATGCACACTATTCCAAAAATAATACTAAAAGAGAACTATGTTTTTGTATTTTCTATTTTTTATGGATGCAATCTAATCAATAGAACTAATATGAGTTCCTATTCTAACAAGGGGTTAGCAAAGCAAATAATAGAACTTGAAAGAAAATAACATGACATTAAAATCAAATAACATGAAATTGAAATCCTAACAGACATAAGCTATAGACAAAACACACTGTGAGTGAAGCTTTTGAAGAGATCGATAGGTAACTAATGAAAATAGGAGCAGTGCTTCCTAGATTCCATTGATGCAATTGTCGATGGGAAATATCAATAATTGAATGATGTTTCACTCTTCATCAAATCACAAGGTCATAGAAAGTGTGCTCATGTGAGACAAAGAGTTATGCAAGCACAATTTGGTGATTTCTTCTCAAGCTCGATATGTCAATAGAACTTGTAAATCTGTAATAAACACCAGAACTAAAAGATCACACAACTAGAAACAATGCAATACACCTTTGGCTCAATCACAATCTCATGAACAAAATTCACAAAATAATGACACGTTCAGGAAAGAATCACTACACTCAAAATGAGAGCACCAAAAGCATAATTTTATTGCATAATAATGGCAGCCCTAATTACATATTACAATGGGGTATTTATAAGAAATTGTCTCCTCAATTTGTGTTGAGAGTGAGAGATATCTTCATGCAATAAAATGCTTTTTAAACAATAAAAAAAACTAATTATATACAAACTCACTATCTAACTAGTGCTTAGTAGGACTCCATCCATTTTATATTCATTAATTGGATGCATGAGCCTTTACATGTCAAAAAAAAAGAAATTATGAGAGAAGAATGAATGAGAAAGCTCTGAGTCAAAGTGGAAGTGACTACAAGTGCCAAAATTGGAAGTTGATCCTTAATAGGGATTTTTCATGGGTTAAACTACCATTAGAATGTGTTTTTGATGCATAGAAAACTCTATTTTTGGAACTGTCAATTAATTGTCAACGAAATTCTTTTGAAAATTTGGACCTGCAGATCTGTGCACCTCAAAAATGTGCATCTACTAAAAATGTGCACCTTCTAAAAATGTGCACCTGCTAAAAATGTGCACCTCCTCAAAATGCGCACCTCCATAATGCACACTTGCTAAAAATGTACACCTCTTGAAAATGTGTACCTCCAATATGTGCACCTACACAGTTGTGAACCTCCTAAAAATGTGCACTTGCACACTTGTACACCTTGATGAATTTGTGCAAGCTACTCAAATCACCAAAAAATCAAAGCTCCTAGTTTTGAAAATAGTTTTTGGTTTTTGCTCAAATGGGGTTTAAGATCACTTTTGTGTACTTACTTTGATCCTTTTGATGATTTATACCCTCTTTATAACCAAAAACTTTCATAGACCTGAACTCCTTCTGCTTCTAAAATCCCAAGGAACCTGAGCTGAATCTTGTCATTAATGGTTGCATAAGATGAAGAACCTATTATAGTTCACGTATCTAACCTCTGTATCTTTGATCTTTAGTGTAAATTTCCTAATTCTTTCTTCTCTCCAAATGCTCGATCCTTCCCAATCAAAGACCAAATGATCTGGATTATCTAAAATGATCAAATGTTTGAAACTTTTTTCATGCTTTTTCTTAATGCTTTTTCTTACAAGTTTCTCTAGGTCCTTTTAACTAGCTTTTTCGGAGGTGTTCTGGTCAAAATTTTATGTCAAAACTTTCATCAGTCCCTAAAACTGGTTAGCCAAAGGCTCACTATTTTAGGGATTGAAATTAGATTTCTAGCTCCTCTTTCCAATGGTGTAAATGGTTTTGAGTTTCGAGATCTAGGTCAAAAGTTATAACCTTGACAAGTTGATGATGCCCTTTTTTCTACACAAAAATGCAAACATTAATCCAAAGAGTTGAAAATACTTAATTAAGACAAATCCTAATAACAACAAGAAACAACCCAAAAAACTGTAAGTGTCAAGAACACCTCAAGAACCTAATTTTACCCCTGGAATGCAAGAAGACGATGCACGTGGCCCATCTAACAGGTGCACCTAGTGTGTCTTTAATAAAATTTTAACATATGGGTGCCCAGTAACACACCTCATGGGGTGCACTAATGCACACCCTATGTTGACTTAAGTGCATTCAATCAAAAATATTGAATACTAAAGTGTGTAGCAGGGGTACCTCATTAGGTGTGCTACTATGCACCTTAACTCAAAGTTTTAACATTTTTCCATTGCTTGAGTGTAGGTAGGGGAGGTGGTGATGGGGTGGTGCACACCTCTGCTGGTGTGATGATGTAACAAGGAGAGCCAAAGGAAGCAAGAATAACAAGTGGGGGAGTGAGGGGGTTGCACAGTTGTGTTGTTGCCCACTTACCTATAATGAGTGCCCTTTTATGTGTTTTGGCACATTAGCGCACTTGGGTAGGTGCACTAGTGCACCTGTTTGCTTTGCAAAAAGATTTATCTCCTTTGATGATGAAATCTATACTTTGGGTTTTTTGAACTGGGACCAAGATCTAACCAAAAACACTTAAAAAAGACTTAGACCATGTACTAGGGATCCAAAAAGCCAAAAAAATTATACTAGGGGTCACCATTTTTAGGTGAAATGGGGTGTGCATTGTGAAACCACAACAAATAGCCCCAACAAAAAGGAAGAAATGACAAAGGCATTTCTTCATCAGCAAATATTTCTTTGATATGTGTCCAACATCAATTGAATCATTAATACTCCAAGCATAATTCGAGTCACTTTACAATCAAAACCTCAGAATCTTGAATCTCCAAGTTCAGTGTGTGTTTAGTTTATCCATTTCCTTTGACATCTGAGGATGTGGTCAATTAAATTTTTTTGACAACTCAGAAACAATCTTCCACCCCTATTGGCACATCCATTGGGAATCTCTGTGAAGGTCATTTATCAGTCCTTTTCTTGACCAGATGAGAGAATCAGTTCAACGGCTCTTGGTGGGCTGTCACTTTTGTTTTAATTTTTTTTGGGAAATCCTTTGAATTATTTGCTTCATGTAGCTCATAATGTCATCATTTGATTCTTGAATGAAGCATTGTTTTGATGCTAGATAGCTCATTTTGTATCTATTTATTAGATTACCCCTTTTGGATCTTTTGGAATCCTTCAGTGTTAACACTATTCTTTTCTTTTCTTTTCTCTTCTTCTTCTTTTTATTTTTCTTTATTTTCTTTTGTATCTTGACTATGCTTAGACTGTGTAGCTAGGACATTAGTGTCATTTCTTGGATTTAATCATTTGGTGAACATCCCTTGCTATAATGTCCCCTTTTTGGCATTCATAGCATGATGTTGTCGTTAGCCTATTTCCCCATAGTCTTGTAGGCTAACTAGGACATTAAAGGGACTTAGAGGCCATTTGGCCTAAATAGTTTTAGTTGCAAGTCTTTCGGAGGGGTTTTGAGGCAACTTTAGGCATACTTACTATTTATAGTAAGTCATCTTGGACATGTTCGAACATCTAGTGGTAGCGGTATTTCGATGGTAATTGTTTAAAATCAACAAGAAGACTTTTTTGTCATTGATAAGATTTGTTATGCATTAATAAAGCTATTTTATAAAGTTAAATTTAAATATTTAACTTTATTAATGCATAGACTATAGTTTTTGGAAAATATTTAAATTAAAAGAGTCCCCTTTATTTTATAACACATTGGAGACATAAGTTACATAAAGGGAGTTATGTTTTATCCCACATTGAGAAAATGAAGGACTAACCTGTTGTGAGAACACTATAAAAGAAATGGAAGAGCTTCTTTTTAGTATGCTTGGATGAAGATTAATGTTATGTTGCTAGATATTTGTTTATTGGGCTTGGAGGATGGAATCCCTCTTTGCTAGCATTCTCTTTGCTGTTGAAAGACACAGTCAGGAGGATTAATGGTGTTTCCAAACATACTAGGTTTCATATAGTGTTTTGCTATAGTATGGATGAATAGTGTTTCACTACAGTGTGGATGAATAGTGAATTTTCTACAGTGTGTGAATAGTATTTGCAACAAGTTTATTGTTTATTCTTGCTAATTTGAGGGATTGGAAGGCTGCCAACTACATCTGCAAAAATACTACAGCAACTAATTCTAGGTTTCTTTTGTCAAATTTTAATACTTTTGCATTGTAGTTGTTGAATATGAGACTGATATTTGTTGTAGCATGTTAAACAATTGTATGAGCACATTTACATGGAAAAAATCAATATTTAATTAGCGAATAAGAAGTTTCAGATTTTCCTATATATTGTAGTATGTGTGCTAAGTGTTTGATAAAAATGCTATGTTGAGTTATTAAGAAAGTTAATTGATATCATAAAGTAGCTTGCAAGTTTCTTTATTTGGGAAAAATAGGGAAGGATATTACAATGGTATTAGAGCTATAAGTCCTGCCATCCTGTGGGGGTCTTATAGGGAATTTTGAACAGCTGGATAGAGCGAAAAGTATTTGAGAAAATGTCAAAATACTAAAAATCAAAGCATTTATGTTTGAGCATGTGATAGGGGCCTTATAATTTTTGCAATACCCGAGCAAGACAAAATAAGATTTCAGACCTGTAGAGCGAACAGTCTAGTTCATCCATGCCGGTGTACATAGAATATAGTCATATAGACATAGAGGAGGTATTCTTTGATCAAGATAGCAATATGGGTGATTGAGATGACAAGAATATAGGATTAGGCAGAGGCAAGAATGCTAGTCTAGATCAGGGAGAGGAAAGATTCTTACAGTTATTAGACACCTTGGCACAAGGACATCGATTAGCAGAGCAGAGAGCACAGGAACAGAGTTAGAGATTGGAGCTTATGATGTAGATGATGGCTCATCAAATGGGGTTGAATGCTAATGTGGGTGGAGGAAATAATCAGAATGGTAATAATCAAGATGGGACACATAATGGAGGTGAACAAGTTGGGAATAATTTTGGTCATGCACCCCAGCAAACTAGGACAATGAGTTCGAGGCCCATGATTCCCACATTTCCTCCTAGAGCTCCAGAGCAGCTCGTACCAGAGCCCCAAATCACTAATATACAGGACCAGTTGAGGAGAGATTGGGAAGTTGGAGGTCCAAATTTTACTGCTACAATTACTTTTAGGGAGTATATGGATGTGCAAATGAAACATATGCCACATGTACATGATAGGAACCAGAGCTATGAGCTATGGAAGAAAGTAGGGAAACATTAGTTACCATATTATGATGGCTTAGGGAAGTCTACAACAAGAGTTTGGGTTCAAAAGCTTGACACATACTTTCAATTGAACCCTATGCCTGAGGAAGAAGCTACTAGGTATGCAACAATTCATCTGGATGGGTTAGCACACGAGTGGTGGCATCATGGTATAGTCACTATGGGACATGCACACATTACCTCATATGTGGAGTTTATAGAGAGACTAATTGAATGATTTGATAGGAAGGATCCAAAACTCCATTTGAAGGAGTTAGCTCAGCTTAAACAGTGGGGATCATTGCAAACATAGATTTTAGAGTTTCAAAAACTTTCAGTGTTAGTAACAGATGTATCTGAACAGAGGATACTGGTTCTATTTATGGATGGGGTAGCTGATTTGTTGAGAGGGTGGATTAAAGCTCTCAACCCTCCCACTTTTTAGGAAGTCATTAAAAAATCTAGTGACATGGATTCTTCTTCAGCTTCTAAAAATAAATTCCAAGCAAAGAGTTTCCCTTCGAGGAAAGATAAGGATAGTAAACCTTTTCATAGAGAGGCTCAGCCACCTAAGGAGGAAAGTAAGAGGTTGGACAATGAGACACTTAATGATCTCAGGAAGAAGAAGCATTGTTTTCATTGTAGGGAGCCTTGGGATTTGTCACATAAATGTCCATTGAAAGAAAAAGCTAAGCAGATGGAGTACTTTTTAGCTGAAGAGTTAGTTGAGGGAGATTCAGAGTAGTCATCAAAATCCGATGGAGATGATAATTCTTCACATAAGGAAGCATGCAGTGATAGCACGATAGCTTAGTTGTCTAGTATATAGGAGGCCATCACTTTCAGAGTTAGGGGTACTTTGGATGGACAAAGATTTGTGGAACTCATTGATACAGGGGCAACACATAACTTCATTGATGAGAAGTTTGTGTTACGCAGAGGGCTACATACAGAGGAGCATAGGGGATTTAAGGTGATGGTTGCCGATGGCTTCAAAATTGATTGTACCAAGAAAATTACCAACTTGCAGTTTTGTTTGGGAGATTATGACATGGTGGGAGATTTCTTTGTGGTCAACATTGGTGATTAGGATATGGTGCTTGGGATGAATTGGATGAAGTCTCTGGAAGAGTTTAAATTTAACCTCTAGAAAATGGAAATGAGGTTTGAGGCAAATGGTAAGAAGATAGTTCTTATAGGTTTGTCAGATGGGAGACTTCAAGTGGTGTCACTCAAGCGGATGCAGAGTTTCTTCAAACACGACTAGGTGCAGTGGACAATAGAGTTCAGAGTAATACCTGAGGTGATAGAGCAACATAAATAGGAGTATCCACTTGATGTACAGAAAATAATAACCAAACTCACTAAGGTGTTTGGTGAGATACCTCCAGGGAGACCCCCGAATAGGGGAATTGAGCATGTTATTGAGTTAGAGTAAGGGGCTAAGCCAGTTATCATCACACCTTACCACCATCCAAAGAGATATAAGGATGAAATAGAAAAGCCAATTAAAGAGTTGATTGACATGTGGCACATACGGCCAAGCAAGAGTCCTTTCACTTCTTCAGTAGTATTGGTGAAGAAGAAGGATGGTACAATGAGGATGTGCATTGATTATAAGGAGCTAAACAAAAAGACAATCAAGAACTGATACCCTATTCCGCGCATTGATGAGCTTATTGATGAATTGCACGATGCCTGCTACTTCTCTAAGATTGATTTGAGATTCGACTACCACCAGATATGGGTTAGAGAGGTGGTTGTGGAGAAAATAGCTTTTAGATGCCTCTACGGAAATTTTGAGTTCTTGGTCATGCCCTTTGGGTTGACTAATGCCCCCGCCACTTTCCAATCCTATATTAATAGAGTGTTCAGAGATCAGTTGAGGAAGTTTGTGTTGATTTTTTTTGATGATATACTGATATACAACTGTACTTGGGAGGAACATTTGAAGCATATTGATGTAGTGCTCAACATTCTAGAGAGGGAGTCATTATATGCCAAGATGAGTAAATGTGAGTTTGGGATGATAGAGTTTCTCTATCTAGGGCATATTATTAGTGCAAGAAGTGTTCAAGTTGATCCAGACAAGATTAGGGCCATTCTAGATTGGCCACTGCCGAGGAACTCTTCACAACTCAAGGGATTTCTTGGGCTTTATAGGTTCTACCGTAGATTTGTGAAGGGATTTTCATAGAGAGCAGCACCACTTACAGATTTGACTCGGAGAGACATTTTCAAGTGGTTAGAGAGGGCTCAAGATTATTTTGACAAGTTCAAGGAGTTGATGAGTACATGTCTTGTTTTAGCCATTCCAAATTTCACCAGGCCTTTTGAGATGCAGTGTGATGCCTTGAGAGAGGGCGTAGGAGCTATCCTCATGCAGGAAAAACATCCCATCACATATGAGAGCAAGAAATTATGAGGTGTTGAGAGAACTTATAGCATCTATGACAAAGAAATGCTAGCAGTCATGCATGCGCTAGCTAAGTTCAGGCAATACTTAGTAGGGAGCCGATTCATAGTAAAAATAGATCATAACAACTTGAAACATTTCCTTGGATAGAAGGATCTTAATGATAGGAAACAAAAATGGGTGAGTAAGTTACAGGCCTATGATTTTGACATAGTCTATGTCAAAGGGAAGAAAAATATTGTCACAAATGCTTTATCCAGAAGGCCTCATTTTCTTGCTATTGGGATAGTCATGGATGATTGGAGAGAGTTGATCTTGGTAGAGTATGTCAAGGATAGTTGGGCATCTAGTGTTATTGAAGGAGCTATTCAGGATAGTCGATACACTGTTGTAAATGATTTGATCATTTACAAGGGAAGGATTTATTTGGTACCTGGGTCTGCCATGAAGCAAAATATTTTGAGAGCATTTCATGATTCACCATTAGCAGACATCCAAGATTTTTTAAGACATATTGGCAAGTGAGAGAGCACTTCACTTGGAAGGGGCTTAAATTAGAAGTGCTACAGTTTGTTAGGGAGTGCCCAATGTCTCAATAGAATGAATAGGAACATTCCTTTCTAGGCGGTTTACTACAGCCCCTACCTATACCAGAGAAGAAGTGGGATAACATTTCCATGGATTTTATCACAGGCCTTCCAAAGGCATAGGGTCAGGATTGTATTTTTGTTGTGGTAGATAGATTGACAAAATTTGCACATTTCTTTACGATTTCATCCACATATTCAGCAGTAAAGACAACAAAGCTATTCTTTCAAGAGGTATTTAGATTACATGGGATGCCATGGAGCATAGTCAGCTATAGGGATAGTAGGTTTATGAGCCACTTTTGGTAGTAGTTGTTCAGGTTTTGTGGAACACAACTAACTTCGAGTACTAGTTACCACCCCCAAACTAATGGGTAGATAGAGATAGTGAATAAATGGGTTGAGGGGTACCTTTGAAACTACATTGCAGGAGAGCAGAAGGCTTTGTGAAGTGGCTACATCTAGGAGAGTACTACTATAATACCTCTTTCCATATGTCTATTCAAATGTCCCCTTTCATGGCACTGTATGGGTATGATGCTCCTAATTTTTTGGATTTGTTATTTGGGGATAGTAGGGTGCCTAAGGTCAAGGATATTTTGTAAGAGTGTCAGGACATTATGCAATCCTTGAAGGAAAATTTGCAAAAGGCACAAAATCAGCAGAAGCAATATGCTGATCAGCATAGGGTTGAGAGATCTTTCGAGGTAGGAGATATGGTGTACCTCATGTTATAGCCATATAGACATTCCTCTCTCAAGAAGAGTAGAGTAGAGAAATTGAAACCACACTACTATGGACCATTCAAAGTAATCAGGAGAGTGGGCGAAGTAGCTTATGAGTTGGAGTTGCTTGTAGATAGTAAAGTGCATAATTTATTCCATGTGTCATGCCTTAAGAAGGCATTGGGCCACAATGTGGTGCCTTCAGTAGTATTGCTACCTCTTGATGATGAGGGAAAGCTTATCTTGGTTCTCGAGGTTGTACTTGACTCCAAGGAGAGGGTGCTTCGCAAGCGGATCATCAAGGAGTACTTGGTCAAGTGGAGGATGCTACTTGGAAAAATGAGTAGATATTATAGTATTCATAGCATGATGTTGTCATTAGCCTATTTCCCCATAGTCTCGTAGGCTAACCAGGACATTAAAGGGACTTAGAGGCCATTTGGCCTAGATAGTTTTAGTTGTAGGTCTTTCTGAGGGATTTTGAGGCAACTTTGGGCATACTTACTATTTATAGTAAGTCATCTTGGACATGGTTGGACATCCAGTGGCAGTAGTATGTCGATGGTAATTGTTTAAAATTGACAAGAAGACTTGTTTATCATTGATAAGAGTTGTTATGCATTAATAAAGCTATTTTATAAAGTTAAATTTAAATATTTAACTTTATTAATGCATAGACTATAGTTTGTGGGAAATATTTAAATTAAAAGAGTCCCCTTTATTTTATAACACATTGGAGACATAAGTTACATAAAGGGAGTTATGTTTTATCCCACATTGAGAAAATGAAGGACTGAGCTCTTGTGAGAACACTATAAAAGAAATGGAAGAGCTTCTTTTTATTATGCTTGGATGAAGATTAATGTTATTTTGCTGGATATTTTTTTATCGAGCTTGGAGGACAGAATCCCTCTTTGCTTCTCTTCGTTGTTGAAAGACACAGTCAAGAGGATTAACAGTGTTTCCAAACATACTGGGTTTCATATAGTGTTTTGCTATAGTACGGATGAATAATATTTTGCTACAATGTGGATGAATAGTGAATTATCTACAGTGTGTGAACAGTATTTGCAACAAGTTTATTGTTTATTCTTGCTGATTTGAGGGTTTGGAAGGCTGCCAACTACATCTGCAAAAATACTACAGCAACTAATTCCAGGTTTCTTCTATCAAATTTTAATACTTTTGCATTGTAGTTGTTGAATATGAGATTGATATTTGTTGCAGCATGTTAAATAATTGTATGAGCACATTTACATGGAAAAAATCAATATTTAATTAGCAAATAAGAAGTTTCAGATTTTCCTATATATTTTAGTATGTGTGCCAAGTGTTTGACAAAAATGCTATGTTCAGTTATTAAGAAAATTAATTGATATCATAAAGTAGCTTGCAAGTTTCTTTATTTGGGAAAAATAGGGGAGGATATTACACTTGCATTCCTCTTTTAGAACTTTTTAGAAACTCTCACGCCACACAATGATCTTAGAAATCCTTCGAGAAGATCCTTCTATTTAAACCAATTGGGGTTTGGACCATCCCTTGCTGCTTTCAACCTTGGTTTAACAACACCTAAGATGATTGATTTAAATTTTTAAAGTGTTGAAAACTTGTTGACTTGTGATTCTGAATTCAAGATTGAAAGTCCCCTAATACTGCAAGTAACATCCATTCCTCGGTTGGTATAAGAAACAAAATCATTAAAATGTTTTGACAATGAAATACCTCTTCCTAAAAGTTGAAACTACAAGGAGTGATTTATGAAATGCGTGAAAAATGAGTCTTGATTGCACCCAAACCCAGACTGACACAACTAAAAGAGAAATAGAAACAAAAAGAAACAAAACCCAAACGAAAAGACTTGACTCAATGAAAACTAACACATAACTAGAAATACTAAGAAAGGCTAATAAAAACAAAACCAAAAAGCAAAATCTTATCTACAGAAAACCTTAAATGATAAGAATGTGGGGTGGTTATTAGTAGATTTCTCATTATGTGCAATAGTAATGAACCACCCCATATTAGTCCTAAGAAAAGGTGATTTGTCTTTGTACTCAAAAAAATAATATTTGGACAATCTTGGTTCAAATTTTGAGCACAAATAACACAAAATTAGGAGCTGTGGTAACTCTTTCTGACCATAATTAATCCAAAAACAAGTTCTCTTACCTTTAGCAGCATATTCAAATTGAAAATCAACAAGCTGAGAGGGATAATGGAAACATATCACCTAATCTAGTGAGTCCCCTAGCATAGTGACACACTCCGACATTGTAATTTCTCTTTCTAGTAGTCTTATCTCATGGTACACAACTTCACCTGCACAATGAAACACTTTAGGCTCCTTCAAACTAGAAAAATCAATCCCTAGCCTTCCTTTCGAATTATAGGATTCATTAATATCATCAACCAATATGTTTTCTACCTCATATCCCAAAGAAGCCCATTCATAAACATACTTTGCCTCCATCATGATTTCCTAAGCTAACAAGAAATCAGGACTACTTTCTTTTGAATGGAACCCAAATGGATGGATTCTACATGACTTGTTTATTACATGGTTTGATATTTGTGTAGAATACCTACAAATAGACATTTCCTCAGTCAAGCTTGAGACCAAATTGAACATTCTATCCATCTCTTCTAATGACAAATCTTGGTTTGAGGAAGGTATCTTTTCATTATCTAGTGGGGAATAAATATCATAGAAGGAAGAATTGGTATCTTCATCTTGATGACTTTCTAAAAAAATCTCACCAACCTTAGGATCTTCCTCATTTCCATCACTTTTTGCAACTTCATGGAGTTTTGGAACTTCAAAATTTCCCGTGTCCTCAAAATTTCTTGGCATATCAACACTTATTGAAACACCAAAACTTGGAATAAGTTCTTCATTGAATGGGAATACAAACTCCTCTTGATCATCTTCATCAATTTTTCATCCTGTGGATTTATCACATGATTCAAACCCCATTTTCACTTGGACTCATACCTATAATACAATTATTCTCATTTTTGATGTTCCTGTAAAGGCTAAAATTTTTGCTCTGATTATGAGAATAATTGCTTTAGGTAGCAAGTTGTCTTGGATGATTGCCTTGGTCTCTTGAAGAATTCAATTTTATTTTGATGAGTTCATTGGATAAAAGAGACATTGTCTCCTTCATGGCCTTAAACTCTCTGGCCATATTATTTTTTGCTTTAGTGGATGCAGTTGCCTTCTGCTCAAACAAAGCGATCTTTTGAGACTCATACCCCAAATATGTAATTATTGGCATTGAAGAAGCAGTAACCTACTTCATGAATGCAATAGCCTCTTTGGAGACCTTTCTAATGGTATCAATGTCTCTGGGTGGGATCCTTCTTAGAAAAATAGAAGTTAATGAATCCATTGTTCCAAAATAGATTTGGATGGCAGCCTCTTGTGGTATAATGTAAGGAAACTCCATTCTTTGATACACCCTATAGAAGTGATGATTAAACTGTGAAATAGTCTCATGGGGATCCCTCTTAATTGAGATGAACTGATGATATAGGAGAGTTGAATCAACATAGATCTTGAATTGTTCCAAAAAAATTCTTTCAAAAGAGTTCCAATCCATTATTGACACTAGTGGCAGATTGAGGTACCAATTGAACTCCATTTCCCCCAAAGTGTAAGGAAAAAGGTGGCATACCACATCCATATTTTGAATCTAGTTTTGATTATAGATCTCCTTAAAAGTTTTAATATTATCTTCTACTATTCTTCATTCTCCATAGATGAACTATGGGCAAAAATTTTCAAGATTTTTGGGCAAGTCATGTAATGGTCCACTTAGGTTCAGAGGTGAACTTTGGGCATTGAAGAAAGACATGGTGCATGATGATGTGGATGTGTGAAGTAGAATGTAGAGTGAACGATGATGATGAAATGTGTAATGTGAATGGGTGGAGTTCTTGGAATCCCTTTATCACTGTGATGCTTGTGAAAGTGACCGAGTTCTGGGAACTTGTGTTTATTATGGAAAAGCACACCTTTGAAGAAGAACACTTTCTCAAAATAGTGCACTTGTGCACCTTGGTGACAAGACCCAAAAATCAAAAAATTCTTCTAAGTGACAATTTTCCAAAGTTAGAATTTTTCTTCAACTTTAGAATTTTCCAGAGTTAGATTTTTTTTTTCAACTTCAGAATTTTCCAGATTTAGAATTTTTTTCAACTTCAAAATTTTCCAGAGTTAGAATTTTTTTCAACTTCAGAATTTTCTAGGGTTAGAAATTTTTTTCAACTTTAGAATTTTCTAGAGTTATAATTTTTTCAACTTTAGAATTTTCCAAAGTTTAATTTTTTTTTTTAACTTTATAGTTTTCTAGAGTTAGAAATTTTTTCAACTTCAAAATTTTCCAAAGTTAAGTTTTTTTGTTTGCATAGAATTTTCAAACAACAACTTGGGTTTTTTTAGCCGAATGGTCTTCATGCCCTCCTTCTAGCACCACTTCTGTTGAGCTATTGTTTTACGCAATGCTAAATGGCATGAATTCTTGTGAATTCCTCTCTTGAAAAGCTGATTTTGTAAAATTAACTCCAAGGTTCTGAGTGATCTTGTGACCTACTGAAACCCACCTAGTTGAAGATAAATGTGAATTTTCATGAGGAGGCCTTTGCTAGTTCATTTTGATTTTGCATGAAATTTAGAATCTGAACACTATTCCAAAAATAACAATAAAAGAGAACTATGTTTTTTTATTTTCTATTTTTTATGGATGTAATCTAATAAATGTAACTAATATGAGTTCCTATTATAATAAGGGGTTAGCAAAGAAAATAATAGAACTTGAAAGAAAATAACTTAAAATTAAGAGCAAATAATGTGAAATTGAAATCCTAATAGACATAAGCTACAGAAAACAACACACTATCAGTTAAGCTTTTGAAGAGATCGATAGGTAACCAATGAAAATAGGAGCAGCACTTCCTAGATTCCATTGATGCAATTGTCAATGAGAAATTTCACTAACCAAATGATGTTTCACTCTTCATCAAATCACAAGGCCACAAAAAGTGCACTCATGCAGGAAAAAGTGTTATGCAGGCACAATTTGGTGATTTCTTCTCGAGCTCAATACATCAGGGAAATTCATAAATCTGTAGCAAAAACTAGAACTAAAAGATTGCACAACCATAAACAATACAATAAATATTTGGCTCAATCACAATCTCATGAACAAAATTCACAAAATAATGAAACATTTAGGCAAGAATCACTACACTCCAAATGCAAGCACCAAAAGCATAATTTTATTGCATAATAATGGCGGCCCTGATGACATATTACAATGGGGTATTTATAAGAAATTTTCTCCTCAATTTGTGTTGAGAGTGAGAGACATCTTCATGCAATAAAATACTTTTTAAATAATAAAACAAACTAATTATATACAAACTAACTAACTATCTAACTGGTGCTTTGTATGACTCCATCCATTTTATATTCATTAATTGGATGCATAAGCCTTTACATGTCAAAAACAAAGAAATTATGAGAGAAGAAAGAATGAGAAAGCTCCGAGTCAAAGTGGAAGTGACTGGAAGTGCCAAAATTGGAAGCTAATCCTTCATAGGGAGTCTGTAGGAGTTAAACTGCCATTAGAATATTTTTCTGATGCATGGAAAGCTCTATCTTTGGAACTGGTAGTTAACTATTGGTAGAATTTTTTTGAAAATGCACATCTATGGACCTGTGGACCTGCACACCTCAAAAATTCCCACCTACTAAAAATGCACACCTCCAAAATGCATACCTGCACAACTCCTAAAAATGTGCACTTGTCCACCTGTGCACCTCAATGAAATTTGTGTAAGGTGCTCAAATAGCCAAAATGTCAAAGTTCTCAATTTTGAAAATGGTTTCTAGTTTTTGCTCAAATGGTGTTTTAGATAACTTTTGTATACTTACTTTGATCCTTTTGATGATTTATACCCTCTTTACAGAAAAAAAAAATTTCATAGACCTGAACTCCTTCTACTTCTAAAATCCCAAGGTACCTGAGCTAAATCTTGTCATTAATGGTTGCATAACATAAAGAACCTATTTTGGTTCATGTATTCGACCTCTATATCTTTGATCTTTAGTGTAAATTGCTTGATTCTTTCTTCTCTCCAAATGTCGATCCTTCCCAATCAGAGACCAAGTGATCTAGATTATCAAAAACAATCAGTTTTTTTTACATGTTTTTCTAGGTCCTTTTAACTAGCTTTTTTAGAGGTCTTCTACTCAAAATTTCAAGTCAAAACTTTCATCGATCCATAAAATTGGGCAGTTAAAGGCTCACTATTTTAGGGACTGAAATGAGATTTCTAGCTCCTCTATCCAATGGTGTAAATGGTTTTGAGTTCTGAGCTCTAGGTCAAAAGTTATAATCCTAACAAGTTGAGGATGCCCTTTTATCTGCACAAAAATGCAAACATTAATCTAGAGAGTTGAAAATACTTAATTAAGACAAATCCTAATAACAACAAGAAACAACCTAAAAAACCCTAAGCATTGAGAACACATTAAGAACCTAATTTTATCCCTGGAATGCAAAAAAAGGACACACCTGGCCCATCTGATAGGTGTGCCTAGTGCACCTTTCATCAAATTTTAACATATGGGTGCATAATAGTGCACCTCATGGGGAGCATTGATGTGCACCTTATGTTGACTTAAGTGCATTTAAACCAAAAAAAAATGAATACTAAAGTGCGTAATAGGCACACCTCATTAGGTGCACTACTGCGCACCTTAACTCAAAGTTTTAACATTGTCCCATTGTTTGAGTGTAGGTAGGGGAGGTAGTGATGGTGTGGTGCACACCTCTGCTAGTGCGATGATGTGATGAGGAGAGCCAGAGGAAGTAAGAATAACAAGTGGGGGAGTGAGGGGGATGCGCAGCTATGCTATTGCACACTTACCTATAATGAATGTCCTTTTATGTGTTTTGGCACATTAGCACACTTGGGTAGGTGTGTTGGTGTGCCTTTTTTCTTTGCAAAAATACTTATCTCCTTTGATGATGAAATCCAGACTTTGGGTTTTTCGAATCAAGACCTAGATATGACCAAAAACACTAAAAAAAGACTCAAACCTTGGACTAGGGACCTGAAAAGCCAAAAAATATACTAGGGGGTCCCCATTTCTAGGCCAAATGGGGTGTGCATTGTGAAACCACAACAAATAGCCCCAACAAAAAGGAAGAAATGACAAAGGCATTTCTTCATCAACAAACATTTCTCTGATATGTGTCCAACGTCAACTGAATCATGAATACTCCTAGCATAATTCGAGTCACTTTATAGTCAAAACCTTAGAATCTTGAATCTCCAAGTTCATTATGTGTTCAGTGTATCCATTTCCTTCAGCATCTTAGGATGTGGTCAATCAAAATCTTTTGACAACTTGAAAACAATCTTCCACCCCTCTTGGCACATCCATAGAGAATCTTCGCAAAAGTTGTTTGTCGATCCTTTGCTTGACTAGATGAGACAATTAGTTTGATGCTCTTGGCAGGCTATCACTTTTCTTTTAAATTTTTTGGGAAATCCTTTGAATTATCTGGTCCATGTAGCTCATAATGTCATCATTTGATTCTTGAATGAAGCATTTTTTTGATACTAGATAGCTCACTTTGTATCTATGTATTAGATTATCCCTTTTGGATCTTTTAGAATCCTTCATTCTTAACACCATTCTTTTCTTTTCTTTTCTCTTCTTCTTCTTTGTATTTTTCTTTATTTTCTTTTGTATCCTAACTATGCTTCAATCCTTTGGTGAACATCCCTTGCATTCCTCTTTTACAACTTTTTAGAAACTCTCATGCCAAACAATGATCTTAGCAATCCTTCGAGCAGATCCTTCTATTTGAACCAATAGGGGTTTGGACCATCACTTGCTACTTTCAACCTTGGTTTGACAACACTTGAGATGATCGATTTAAATTTGTAAAGTGTTGAAAACTTGTTGACTTGTGATTCTAAATTCAAGACTTAAAGTCCCTTATTACTACAAGTAATATCCATTCCTCAGTTGGTATAAGAAACAAAATCATTAAAATGTTTTGACAATGAAATACCTCTTCCTAAAAGTCAAAACTACAAAGAGTGATTTACGAAATGCATCAAAAATGAGTCTTGATTGCACCCAACCCCCAGACTTACACAACCAAAAGAGAAAAAGAAACAAAAAACAAAACCCAAACAAAATGACTCAACTCAATGAAAACTAACACCTAACTAGAAAGACTAAGAAAGACTAATTAAAAAAAAAAAAAGAAGCAAAATCTTATCTACAAAAAACCTTGAATGATAAGAACATGGGGTGGTTATTAGTAGATTTCTCATTATGTGCAATAGTAATGAACCACCCCATATAGTCCTAAGAAAATTTGATTGTCTTTGTACTCAAAAAATAAAATTTGGACAATCTTGGTTCAAATTCTGAGCACAAATCACACAAAATTAGGAGCTATGGTAACTCTTTATGAACATGATTAATCCACAAAAAAGTTCTCTTACCTTTAGCATCATATTCAAATTGAAAATCAACAAGCTAAGAGGGATAACGTAAAGATATCACCTGATCTACTAAGTCCCCTAGCATAGGGGTACACTCACACATTTTAATTTCTCTTTCTGGTGGTCTTATCTCATGGTAGATGACTTCATGCACACATGGAAACACTTCAGGTTCCTTTGAACTAGAAAAATCAATCGCTAGCCTTCCTTTCAAATTACAAGATTCATTAATATCATCAACCAATATGTTTTCTACCTCATATCCCAAAGAAGCCTATTTAGAAACATACTTTCCCTCCATCGTGATCTCCCAAGCTAATAAGAAATCAAGACAACTTTCTTCTTAATGGAACCCAAATGGATGGATTCTACATGACTTGTTTATTGCATGGTTTGATATGTGTGTAGAATACTCACAAATAGACATTTCCTCAGTCAAGCTTGAGACCAAATTGAACATTCTATCCATCTCTTCTAATGAAAAATTTTGTTTCAAGGATGGTATCTTATGATTAGCTAGTGGGGAATAAATATCACAGAAGGAAGAATTGGTATCTTCATCTTGATGACATTCTGAAAAAATCTCACCAACCTTAGGATCTTTTGCATTTCCATCACTTTTCACAACTTGGAGTTTTTGAACTTCAAAATTTCTCATGTCCTCAAAATTTCTTGGCATATCCAAACTTATTGAAACATCAAAACTTGGAAGAAGTTATTCATTGAATGGGAACACAAACTCCTCTTGATCATGTTCATCAATTTTTCCTCCTGCGGATTTATCACATGATTCAAACACCATTGCACTAAACTACAAGGGTTGTTCCTCCATGATTTGGTGAGGCTGATCCAAAACATCACTATGCCCATATGCATTTTCACTTGGACTCAAAGCTATAATACAATTATCCTCATTGTTGATGTTCTTGTAAAGGCTAAAATTTTTGCTCTGATTATGAGAATAATTTCTTTGGGTAGCTAGTTGTCTTGGATGATTGCCTTGGTCTCTTGAAGAATTCTTCTTTATTTTGGTGAGTTCATTGGATAAAAGAGACATTATCTCCTTCATGGCCTTAAACTCTCTAGCCATATTATGTTTTGCTTCAGTGGATGCAGCTTCCTTCTACTCAAAGAAAGTGGTCTTTTGAGACTCATACCCTGAATATGTAATTATTGGCATTGGAGGAGCAGTAACCTACTTCATGAATGCAATAGCCTCTTTGAAGACCATTTCAATGGTATCAATGTCTTTGGGTGGGAGCCTTCTTAGAAAAATAGAAATTAATGAATCCATTGTTCCAAAATAGATTTGGATGATAGCCTCTTGTTGTATAATGTAAGAAAACTCCATTCTTTGATACACCTTATAGAAGCAATGATTAAACTATGAAATAGTCTCATGGGGATCCCTCTTAATTGAGATGAACTAATGATATAGGAGAGTTGGATCAACATAGATCTTGGATTGTTCCAAAAAAATTCTCTCAAAAGAGTTCCAATCTGTTATTGATGTTGGTGGTAGATTGAGGTACCAATTGAACTCCATATCCCCCAAAGTGTAAGGAAAAAGGTGACATACCACATCCATATGTTGAATCTGGTTTCGATTACAAATCTCCTTGAAAATTTTAATATGATCTTCTACTATTTGTGATTCTCCATAGATGAACTATATGCAAAAAATTTCAAGATTTTTGGGCAAGTCATGTAATGATTCAGTTAGGTTTAGAGGTGAACTTGGGGCATTGAAGAAAGACAAGGTGCATAATGATGGGGATGTGTGAAGTAGAATTTAGAGCAAACAATGATGATGAAATGTGTAATGTGAATGGGTGGAGTTCTTGGAATCCCTTTATCACTGTGATGCTTTTGAAAGTGACCAAGTTCTAGGAACTTGTGTTTATTTTAGAAAAGTAGACCTCTGAAGAAGAACACTTTCTCAAAATATTGCACTAGTGCACCTATACATCTTGGTGACAAGACCCAAAAATCCAAAAATTCTTCTGAGTGACAATTTTCCAGAGTTTGAATTTTTCTTCAACTTCAAAATTTTCCAGTGTTAGATTTTTTTTTTCTACTTCAAAATTTTTCAGAGTTAGAATTTTTTTCAACTTCAGGATTTTCCAGACTTAAAATTTTTTTCAACTTCAGAATTTTCCAGAGTTAGAATTTTTTTTCAACTTTAGAATTTTCTAGGGTTAGAATTTTTTCAACTTTAGAATTTTCCAAAGTTCAATTTTTTTTTTAACTTTAGAATTTTCTAGAGTTAGAAATTTTTTCAACTTCAAAATTTTCCAGAGTTAGATTTTTTTTTAAAATTTCAGAATTTTCTAGAGCTAGGTTTTTATTTATTATTATTATTATTTTTTTGTGTAGAATTTTTGAACAACTTGGGTTTTTCGAGAGGAATGGTTTTCATGCCCTCCTTCTAGTGACAGTTCTATTGATTTGTCATTTTACATTATGCTAAATGGAAAGAATTCTTGTGAATTCCTCTCTTGAAAAGCTGATTTTGTAAAAAATTGACTCCAAGGTTCCGGGTGATCTTGCGACCTACTGAAACCCACCCAGTTGAAGATATATGTGAATATTCATGAGGAGGCCTTTGCTGGTTCATTTTGATTTCAGATGAAATGTAGAATCTGCACACTATTCCAAAAATAACACTTAAAGAGAACTATGTTTTTCTATTTTTTGTTTTTTATGGATGTAATCTAATCAATGCAACTAATATGAGTTCCTATTCTAATGAGGGGTTAGCAAAGAAAATTATAGAACTTGAAAGAAAATAACATGAAGTTAAAATAAAATAACATGAAATTGAAATCATAATGGACATAAGCTACAAAAAATAACACACTACAAGTTAAGCTTTTGAAGAGATTGGTAGGTAACCAATGAAAATAGGAGCAGTGCTTCCTCGATTCCACTGATGCAATTGTCGACATGAAATTTCAATAACCAAATGATGTTTCAATCTTCATCAAATCGCAAGGCCACAGAAAGTGTGCTCACGCGATTCAAAGAGTTATGCAGGCACAATTTGGTGATTTCTTCTCAAGCTCGATATGTCAATGAAATTTGTAAATCTATTGCAAACACCAGAACAAAATATCGCACAACTAGAAATAACGCAATAAACCTTTGGCTCTGTTGGTGTTTGAAAATGTTACCCATTTCCAATTACCCTGATGAGAACAAAACATATCTAGGGGCAGCTAACTCCCATTTTCAACATGTGCATTCAGACACCAGGCCAACTATAAGGCATGACCCTTCTGCACTTCAGGCTCTGCAAAACCTAGGCGGGTGAACCTCTTTAGATCTGACTATGTGACCAGTGCAATAACCATATTCAGGATCTATAAAAGCAGATGAAACCCTTAATATCTCCTAGTGGTTTATGAAACAACATAGATTCTACAATAGCTAGGTGCAAACCGATATTATTCATAAACTGAGTGAGGGTTAAAACTTTTATGTCCACTTCAACATGAAGGGAAAAATTTGATTTATATTGAGGAAAGACAACATGTTCAATATGCAGCAAAAACTTTAATGATCCTACTAACGACCAGTGCCTTATCCATTAGGGCAATCCTACACTCCAGAATTATGCATCCTTGAACATCAATCAACATATGGCATACGTTAAGACATTCATGTTCAGTCTATTCATCTTATGAATTAGACAACAATATCCAATATAACTCCATACTTTCTCAGATCCTTTTTAATTGAAATTGCAACCTTGTCTTAAACCACAAGCAATTACATGACTCCTTGAGTCAAAGGCAAGCAAACTTCAAACATACAACCGGACAATTGCAAATAGATTCAAGATCTTTTTTCTTGAACATATAACATTACAAACTCAACAAGAAAGGAGATAGAGTCATATTGAAATTCAAAGCCTTCTGCACATTGTATTTATCTCCTTGAAATAAGTACATTAGGGATGCATAAAACAAGATACAAGATCACACTATTGTATCAGAACTATCTACAAAATCCATATGCTGTTCATACAAGACATGCTGGGTATGTGGCTTTCACAGCCTGAGCAGAGCTCTAAAAAAACTGGAAGAATAGAAAACCAACCAACCAACAACCCCTGCCCCCCCCCCCCCCCCCCCCCCCTTTATTTTTAGCCTTGGGATCTCACTTAAATAATGTGAGATGCAACAAGCTTCAGGCATAGAGAACTAACAAGTGTCCCTTACAAAAGATATCACAAGTTTGTAACAGAAGAAAGAAGAAAAAGATTAACAGAACATCATGTAGATCAAAGATTCTCCTGTAAGCTTTTTTTCTGTTACCACTTTTTGCTGATTCGGCTCTACCACTGATTTTTTATATGCGCAACTGCTAAGACCGCCTTACCAAAGACAAAATCAACTTTGAAAAATGTGCACCAACCTAGGCCCATAGGTTTTGTCAAGATGACTACTGAATGAGAATCATCTTTACTTCCCACTCTTTACTGATCATGCCAGGCTTCAAAAATAATAGAATCATTACTTAGCATGTAGTACATAAGCCGAGAAACAATATGGTTATTAAAAATAACAAAATAGGGATGCTTTAATCCCCAGCCATGTCTACTTCCTTAACCAACTTCTTGCCAAAATTTTCCATCTTCTGACACAAAAAGGGGGGACACGCACAAAAAATGAAAAAGACTATACCCCAGGGTATAAAATCTTCTTCACCCTCTTCCAAAACTATGCACAAGGTCTAAAATATTTCTGCTACCCTGGCATCAAACTAAGATGCTTTGAAAATTTATTTAAAAGATGATGTTTCTGCTAAAAAGGTTGTTAGCTTACAAAGTCTACTCCTTGTTCTTCTTACCACCTTGGTGACTTGACTACTACACCTGATTACTAGCTTTCCTCTATCAAAAAAACATACACAGGCATACGAAGCTAACCATTTTCTTTTTTTGAACCATCCTCTAAAAATAAATAGATCATTTTTTAAATTATCAGTGTCCCAGAACCAACTACTCTTAATGAACAATCCTTCCACTATCCATACCCTCAGACTTACTAAAATCTTTAGAAACATCTTTTGAATATATCACCAGGACTAAAAAATGCAGAGACTATGGTATACAAACTTACCTGAAGCCTTTTCTTTTATCTTTGTAACTTCTACATTTTATCCTTGAGCCAACTACTTGACACTCGTGCCAAATTTATCTCAATCCCAGCAGTAATTTTTTCGTTCAGAGATGACTCACGAATTTGTACTCGCACAAGTGTGATACTGGGAAAATCTCACTTGTTACACCCTGTTCTTTACCTTCACACGCGAAGGTTTTCATGTCTCATTAATATGCATAATGATACCACCTTCAATAGTAAAATATGCACCGTCGATCTTGAAGATCTTATAAATTGAAAATGTGAGCATGACGGCTTCAAAATCCACTAGGCAAGCTGGTCTAGAATAACCCAATCAAAATTAGCCATGTGTGCAATTTATCTTTTAGTGGGCGCTTCTTGCTTTTAAGAAATCCAAACACGCGAGAATCGCAGATCTGAATTGAATCAATGACTTGAGTCTACCCCACATGTCAGGCTTGTGTAATCCCACACTTTTTATCTTGCAAGCATGTTGATATAGCGGGCCAGCGCCCATCGTCGATCCAAAGAAGATCGATGGTTGATGAAAAATTTCCTAAATAACTATTGCACTATTTCTTTATCGCAAAACATGTGACACTTCAGAATGGCATGATTTGGTTAATTGCGATACGTGTCCATAATCCTTTTACCTGCATTATAAAATCATACGGAGATAAAACAATGTAGGCAAATGCTAGCCCTTGATGCTGGCTTAGATCGACGGTGATTCAAAATTTCAATAATAGGTGGCCCATCACAATGATCCTGACCAATGAGAAAAAACCTTTTACTGCATGTGTTCTGACAAGACTGACCTCGGCATTCAAGACTTCGGTGCCCATGACATCGTTACTTCCTCGCATTTTGGTCTCACTATGCCACGCATCGCAAAGTGGCACGCCTGCAATATTTATCTGCCTCTTATCTTGAAAATGCAGGAATGCCTCATTCGTCGATCTCACATAGATCAACGATGTTCATAACTTGTCTTCTGCGCTTGTACGAACATTTCCTTATTTCTTCATAAGGGAAAAATGTCACTTATGTGCTTGCCCGCTTTATTTAAGTCATGCTCATCTTCATCTTGTAGGCAAGCGGCATCCGGTGATCTTAACCAAGATCAACGGTGAGTCAATCTTTTTGAAAAATCTTGGACCTACGTAATTAGACTGTGGTACGTGCCCTCTTTGCGCTTCTTCGCATTTTGTAATGGCCTCGCATTTTGAAAATGTGGGAATGCGTGGTCCATCGATCTGGACAAGATCTATGATCGCCAAGACTTGCATGGTAAGTTTGAAAAGCAACTTTTTTGATTTAAAAAGGTGTAAACCCTGATTACCTTAAACTTAAAGCAGATTTAATCAAAACATTATTTCAAGTTTGCCTAAGGTTTAAAAGGGCATGCTCTGAGTAAGAAAATGAGATGGGCTAAAGGATTTCAAAAGATGTGGTGGAATTGTATAAAGAAAGGTTCATGACTGAATTCTGCATATTAAAATGGGGTAGAAAGCAGATTTAGGATTTGTTCAAAATAAGACTTTGTCATATAACTCAGAATGACAAATTATCATCATGGGAGGCTTAGGCAAACTGAATGGAAAGTATTAGAGCCATTGAACATCTTAAGGACCTCAAAAGGATAGCCGAGTGCACATTCAAGTATGGGCATTCATAGGGGTTGACTTTCTCAAAATTTCAAATGGATGCTCAAAATGGGAATGCAATTTTGAGCACCAACAGTGGCTCTATTTGGGGAAACATGTCCCTTGTGGGCATGGTAAGGTTCCAGATCTCTGGGAGAAGCAGACCACATACCTGAAACAACAAAACTTCTCTCGAACAGCTTATTGAAAGTAAGGAAACAACTACTTCTACTATTTATGAACGATGACCCCGAGCCACCAAACTTTAACAAAATTGTTTACCTCTGTCATAAACATGATTCTCATCTAAATTTTCATGAGGTAAACTAAAATTTCTTCTACCCATTTCACCAATCAGATTAGCATCATGCAACGAATCACTTGGTAAAATGAGATTAACACCTTCACTCTCATAGTGCATATAAAAACTAGGCACAAATTTAACCTCCTGCTCACTATGAAAGAGAACATCAACATGCTCTTGAATACCAATATCAAACTGAAACTCAACCCTATTGCTTGATTTATGCATATTGTTTATCAAAAATGCAAAGGGCTCATTCTCAACTTCGCAGAAAAAGTTATATATATCATGCATTTTTAACTCGCCTTGACTTTGCATTTCTTCAAGTATCTGACATCACTTCACAACCACCTGATATATCTCCATAATCAAAGTGCTGATTGGTTTTTACTTCATTTGAATGATCATAGAACTTACCATGAAGTGTTAGTTTCTCTTCAAAGACAACTCCATCGCACACTTCATCTTCACACTTACCAAATAAAACATCATTAGAAGATTCAATATTAGAAATAGAAGAACAATAATCTGATTTACCACAACAGTATGACAATGTATCATCATCAAACTCATTCTCAATTAAATCCGAATTTTCCATGTATTCTTCAAAAAGAGGATTGATAATTCCATGCAAAGTGCCTTTGTAGATATTAGGACAAGTGATGTGCTGATCAATGTCAAACTCCTCACCATATAATGGATTAGTGAAAACTTTAAAACCATTTCTAACATCATTATCATGGACACTTTTAGCATATGAACAAGAAAAATCAGAATCATATGAAGACTCAACATCCACTCTGTGAACGAAGCATGTAGAATACAAATCAAAGTTGCTTTCATTGTCTCCATATAGGTGATTACAATGTCTTGCAAGAAAATCATCATTTATCTTACCAATAGGTGTTGATACATTAATCTCAGGATCAATCATGTACTGATCATCACTGCACTCATCCTCAAGACATTCTTCTACACAATTAGGTAATATGTCTCTATGGATAACCTCTTTGTCTTCATATTGTGTAGACACATTTTCTTCATAAATTTCAATCTCAAACTGATTTACACAATCTTGAAATGGAAAATCACTTTCATATTTAGAAATAGTACTAATACCTTTACTAGAAAGAGAACACTCACTTTGGTCATTGCTCTCTTCTTCCCAATCAAAATTAGATTCATATGAAGGCGAACATACATTGTCTTTTTCCTCACTATGATTCGAGCAACCACTCTCATCATCTCCTTCATATGATGCTTCTTCATTGTACATTGGATAAACAACTTCATTGTCATCATTTGGAAGATGACTTACAGCTTCATTTACTGCTGAAACATTATCAACATTTGCATTATGTTCTTTTGATTGTGGCTGAGATGATTGTGATTCACGCTCTTCACTTTGTGTTAACTCTCCATGGCATGTCGGATCAACAGCATCAAACTCGTGATCTGAGAGATAACTTGCAGCCTTCTCACTTGCACAAGACTGAGATCTAGGTTCAACAACTTCAAAATTGGAAATATTAGTAATATCATCATACACATAACTGTCGTGAGAAAAACTTTCTATTGTAACCAATGTCTGATCTGTAAATTCAACATGTCGCTGAAACCTATCAGAGTCTGAAATATTATTCACTGTTGTAGCATCATGAACATGTGTGTTTCTATTTGCAACTGGACTAGCCTTTCTCATACACACATTCTGATTTAAATTCTCAATCTGATTAAAGCCTGCAGCAGGGGTGTTGTCATTCTGAACTATATTGGAACACTCAACATAATATTGCTCTTGATTTTTATCTTCATCATGCAAGCAGGCAACCCTAGAGAAATGACTCCTAGTAATTCCATACTTCAAATTATTCTCAATGTCCATGGCAGTCATAAAGGCCTGATATAATGTCTGAGGTTTCTTATTCCTCAACTGGTAACTCATTTTCTTATCAAATGCACCAAGGTAAACTATTAGGCACACTTTATCCTCTGGTCTACATTTCTCAGGGATCTCATTTAGGGTTCTTACGAATATGATGTTAAACTAAGGAACAAGCTCATCTTCCTTGATATGAATCCTTAAAAATTTATCAAATGAATCAGATAAGCTCACCCTCTCTCCAAATTGCTCCATGAAAGCTACATGCAACTCACTCCAGGATGAAAAAGAACATGTTGGTAAAAATGAAAACCAATCTCTAGCATCACCTTCTAGAGTCTGAACAAATAATTTCATGTGTACATCTTCATGGGGAATCTCATAGTCACCCATCAAATCACTAAAAACTTGAACATGCTGACTAGCTGAAACATTATGGCTTCCATTGAATTTAGACAAATGCTTTCTAATATCATCAGGGATGACAATAGGGAAACCATAGATACCATCAAAACATAATGGCATGTACCTCTTGGTAGAAAAGGATCTACGATTTTGGTCAATGGACTGCATACTAGGTGAACATAAATTTGCCATCTCTTGCAAACTAACAACTTCACCAAATATCTTTCTAGATTTAAGACTTACAGTAGATCTAAAAACTTTATTTACCAACTCAAATCTCCAAACATATTCCAAGATGTAAATACACTTTCTGAAACAATCCTTCATAGAACATGTTGAGATACATAAAACATTTCTCCTACGTAGTGCTTAAAATCACTTGATGGAGAAAACTTTCATATAACTTACTTTCTTGAAAAAGAAATTCAAGAAAGAGGAAAATACCTTAACTGTGATGCTTGCAACTTTTTCAATGCTATAAAGAACAACATATTCAAATCATGCTTGATTTAGTAACCTTTGCACAACATCAACCTTTTCTTTCAACCACTGCCAAAGGCCTGAGATAACTTCTTCAAATCTATATTCCAACTGTTGCAACTTTCACAATACCTTTCACTTCACAAATTACACTGGTGCAGAGATATACTTTAGAGTCGTCACTCATTAAATGAGAAAAGATTTTCCTAGCTTGCAGAAGACGACAAGCTAGTCCAGAATTTATAACACGTATTTGAAAACTCACACACAACCTTGGAACATTACACCCTTAACAAAGTGAAAGAACACATTATTAATTGGTAAACATGAAACCTTGCATACAAAACTGAGTATGCAAATTTTTGGACTGAAATATATTACACCAGAGATCTTTGTCCATTTATCAATGAATTTCTTCATGACTCCCCAGCAGAGTCACCATTTTGTTGGTGTTTGAAAATGCTACCCGTTTCCAATTACCTTGATGAGAACAAAACATATCTAGGGGCAGCTAACTCCCATTTTCAACATGCCCATTCACACACCAAGCCAACTATAAGGCATGACCCTTCTGCACTTCAGGCTCTGCAAAACCTAGGCGGGCGAACCTCTTAAGATCTAACTATGTGACCAGTGCAATAACCATATTCAGGATATATAAAATCAGATGAAACCCTTAATATCTCCTAGTGGTTTATGAAACAACATAGATTCTACAATAGCTAGGTGCAAACCGATATTATTCATAAACTGAGTGAGGGTTAAAACTTTTATGTCCACTTCAACATGAAGGGAAAAATTTGATTTATATTGAGGAAAGACGACATGTTCAATATGCAGCAAAAACTTTAATGATCCTACTAACGACCAGTGCCTTATCCAATAGGGCAATCCTACACTCCAGAATTATGCATCCTTGAACATCAATCAACATATGGCATACGTTAAGACATTCATGTTCAGTTTGTTCATCTTATGAATTAGACAACAATATCCAATATAACTCCATACTTTCTCACATCCTTTTTAATTGAAATTGCAACCTTGTCTGAAACCACAAGCAATTACATGACTCCTTGAGTCAAAGGCAAGCAAACTTCAAACATACAATCGGACAATTGCAAATAGATTCAAGATCTTTGTTCTTGAACATATAACATTACAAACTCAACAGGAAAGGAGACAGAGTCATATTGAAATTCAAAACCTTCTGCACATTGTATTTATCTCCTTGAAATAAGTACATTAGGGATGCATAAAACAAGATACAAGATCACACTATTGTATCAGAACTATCTGCAAAATACATATGATGTTCATACAAGACATGCTAGGTATGTGGCTTTCATAGCCTGAACAAAGCTCTAAAAAAATTGGAAGAATAGAAAACCAACCAACCAACCCCCCCCCCCCCCCCCCCCCCCCCCCCCCCCTTTATTTTTAGCCTTGGGATCTCACTTAAATACTGTGAGATGCAACAAGCTTCAGGCATAGAGAACTGACAAGTGTCCCTTACAAAAGATATCACAAGTTTGTAACAGAAGAAAGAAGAAAAAGATTAACAGAACATCATGTAGATCAAAGATTCTCCTGTAAGCTTCTTTTTTGTTACCACTTTTTGCTGATTCGGCTCTACCACTGATTTGTTGTATGCGCAACTGCTAAGACCGCCTTATCAATGACAAAATCAAGTCTAAAAAATGTGCAACAACCTAGGCCCGTGGGTTTTGTCAAGATTACTACTGAATGAGAATCATCTTTACTTCCCACTCTTTACTGATCATGCCAGGCTTCAGAAATAATAGAATCATTACTTAGCATGCAGTACAGAAGTGGAAAAACAATGTGGTTATTAAAAATAACAAAATAGGGATGCTCTGATCCCCAGCCACGTCTGCTTCCTTAACAAACTTCTTGCCAAAATTTTCCATCTTCTGACACAAAAAGGGGGGACACGCAAAACAAATGAAAAATACTATACCCCAGGGTATAAAATCTTCTTCACCCTCTTCCAAAACTATGCACAGGGTCTCAAATATTTCTGCTACCCTGGGATCAAACTAAGATGCTTTGAAAATTTGTTTAAAAGATGATGTTTCTGCTAAAAAGGTTGTTAGCTTACAAAGTCTACTCCTTGTTCTTCTTACCACCTTGGTGACTTGACTACTACACCTGATTACTAGCTTTCCTCTATCAAAAAACCATACACAGGTATACGAAGCTAACCATTTTCTTTTTCTGAACCATCCTCTAAAAATAAATAGATCATTTTTCAAAGTATCAATGTCCCAGAACCAACTACTCTTAATGAACAATCCTTCCACTATCCATACCCTCAGACTTAGTGAAATCTTTAGAAACATCTTTTGAATAAATCACCAAGACTGAAAAATGCAGAGACTATGGTATACAAACTTACCTGAAGCCTTTACTCTTATCTCTGTAACTTCTGCATTTTATCCTTGAGCCAACTACTTGACACTCGTGCCAAATTTATCTCAATCCCAGCAGTAATTTTTTCATTCAGAGAAGACTCATGAATTAGTACTCGCACAAGTGTGATACTGGGAAAACCTCACTTGTTACACCCTCTTCTTTACCTTCATGTGCCAAGGTTTTCATGTCTCATTAATATGCATAATGATACCACCTTCAATAGTAAAATATGCACCGTTGATCTTGAAGATCTTATAAATTGAAAATGTGAGCATGACGGCTTCAAAATCCACTAGGCAAGCTAGTCCGAAATAACCCAATCAAAATTAGCCATGTGTGTAATTTATCTTTTAGTGGGCGCTTCTTGCTTCTAAGAAATCCAAACACGGGAGAACCGCAGATCTGAATTGAATCAATGACCTGAGTCCGCCCCACATGTCAGGCTTGTGCACTCCCACACTTTTTTATCTTGTGAGCATGTTGATATAGCGGGCCAGCGCCCATCGTCGATCCAAAGAAGATCGATGGTTGATGAAAAATTTCCTGAATAACTATTGCACTGTTCCTTTATCACAAAACATGTGACACTTTAGAATGGCATGATTTGGTTAATTGTGATACGTGTCCACAATCCTTTTACTTGCATTATAAAATCATATGGAGATAAAACAATGCGGGAAAATGCTAGCCCTTGATGCTGGCTTAGATCGACGGTGATTCAAAATTTCAATAATAGGCAACCCATCACAATGATCCTGACCAATGAGAAAAAACCTTTTACTGCACGTGTTCTGACAAGCCTTACCGCGACATTCAAGACTTCGGTGCCCATGACATCATTACTTCCTCGCATTTTGGTCCCACTGTGCCACGCGTTGCAAAGTGGCATGCCTGCAATATTTATCTGCCTCTTATCTTGAAAATGCACGAATGCCTCATCCGTCGATCTTAGATAGATCGACGATGTTCATAACTTGTCTTTTGCGCTCGTACAAAAATTTCCTTATGTCTTCATAAGGGACAGATGTCACTTATGCGCTTGCTCGCTTTATTTAAGTCATGCTCATCTTCATCCTGTGGGCAAGCAGAATCCGGTGATCTCAACCAAGATCAAAGGTGAGTCAATCTTTTTGAAAAATCTTGGACCTACGTAATCAGACTGTGCTACGTGCCCTCTTTGCGCTTCCTCGCATTTTGTAACAGCCTCACATTTTGAAAATGCAGGAATGCGTGGTCCGTCGATCTGAAGAAGATCTATGATCGCCGAGACTTGCATGGTAAGTTTGAAAAGCAACTTTTTGGATTTAAAAAGGTGTAAAACCTGATTACCTTAAACTTAAAGCAGATTTAATCAAAACAGTATTTCAAGTTTTCCTAAGGTTTAAAAGGGCATGCTCTGAGTAAGAAAATGAGAGGGGCTAAAGGATTTCAAAAGATGTGGTGGAATTGTATAAAGAAAGATTCATGACTGAATTATGCATATTAAAATGGGGTAGAAAGTAGATTTAGGATTTGTTCAAAATAAGACTTTGTCATATAACTCAGAATGACAAATTATCATCATGGGAGGCTTAGGCAAACTGAATGGAAAGTGTCAGAGCCATTGAACATCTTAAGGACCTCAAAAGGACAGCCGAGTGCACATTCAAGTATGGGCATTCATAGGGCTTGACTTTCTCAAAATTTCAAATGGATGCTCAAAATGGGAATGCAATTTTGAGCACCAATAGGCTCAATCACAATTTCATGAACAAAATTCACAAAATAATGACACATTCAGACAAGAATCACTACACTCCAAATGCGAGCACCAAAAGCATAATTTTATTGCATAATAACGGCAGCCCTGATTACATATTACAACAGGGTATTTATAAGAAATTATCTCCTAAATTTGTGTTGAGAGTGAGAGATATCTTCATGGAATAAAATTCTTTTTAAACAATAAAACAAACTAATTATATACAAACTAACTATCTAACTGGTGCTTAGTATGACTCCATCCATTTTATATTCATTAATTGGATGCATGAGCTTTTACATGTCAAAAATAAAGAAATTATGAGAGAAGAAAGAATGATAAAGCTCCAAGTCTAGGTGGAAGAGACTAGAAGTGCCAAAATTGGAAGTTGATCCTTCACAGGCATTTGTAAGAGTTAAACTGCCATTAGAATGTATTTTCGATGCATGAAAGCTCTATTTTTGGAACTAGAAATTAACTGTTATCAAATTATTTTTTTAAATGTGCACCTATGGAGCTGCATACCTATGGACTTGTGGAGCTGCACACCTCAAAAATGTACACCTACTAAAAATGCACACCTCTTGAAAATGTGCACCTCCAAAATGTGCATCTACTAAAAATGCGCACCTCCTAAAAATGCACACCTCCAAAATGTGCACCTATTGAAAATGCCCACCTCTTGAAAATGCACACCTGTGCACCTCTTAAAAATGTGCACATGTGCACCTACACACCTTCATGAAAGTTGTACAAGGTGCTCAAATCGTCAAAAGATCAATGTTCTTGGTTTTGAAAATGATTTCTGGGTTTGGCTCAAATGGGGTTTTAGATCACTTTTGTGTACTTACTTTGATCCTTTTGATGATTTATACCCTATTTATAGCCAAAAAATTTCATAGACTTGAACTCCTTCTACTTCTAAAATCCCAAGGCACCTAAGTTGAATCTTGTCATTAATGGTTGCATAAGATGAAGAACTTATTCTAGTTCACATATCTAACCTCTATATCTTTGATCTTCAACATAAATTACTTGATTCTTTCTTCTCTCTGAATGCCTGATCCTTCCCAATCAGAGACCAAGTGATCTAGATTATCCAAAATGATCAAATGTTTGAAACTTGTTCATACTTTTTTTAACAATTTTTTCTAGGTCCTTTTAATTGGCTTTTTCAGAGGCCTTTTGCTCAAAATTTCAAGTTGAAACTTTCATCAATACCTAAATCTGGGCAACCAAAGGCTCGCTATTTTAGGGATTGAAATTAGATTTCTAGCTCCTTTTTCCAATGGTGTAAATGGTTTTGAGTTCCAAGCTCTAGGTCAAACGTTATAACCCAGACTAGTTGAGGATGCCCTTTTATTTGCAAAAAAATGCAAACATTAATCTAGAGAGTTAAAAATACTTAATTAAGACAAATCCTAATAACAACAAGAAACAACCCAAAATACCCTAAGCATCGAGAACACCTTAAGAACCTAATTTTACCCCTAGAATGCAAAAAAAGGACACACCTAGCCCATCTGATAGGTGCACCTAGTGTGCCTTTCATCAAATTTTAGCATATGGGTACACAATAGCACACCTCATGGGGTGTTCTGATGTGTATCCTATGTTGACCTAAGCACATTTAAACCAAAAAAATGAATACTAAAGTGCGTAGCAAGCGCACCTGATTAGGTGCGCTACATCGCACCTTAACTCAAATTTTTAACATTGTTCCATTGCTTGAGTGTAGGTAGGGGAGGCAGTGATGGGGTGGTGCACACTTTTGCTGGTGTAATGATGTGATGAGGAGAGCTAGAGGAAGCAAGAATAACAAGTGGGGGAGTGAGGGGGGTGTGCAACTGCGTTGCTCCACACTTACCTATAATGAGTGCCCTTTTATGTGTTTTGGCGCATTAATGCACCTAGGTAGGTGTGTTGGTGTGCCTTTTTGCTTTGCAAAAAGACTTATCTCCTCTGACGATGAAATATAGACTTTGGGTTTTTTGAATCGTTACCAGGATCTGACCAAAAATACTAAAAAAAGACTTAGACCCTAGACTAGGGATCTGAAAAGCCAAAAGAATTATACTAGGGGATCCCCATTTTTACGAAAAATGGGGCGTGCATTGTGAAACCACAACAAATAGCCCCAACAAAATGGAAGAAATGGTAGAGGCATTTCTTTACCAGCAAGCATTTCTTCGATATGTGTCCAACATTAACTGAATCATGAATACTCCAAGCATAATTTGAGTCACTTTACAATCAAAACCTTAGAATCTTGAATCTCCAAGTTTAGTGTGTGTTCAATGTATCCATTTCCTTCGAAATCTTAGGATGTGGTCAATCAAAATCTTTCGACAACTTGGAAGCAATCTTCCACCCTTCTTGGCACATCCATCAAGAATCTCCTCTTGGCTTCTATTTCATTCCATTATGTCAAACCTAGCTCAAGAAAATCTTGGATAGCATCATGGATAGTATTGAGACCTTGGAAAAGGGTGCAAAATAATTGAAGAGGGACCTCAAGATTGACATCAAAAAGTTGAGGATTTTATTGAAGCTATACAAAATAAACTAAGGGTTATGGTGGTTGTAAGTAAAACAACCATGAATATTATTACAAATGGGCTTAAGAAGCTTAATGGTCAAGCTGAAGCTATGTGGGGTATATTCAAGAGTTTTTTAGCTTCACTTTTAAGTAAATCAGTTAGATCACAAAAGTATGGCATGAAAAGAACAATGATGTGGTTCCTCTCTGTGATCTAAGATGGTAACTCACAAAAAATTTCCATTCTATCTATCTGCTACATGCTTCTGATTTTTTAGTTCACAAACTCTCATGCTACAATTAATTCACATCATCAACCTTTTCAACCAATATTTTCAAAAAATTAATTACATAAAAATCATTAAAATTGTTGCTTACATTGTTTGTAGTAACTCTATTTAAACACAATTCAACCTATTTGCAATAGCTCCATTTGAACACAATTCAACCAAGTCAATGACCATAAAATTAGGAATGCGATGAACCTTCTTAATTGTGCCACCCAATAAAAGCTACATTATTTATAATATAGAAAATGAATGATATGTTTGAAAACCCCTCATTATCAATTTTGCCAAGTCTCTAGAACATACATATGATGTGGATGTCTATGTGGAAAAACATTACAAGTATGAGCTAAACTAGATAAACTAAGGGCTATTGGATGTGGTTGTTGTAAGTAATTGTAAGTAAAATTGCCATAAATAATATGACAAAGGGACTTAAGAAGCTTATGCTCAAGTTGAATCTATGTGGGATATATTTAAGAGTCTTTCAACTTTATCTTCAAGCACATCGGTTAGACGAAAAAAGGATGACAAAAAAGGACAATGATGTGGTTTTTCTCCTAGATCTTGCAATGCGACTCTTTAATAAGGACAAGAGAGCTTCCCTCATTAAAAACATCATGAACTAGGTCAAAAGCATAAATGAAAAAATAACTTTAAACATATATTTTGGTAAAAGCATTATAAGGACATTGGATGTTTTTCTCAAGTTTTATCATTTTGACTTTTTGGTATTTATTTCATGATTATTATTTGATCTTTCTAACATATTTTTTAAGGGTTTATAGGCCCTTTAAAATAAAATTTTCTGTAGTCAAAAAAGAATTCTTAGAACATATCTCTACATGCTAAAATAAGATGGTAACTCACAAAACATTTCCATTCTACCTATCTACTACATTCTCTTGAATTTTTCGTACTACAATTAATTCACATCATCAAGCTTTTCCACCAATATATTCAAATAAGACTTCTATGAAAAATCATTAAAATTGTGGCTTATATTGTTTGAAATAAATGCATTTGAACAAAATTCAACAAGTGAAATGACCATAAAATTAGGTAGGCAATAAACTTCCATAATTGTTTCACCCAATACAATATTGCTAGTACTTATAATATAGAAAATGAATAATATGTTTAGAAAAACTCTCATTATCAAATTTGCCAAGTTTCTAGAACATACCAATGATGACATAAGAGCATCTAGAATCTACAATTGACTAATTCTTGGATATTTATGTGATCCTTCATGATCACCATTACTGAAAGCTTTTTCGTATTGTCATTGCCTTGGGGTCTTTCCTCCTATGTAAATTCTTATGCTGCTCATACCTTTCACCTTTCCCCTAGTCAAATTAGTCCATAACCTAATTTAATTACAACTATCTTGGTAATAATTCTTGTGTTTTACAACCAATAAAGAGCATAATCCTATTTAAAGATAGTCTTGACCTCATTCCATGTAATAGTTTTGCTAGAGAAGAACATGGACATATACATCATCAAATGGCTTGGGACTATCAAGGAAGAATACAAAGATCTTCCCTTGGCTGTCATCATTTAAAAAAACAATAATTTTGATGAAAAAACCCTTGGCTACCATCATCACTTGGTCTTATTATGTTGAGAGGTGTTCTATACAATGGTAGCACAAATGCCCAGTATGGGAATATGTCAAGATTCCTTGTCATTGCAAAGGAAAAGGGGGTAGTTACAAACTGTTAAATCAAATATTAAATTATAAAATGTAAAGCATTCATAGCTGGCCAAAATAAAAGGAAGCCAAATGGAGGTCAAAATAATAGGATGCCAAGTGGCAAATCCAAAATAATAAATAAAGTCCAAAATAATAGAGACACATGGCCATTCTGAATAATAGGCCTCAAAATACCCATCCGGGAAAAAATTGACACCCAAATAATAATTTATCTTTTACTTTCTATTTTTTTATTTTGAAGAAAATGTAGTTATTAATTATTAATTTAAAATATATTATTTCATTTATGAGTAAAAATAGTATAGAGAAGAGCACTAAATGGGTTGTTGGTTACAGATGATAAGGAATAATAAGGTTGGTTTAAAAATAGTGTGAACCATACTCATCGCACATGGTGAGGTGGAAGGCCAAAGTTTTAGCCTATGCAAATCAAACTATTACACATTGCTAGGTAGTGGAAGTGATAATGAATGAGAGTGTGGAAGATCATTAGCTTAGGCAAGACTAAGAATTTTGATTAGCATTTATATCTGCATCCTCACCAAACATTTGGTTATTTTCCCTCTTCAGCACAATGAATTATAACCATCAAAAATCTATCATCTAGATTAATTTTCTACAAATAATCAGAGCCTTTGGTGAGTGACATGCTTTTATTTGGGTTGGAGTAGGCTCTACCAACCACACATTATCATAAAGGTTACTTTGTTTCTAATTTGTATCTTTTATGATTGTATTTTTTTAATTCTCTTTAGAAATTGCTACTCTATAAGTAGCTAAGTTGTATTCTTACTAAAATTGATTCTTTTTATATTTTGACAGATGGAAAGAATTTCTCATTGCATTTGTTTCAAAGATTTGATTATATTCCAATTCTGCAAGTGCATTAAAAATAATATAATTGATAAGATTGTGATTGACTCTTATTCTTATTCTTCAAAATTGCAATTTTAGCCTTTCAATCTAGGTTTGCATGTATCTATTTTCCAAACAACCTATAGAATATTATTCCAAAAAAAATTGTTTCATAAGATGGTGTATTTCATCTTGCAATCTCCAGTCTTTCAAAAATTCAATCCGACTATGCATATAAGCTAAGTTGGCAGCTCAAAATTTCATTTCTCCATCTTTGCACATAATAGCCACCTTTTGTCTCCCTCTTCCTTCTTAAAAGTAGATGAGGCAGCATATCAACACAAGGCTGCTACAAACTGTGAAGAATGATGGCTTATGGTTGAAATTGAAAGGCACATGTGACATTGAAATTCTTGAAGGAGGAGGTACTAAAGCCTTTGCAAGGTAACACCGATGTTGGTAACTTTTTTGGTTTGCAAGAAGATTGTAGATGAAAATGGAGGGGGCATTTTGATAAGAATTTACTCTGGTTTTAATCATTTGAATATATAATAGACGTAACTTGCCGGATCCAATGCTCATGATCATGAAGTTCATTCCATATTCTTCTTTCATTTTAATTACATTGCATTCGAAATAATAATTCTTGTTTTCTCCAAACTTCAATAAAGTCTAATTTTTAATTACTTCACCCAATATTTTGTTTGTAAATATTGAGTTGCTAGACATTATGATTTTCCTTTGTTCTATGTTTTTCTTTTTTTTTTTGGCAGGTCCTACCTTCATTTTCTAGATTGCAATTATTATTTTTCTATTTTTAAATCATTATTATCTCATATAAAAAATAAAAATAATATTAATTTATTCATATTAGTTTATAAAATATTACTATTCTAAAGTGTGGTTGCTTCTAAATTTTAAAAAGATTAAGAAAGATTTATATTTTTTAGAGATTCTATATGTAATTTTTTTTTTAATAATAAAAATGTAGAAATTTCTATTACAATACATTTTTTTTATCAGTAAATGGCTGAAGCCTAGATTTATTATTATTATTATTATGTTGCAAACTTTTGCCTAATTTTTATTACAATACTTAATCTTTCTTAAATGTTGCTAATAGATTTGGAAAGGTAAGAAAGCATAACAAATTTGAAAAGGTAAGAAAGACTCATATTTATAGAAAATATATATATATATATTGAAAAATTTACAAATAAAAAGATGGGCTTTGATCAAATTAGAATGAATATTAAAGATATAAATATAAATTTAATTAGAAATAATTGAAGAATCATTTCAAATTAGCCCTTATTTCTTTTCTATTTAAATGATTTTAATTAGAAAGTTTTGTACATTCTTGAATGTTTATATTGTAAGAAATGTATGAAATAAGAACTTGACAATAGGAAACAAGTGCCATGTAGGTCTATTTGTCTTATAGCGATAGTTAATTATAATGAGTTTTTAAAATGACTATAGTTAATTATAAAGAAATTTTTGATAAAATATATTTTAACTATTGAATTTCATAATTAATATGTTTAAATTAAATTAATATTGCTAACATAAATTTAAAAAGTACAGACTTTTAAAAGGTTTTTGAAAAGATTTATTATTGTTCATAAATATTCTTATGAAATATTTTTAAGCAAACTAATACAATAACTAAAATTACATTTATACTTACTATATTCAAAATACTATATTATTTAATAAATAATATTAAATATCATCATAAATACATTAAAAAAATACATAATAAATTCAAAGTAAATTTAATTATTAATCAATGTTATTTATATAATAAGAATAAGAATAAGTTATTTATATAATATTGTTGATACCCGATATGAACAAGGTTTTTAAAAATGTTAATTTGTTATTTCGAACTACTTTGAACTAAGATTCAAAGTAGTTCCAAGTGGTTCAGTGGTTCAATGGTTTCGGTGGCTTCTTAGTTCTGAAAGTTCTTTCTATATTCCAAGCAAATTAGTGGTTTGGTGTGAAACAACTTATGGGTTCAGAGGATGGTGCCCAGAATTTGCAAGACTATGATGGGAACCTCAGATTCAGCGATTCGTACTTTGGTCCTGATACCTCTTACCCCAAGTTAGTGGTTCAATTCAAAAGTTCAGAGGCACAAATGATCAGTTGGAAGTCTGGGTTCACAATTCTAATTGCATAAAAACTCATGATTTGGTTTAAACTTAAGTTCAAGAGATCAAGATGCATGTTTCAGTCTCAATTGGTCAAAATTCACCATTCAAGTTGTACTAAGAGAGTGGGACTGAACAAATTTGGCTCTGTCGCTAACTCCCCGCATGATGGGAGTTAGAGGAATGTGGTAAATGATAGGAATGATGTGATTCATCCCGATTAGTTCAGATGTTGGCAAATTATCAAGTTAAAAGAAAGCTATGTGAAGGAGCCATTATCTAGCAACAGTATTAGAATCATGACTTATTAAAAGGAGAAATTAAGAGATAGATATCCTTGTATAACCTGAACTGACCCGAGTGCATGGAATGGTTCAAAAGAAACAAGGCTTAATTTCCTCAAGAAAGAGAAAGCATAAGGTGCGGTGTGAGAAATACATAATGAAGGTATTCATAATCTATTACCATAATTGTCTCGAGTTTTCATCAAGAATCATCTGTGGCCCAGCTAAAGTTCCTTCTACATGCTAGATCATATACTTCAATACTCCAAGTCACGTGGAGTCTTGTTGCAAGAAATCCAATGCTTACATAAACATGATAAATGGTCTATGTTTTAGATGAAAACGTAGTCACAAAGGCTTGACCATCACCCTAGAGGCGTGTTCCCTCAGTTTGATCATGTTAGGTCATGGGAATGGGCTGCATACTGCCATGAAGCATTATAAGGAAATAGATACCCCTTAATAATATATATCAAGGGAATCAATTTCAAAGTGGGTATATTTGTAGACAATTAAACAACAAATGAAGACTTTCATAATTTGCATGGAGTCATACACCATGTGACTCGAAACCTAGCCCGATGTAACTTGTACCTTGGTCGGTGAGACATGCAAAGTGCCTAAACATATTATGAGTGAAACCCCTCGGGCAAAGAGACCCGTAATCTGCCATCAAATTTAACCCATCTCCCTGAGGAAGCCGTGGATTTCTAATGGGGAGGCAGGTCTCATTAATTTATAATGGGAGGATAGAGTACACACAATTGCAATGTATAGAAGATATACGCAAACCATTTGGTGAAATGATAATACAAGTGCGGGCTTTGTATTAATTGGGCACTGTATCAGTTATTCGTGCCAGATTTGAGAAATGAGAGCATAATCTGCACAGACATTGTCATCTCCAAACCTGAGAGCACAAACAGTGGATATGATGGCAGGAGGACTCAGGTTGCTGTGGAAATAAAGGAAACATGCAAATTGTATAACCAAGAACCCGAACGCCGAAGGCTGATCAAAGGTTGTTGTCGCTGTCACAAAGTTTCAAGTTCTGCCAAGAATTTTGAAAGGGTGCTTTTGATCATGAAACCCGCAGGCTTCATCAACTTTGAGGAATGGAGTGATGCAGATTAAAGAAATATGTATGGAGTTTTGATTCAAATTTTTCATACGACCTATATGTTTGAGGCATGTGTCCAGGTTGAAGTACTTGAACGTGCAATGCCATTGGAACAAAGATGGGTGGCTGCCAAACTCGAATCCATAATTGAAGGTTTGGGTAGATTTTGAGAAACCCATGTCGGGACTTGCATTCAAAAATGGAAAATGGAGAATGTGCGCCAAGTCTCTAACCAAAATATCAACAAGAACCCACGTCAAACACAATGTCTCGTGCTTTCTATAATGCACACGGAATGTCACAATGGAAATCAAAGGACAATTCATAATAAGTAATTCTGATGCACGATTTGTCCAAAAATCTTGTTGAAGGGGATTCGGGAAGATCGTGATATGGAACTTGATGATGGCATCCCCAACATGAGAACTTGTGGTCGGCTCGGTAAAACAAATGGATTGTGAGATATAATCCAACCCGAACATGTTTGGTATTCAGTATAGAATAGAGGAATGGCGACAGTGGTGTTAGTAACTGGTTTTGATGTTCTAATCATCAGCAATATCTCTGATAGCCGTATCTTTTACTAATATCAAAGGCAGTTTTGACAGATGTATGGTAACAGGAAACTGAGCTCATCTTTGATGAATATCGGGTCTCAAAAGCATGACGAGGTTACCCTCACAAAAACCAGTTTGAAAGGCCTCTTGGAAGTAGTGTTCAATAGATTATTGCTAGACATAAATTTGCTATAAAGTTTATTTCATAAGTGGAAGCCGCGGGAGGTAACTCAGAAGGTGATAAATAATTGTCAAAGATTCATATACCTGCGTGATGGAGCTACCATTTCTCAACAAATTGAAGTATCAAAGATCATCAATATAAAAATGTGATCGTTGGAATCATAAAGAGCAACTTTGAATGATGTTGCCCAGTCACCCACATCATTGCATTGCCCATACACCACGTGGACTTAAAATAAATTTTATAAAGTCCATCATAACCTGATGACCAATTGGAAGCTTTAATAAAGTTATAAGTTGTGATGTTTGATTACCATAATGGAGATAGACATTATGTTGTTGGGAGATAAAGATTAAAAGAAAAATGGTAAAGTGCATTCCTCCAAAAAAATCAGTTATTCAAACTGGATTGAAGCCGATAGGGAAAAGGAGATAAATAAATCAGAAAAGGCAGGGAAAACAAGGGTTCCACTTTTCCTCCAGAAACTAAAAATAGTGTGCTTCAATATGGAGGATAAGTTTTCCAGATTAATTTCATTTTCTTATGAAGAAGAGAGAACAGAGTTTATTTCTGAACAGTGTGTTAGAAATAGGAGAAATTTTGATTTGTTAATGTAATGCAAAAGAAAAGAGTTTTAGTTTTTCTTTTAAATAGTGATTTGATTACAAATGTGTAATAGGATCTTTGTTATCTTTTACTCTTCAAAGAGGGGAGACTGGAGGATAACTACAAATTAAAACTTTGATTTTGGGGCAGTTTCCTTCCACCGATCTTGATCTTTGTGTTGTTTTTAGTTTTCTCTGAAATATATTTTAATGTCACTTTTTTCCGATTATGTTATCATTTGAAGATATCTTTAACAGCTCTGATTCCTCATTTCCTCAAGAGGATGGCAGATACTTTCTTAGTGTTTGTCTATTTCGTAATGCAGCATCCAGGCAAATAGACTTTATGTTATTTGTTGTCATTTTCTTTTCAGTCATTTAGTTTTCACATCTATTTCAAGTTTAAGAATAGATGTTTGTAAACCTTTTGTGCTTTCTGGTTAAAAGTATCCATATTCAAATTCATTGCAAAACATATATGGGGAACTGTACTCGAATAAATTCAGAGGGCACTTACACTCTTTCAATAGTGAAGTGACCCAACTGTTAGTGCTGATTAGTCTTCTTATTTGGGCATTTAGAGTTAATTTGCATGTATTATCTATTTACTAACAAATATATATAATTAATAAATATTTATTTTAACATTAGAAATAATCAAATGAGGAAGAAATGCTTATTCGTGATTGGTTTGTTTGTGCAAAACTATTGAATAATTGAATAGAGGTGAATGAAATAGTATATGCCTACTACAAGTACAATAAAGAATAATATATGAAGTATGAATTAATCCCCTACTCTAAATTATGATTATGAGTTAGATAAATTTTATATTAATTTAATGTTCATATCTTTTTTTATAAAACTACATAGTAATCCTAAGCATACTATTAACCTTGATGTAAAATCTCACCATGCCATAATTCTAAGCCTACCCCTAACATTGATTACAATTTCAACTATTATATTAAAAATGAGAAACCTAACCCTAATCATTAATTCTAAACCCTAATACTTGTCCTAACCCTATTCTTAAATGAGAAACCTAAGCCTAAATGCTAAACCCTAATTCTAATTGTAAATTCAAATCCTAAACCTAACACTTGAACTCTAGCCCTAACTATAACAATAACCCTGACGGAAAGTAATCTTAATCCTAAGCATAATTATAAATCTTAATCCTTAAAGATAATAATCATAACCCTAATGATAAGTCTAAATCTATCCCTAATATTAACTCTACACCAAACACTAACTCTTTCTCTAACCATGCTCCTACTTTTTTCCCTAACTATACAAGTAGTCCATATGATGATTTCACATCTTTCAATTTTTCACTTATTACTTCATCTAAATAATTGTACTAGGAGATAGAGTTCTCCTTTCATCTATGTAGTAGAATAATAAATAAATGATTTAACCTTTTAGCTCAAATTCTTCTCAACTATACTCCAAATATTTTACCTTGACCTTTATGTTTGTAATATTAAAGCTTTTACATGACATATATCATTAATATGTTGAGCATTAAATTATGTATAAAATTGATGTGTTATTTGTAACTATTAACCTACTCTAAAGCGTAATATTTATTTTATACTCATTTTTAGTGTAATCATTACCTTAATAACATTTAGTAGCCCTTCATTGTACACTATTCATGCTAAGAATAATTAACATTAACCAATGGTCTATTCATAAATGTAACTATTAAAATCATAAAACTACTTAAGGAATGCTATATCTTTATGTTGCTCTATTATGCTAAGAGGCATTTGTAACGAAAACAAGCTACCCTCCTAAATGTAACTATAAATGTAACACTAATCGTAACTCTAACCATGGTTCTACTTTTTCCCCTAACCTTATCCATGATCATGAGAATATACTTATTATTATATATGCTACCTTATATAATAATAAATATATTCTAAACTCCCAACCGTTACTCCCCTTCTAACTAGAACTATAACCCTAAGTTAACTCCTAAATGTAACCCTTTCTCTAACTCTATCCCTAACTATAACCGTAACCCTACCCCCACACCTAGCTATAACCCTAAATCTAACTCTACCATAATTGAACTTTAACCCTAATCATAACTATAGTCATAACCCAAACTCTAACCTTAACCCTCACTCAAAACTATAACCTTAACCCTAAAGCAAACTTAAACCCTAAACCTAACCCTAATCCTAACCATAATTCTAATTCTTTATCTACCCATAACTCAAACTATAACCCTAATTGTAACTTAAACTCTAACCCTAAGTCATATTTTAACCCTAAACCTAACCCTAACCCTTTCTCTACCCCTATCTCTAACCCTAACCCTAACCCTAACTCTAATCCTAACCATGACCCTAACCCTAACCCTAAAACTTTATTTACCCCTATCTCTAACCCTAACCCTAACTTTATTCCTAACCTTAACCCTAACTCTAATCCTAATAGTAACCCTAACCCTAACCCTACACCCACCTTTAACTCTAAACCTATATCTAACTCTAACTCTAAACCTAACTCTACCATAGTTGGACATTAACCCCAACTCTAACCCTAATTTTAATCCTAACCTTACTAATGACCCTATCTCTAACCCTAACCCTAACCCTAATCCTAAGATTTACCTTGACCCTAACCCTAACTCTAATCCTAACCTTTACCCTAACTCTAATCCTAACCCTAACCCTAACCCTACACCTACCCCTAACTTTAACCCTAAATCTAACTCTAACTCTAAATCTAACTCTACCATAATTAGACTCTAACACTAACCCTAACTTTAATGTTGACTAAAACCCTAACCATAACCTTAACTCCAATCTTAACCTTGACTCAAACCCTTACCCTAACCTTAAACTTGATGTAACTCTATATATAAGCCTAACTCTAAATATAAACCTAACCCTAACTCAAACCCTAACCCTAACCCTAACTCAAACCCTAACCCTAACCCTAACCTTTTCTCTACCCCTATCTCTAACCCTAACCCTAAACCTAACTCTAATCCTAACCCTAACCCTAACCCTACCCTTGCCCCTAACACTAACCCAAAATCTAACTCTACGATAATTGGACTCTAACTCTAACCCTAACCCTAACTTTAATCCTTACTCAAGCCCTAACCCTAATCTTAACTCTAACCTTAATCCTAACTCAAATCCCAATCCTAACCCTTACCCTAGCCCTACTATGACCTAACCCTAACCCTTACCATAACCATAACTCTTACCCTAACCTTAACCATGACCATAACTCTAACCCTAACCTTAACCATAAACATAGCTCTAATCCAAACCATAATCATAACCATAGCCTTAATTCTAACCCTAACCTTAACCATAACTCAAACCCTAACCCTAACTCCAACCATAACCTTGATGTTAACCCTTACCCTAACTCTATCCCTAAGGTTAACATTAACTATAATGGTAACTCTGACCCTAACCATATGTTTACATTTGACTATAACAAATTACATTACATTATTCCAAAAATAAGATTTTAAAAAAACTCTAATGGTAACTCTAACCCTAACCCTCATTCTAACTTTAACTCTAATTCTAACTCTAACTTTAACTCAAACCCCAACTCTAACTCAAATCCTTAATCTAACCCTAATTCTAATGGTCTCTCTACCCCTAACTCAAACTATAACCCTAACCTTAACTCAAACTCTAACCCTAACCCATACCCTAACCCTAAATCTAACCCTAACCCTAACCATAATCGTAACCATTTCTCTACCCCTAACCTTAACCCTAACTCTAATCTTGACCTTAACCCCAACTCTAATCCTAACCCTAACCCTAACACTAACCCTATCCTTACCCCTAACTCTAACCCTAAATCTATTATCTAATCTATAGGGATATTGGGGTTTTACTGAGATCAATGTCTATTTTATTTTAGGGAATATGGTTTGTACACATGGGATTCGTGCTCTGGATTCCTATGTTTTTTCCAAAAGGGTGTAAAATGAACTCAGAGCATGGTCACGTGGTGGCGAGGTGCAGTGACCATGGGGCTAACATGAGGGCTAAAGCTCTGGTGAACCTACGGTTCAATTCGTACTTGGCATATTTAATTATATTCACTGTAATAGTGTATGTTAAAATGATGAAACATTATGGCGGCTACGAAAATTTAATGGAGAACAAGAGCGATGTAAAGGAGGGGCGGCGTGGAGAAGGAGAGTATGGATCAGAGAGCTCAATGGATGTGGACTTGGAAAGTATGGAGCCTCTAAATTTAGAAAGATGAAAATCATAAATGTCTTCTTCTAACTTTATTTGTTTTGGGTGGGATATTGGGATTTCTGATTTCTTTTATTAAATAACAATTAAATGTAGAGTCTTATATTAAATAACCATTAAATAATTAATATAATAAATAGTATGTATAATAACACTATTATGATATTTTTTATTGTGCCCTCTTTTGGCCGACCTTTATAGGGCTAGATATTAATACAGGTCAGGAGTGAGGTTGAAGTAGCTGTGGAGTATCATTATCATTTCATTGGACGCAAACGTGAAAGACTTCACCAACGGTAGGACGAAATCCCCACTAAGTCCTCTACTCAGTTTTCCAAGCTCCTCCATATTGGCAGGATTGCAAAACCTTAAAAAAGGTATAAAACCCCGGCGTGAAATACTGATTATCATTTGTGAAATCTTCCCGACAAGTTGTATTTTGATTTGAATAAAAGCAGATTGCTGTATCACTTGTTTTTCATAATCAAACCCAATGTTGTATACTCTGTGATTTCTGTAAGTCTGAATGAAGTGCTGCTTTGCATTTAAATTACTTTTGAATTCCTGTTAAAACTTGATTTATTGTTCGGATTATACATGTATTTTGTCTAACATATTTCACTATACTGCACTATTTTTCATATCAGTTATCAACTGTTTGCCATTGTTAAGCATTACGCAAGTAGATTTAATATCATGTGGGTGTTTCCAGGAAATATCAGAAGGGCCAAAGACACTAATTAGAATCAATGGGTTATTCGCTCTTTAGGGTTGCAGTAGCCCTTGTTTTAATAATGAACGGCCCAAAAGCAGTTGTTGGAGGGAGTGCAAAGGATATAAGGATTTCAGCCGACCAAGCCTACACTCAAGCCCTAATGCTGACCAAGGAGAGCAAATCAGTCTTAGATTTTGTTAAAAGCAAAAGAATAGAGTATTGTGTAGGGTATTACACATATATAAACAATCAGGCGAACTTGGCACTAGTTAAGTTGGATGATGTATCTGGAGACAAAAAGAAAGCAAGAGGTGCCCTTGGTGATATACAATCTACGGCGAGCACGGCTCATAAATGCACCAGAGCAATGAAAGAAGATGGGAATGCGGGGATAAAAGGTCTGCTTGGACAGATGGAAGGAAAGAATACAATTCTTGCTACAATGATCAGCAACCTTTACAAGACGCTTCTGACCTTGGCCAACGCTTAGTGTCTTGCGAGTAAATAGACCAATTTATGATAATCAATTGACCCAAAAACAGATTTATTATCTAATGAGTAATATAAAATAATTTGAATTCTTCTGATGTTCTGTTTTAGTCTTTCTATAATATGAGGCTTCGCCATTGTGAGTTTTGAGAAAACTGTAATGGTGTTTAAAATTTCATCTAGATGTATAAGAGTATTTGGTTTAATAATAAATTTATGTTATAAGACAAGTTATTATAGGATTGGCATATAAAAACATTTATTTTATAAGGGTAGTCTTGTATAAGGGATTATATTCAATTAGACTTGGTCATTATGACTTTTCTGTTGTTACAAAGAAAATTGCAATGGTGTTTAAAACCTAATGTATATGTATAAGAGTATTTGGTTGAATAATAAATGTATGTTATAAGACAAGTGATTATAGGACTGGCATATAAGAACATATATTTTTATAAGGGTACTCTTGTATAAGGAATTATGCTCAGTTAGACTTCGCCATTGTGACTTTTCTTATTGACAAAATTGTAATGGTGTTTAAAATCTAATGCATATGTACACGAGTATTTGGTTTAATAATAAATATTTAATACGGGTAGTCTTGTACAAGGGATTGTACCATGTTTTAATTATGAGTTATTGTAGATATTTAAATAATGTAATAACTTACTATTATAAAGAGATTTTTACAATCTATCAAATTCTAACAAATATGTGAAGTTTATTAAATAGTTTAATTAAGTGCATAAATTAAATAAATTATAGTGATAATATTTAATATAATTTAAATGATTTTGATTAATATTTCAATATTACTATATTGCACTTTTATATAAAAATTTCAATTCTCAATTTAGAATTATTAAAAGGTATATATAAATTTATATTTTACATTTTCTATATATTAGTTTAAAAAAATTATTTGATATTTTTTATGTATTTTATATTCTTGTATAAAGATCATCATTAATGTAAATATAAAAATTAGAACTTATAATTAAAAATAAAAATACTAACATATATTATAAATTTGCTATCAATTTATATTTTTTTTAAGTACATCAATATGTAAATATTCAAAAAATAATATTTTATAATTGGAAAAGTTCAAAATAATTTTTAACTTTATGACACATTTTCTTTATTATGAGGTACAAATTCCCTCTATAAGATCCAAAACATATGAGCCAATCAATTGAAGTAAAATATTTTTTATAATTTCGAAAAGTGTAAATCTAACATATTAACATTGTAAAAATTAAAGTTCATAATTAAAAATACAATAAATCAATAAAATATTTTTTTATAATATTTTCAACAAAAATTAAATGAAAATCTAAATTATTATTATTAATTAATTAATGTATTTATTATTGATAAAATTTGTTGTATAATTAAATTATTTATTTTAATGTAGGTTGAGGGTAAGTGCACCAAGTTGTGGTACCAAAAGGGGGTATAAGTGGACACCTTTTTTCTGAAATCAGAAATTTCTAAACTTCAACAAGAATTTGAAGATAGTTATGGTCAAAATTTTAAGATATGATAAAAAAAAGTAGTAGTCCTTTGAATCTAGTTTCTAAACTACTATTTTTTTTTCAAAATGGTTTAGTTTTAAGTCCTCAAAAAAGGGGGCCATAGAAAGTGGTATTGTTTATTCCAAAAAAACATAACATAGTACAAAGTGTGGCACCCCTAAAATTTTAACTTTTTTTTAAAAATTCTTTAATCACTTTGGTCAAAAGTTACTTAACACTATGTAGTTTATCCAAATTTGTCAGATAATTTTATAATGTGTCTTTTTCTTAATGAATTTTTTAACTAGACACATCTCAAAAAGATGAAATATCTATGTGCTCCCCCTAGAAATGATTGAAAATTAATCTAAAATCAAAACTTCTTTTTTTCAAAGTGTGTAGAATGGAGTCTAGTTTCTAAAAAACTAAGTTGTTACAAAATTTGATGAATGAGCTAAAATCTATAGCCCAATTAGTAGATGTTGGTTTTTGACAAAAAATAGACATACATTCAAAAGAAATTATAGATGAAAAGCTTGAAATAATTCAAATGAAAAATAAATGATATGGTTATATAGCTAACACAGAGACCTACAATGTCATGTAACATGATCTTATCGATGCTCAACCACAAGGAATCTTGAAGGAGAGCAAACAAGAAAAAAAAATTATTTTTGTATGTTTGCAGCAAAACATGTCTCAGACTAGTTTATAGACTCCAAACCTTTGGGTTGGATCCCCAATGCAAAACCAAGCCTTAGGATTGGTAGAATGAAAAGGTTTGAATAGCGTGTATGCCCTATAGGACATGCATGCTATAGTGCACTCATGCTATTTAAAGCTTTTTAAATTTGGATCTCAATAGCGCATGCATGTTATAGTGTGCATGCACTATTAAGACCTAAATAGTGCATAGAGAGGGAAGAAGAGAGGCAAAGAAAAAGCAAGAGAGAGAGGGGGGGATGGGTGTGTGTGTGTGTGTGTGTGTGTGTGTGTGTGTGTGTGTGTGTGTGTAGGGGATGGGAGAGGGGAGAGAGAGTATGGGATAGGAGAGAGAGGAAGTGAGAGAAAGTAGGGGTGGTAGAGAGAGTACGGGATGGGAGAGAGAGGAAGTGTGAGAGAGAGTAGGGGTGACAAAGAGAGAGTACGGGATGGGAGAGAGAAATTGAGAGTAGGGGATGGGAGAGAGAGGAAGTGTGAGAGAGTGAGTAGGGGTGGAAAAGAGAGTATGAGATGGGAGAGAGAGATTGAGAGTAGGGAATGTTAAAGAGAGTAGGCAATAGGAGAGGGAGTGAGAGAGGGAGAGAGAGGGGGGAGGATGGGAGTGTGTGTGAGAGAGAGTAGGGCATGAGAGAGAGTAGGGGTGGCAGAGAGAGAAAGAAGGGGATGGCAGAAGGGAGAGAGAGAGAGAGTAGGGGATGGGGGAGAGAGAGTACATGATGGGAATGAGAGAGTAGGGGATGGGAGAGAGAGAGAGAGAGAGAGAGAGAGAGAGAGAGAGAGAGAGAGAGAGAGAGAGTAGGCAGTGGGAGATAGAGTGGGAGAGGGAGAGTGAGAGAGAGAGGAGGATGGGAGTGCATGTGTGTGAAAGAGAGAGAGTTAGGAATGGGAGAGGGGGGAAAGAGAGAGTAGCTTGAGAGAGAGAATAGGGGATGGGAGAGAGAGAGTAGGCAATGGGAGAGGGAGTGGGAGAGGGAGAGAGAGGGGGGTGGAAATGTGTGTAAGAGAGAGAGAGAGTAGGGGATGAGAGAGAGTGTGAAAATGTGTGAGAGAGTAGGGGGTTGCAGAGAGAGAGTAGAGAGGGAGAAAGTGAGAGTGAGAGTGAGAGTGAGAGTGAGAGAGAGAGTAGGTGGTGGGAGAGGGAGTGGGAGAGGGAGAGTGAGTGAGAGATAGAGTAGGGGATGGGTGTGAGTGTGTGTGAAAGAGAGAGAGTAGGGGATGGGAGAGGGGAGAGAGAGATAGAGAGAGTAGGGGATGGGAGAGGGGAGAGAGAGATAGAGAGAGTAGGGGATGGGAGAGAGAGTAGGCAGTGGGAGAGGGAGTGGGAGAGGGAGAGATAGAGTGGGATGGGAGTGTGTGTAAGAGAGTAGGGGATGAGAGAGAGAGTGAGAGTAGGGGATAGGGGAGAGAGAGAGTAGAGAGGGAGAGAGTGAGAGAGAGACAATAGGTAGTGGGAGAGGGGGTGAGAGGGGGGATGGGAGTGTGTGTGAGAGATCTAGAGAGTAGGGGATGGGAGAGGAGAGAGAGAGGGGGGATGGGGGAAGAGATAGAGAGAGTAGGGGATGGGGGAGAGAGAGTAGGCACTAGGAGAGGGAGTGGGAAAGGGAGAGAGAGGGGAGGGAATGGGAATGTGTGTAAGAGAGAGAGAGTAGGGGATGGGAGAGAGTGTGAGAGAGAGTAGGGGGTGGCAAAGAGAGTATGAGATGGGAGAGAGATAGATAGAGTAGGGGATGGGAGAGAGTGTGAGAGAGAGAGTAAGGGATGGGAAAGAGAGAGTGAGAGTAAAGGATAGGAGAGAGAGAGAGGGGGGGATGGGAGTGTGTGTCTATGAAAGAGAGAGAGTAGGGGATGGGAGAGAGAGAGAGAGAGAGAGTAGGGGATGGGAGAGAGAGAGAGAGAGAGAGAGAGAGAGAGAGGGATGGGGGAGATAGAGTAGGCAGTGGGAGAGGAAGTGGGAGAGGGGGGGAGAGAGGGGGAATGGGAATGTGTGTGTGAGAGAGAGATAGAGAGAGAGTAGGGGATGAGAGAGAGAGTGTGTGAGAGTGTAAGAGAGAGTAGGGGGTGGCAAGGAGAGTACGAGATGGGAGAGAGAGAGAGTGAGATTAGGGGATGAGAGAGAGTGTGAGAGAGAGTAGGGGATGGGCGAGAGAGAGTGAGAGTAGTGGATGGGAGAGAGAGAGAGAGTAGAGAGGGGGAGAGAGAGTGATATATATATATATATATAAGGTAGTGGGAGAGGGAGAGGGAGAGGGAGAGAGGGGGGGATGGGAGTGTGTGTGAGAGATCTATAGAGTAGGGGATGGGAGAGGAGAGAAAGAGAGAGGAAGATTGGAGTGTGTGTCTATGAAAGAGAGAGAGAGTAGGAGATGGGAGAGGGGAGAGAGAGTAGCCCGAGAGAGAGAGAGTAGGTGGTGGGAGAGGGAGCGGGAGAGGGAGAGAGAGAGAGGGGGGATGGGAGTGTGCGTAAGAGAGAGAGTAGGGGATGGGAGAGAGTGTGAGAGAGTGAGAGAGAGTAGGGGTGGTAGAGAGAGAGAGAACGAGATGGGACAGAGAGTGAGAGTAGGGGATGAGAGAGAGAGAGAGAGTAGGTGGTGGGAGAGGGAGTTGGAGAGGGAGAGAGAGGGGGACGGGAGTGTGTGTGAGAGATCTAGAGAGTAGGGGATGGGAGAGGGGAGAGAGTGAGAGAGTAGGGGATGGGAGACCTAAGAGAGAGTGAGAGAGAGTAGGGGATGTGAGAGAGAGAGTGAGAGAGAGAGTAGGTGGTGGGAGAGGGAGAGAGAGGGGGGTGGGAGTGTGAGAGAGAGAGAATAGGGGATGGGAGAGGAGAGAGGGTGAGAGAGAGTAGGGGATGGGAGAGAGAGAATAGGTGGTGGGAGAGGGAGAGTGACAGAGAGAGAGTAGGGGATGGGATAAGGGAGAGAGTAAGGAGAGAGAGAGAGTAGGGGATGGGAGAGGGGAGAGAGTAGGGAGAGAGAGAGAGAGAGTAAGGGATGGGAGAGGGGAGAGGGAGTAGCCCAAGAGAGAGAGAGGGGATGGGAGTGTGAGAGATAGAGAGAGTAGGGGATGGGAGAGGAGAGAGGGTGAGAGAGAGTAGGTAGTGGGAGAGGGCGAGCGAGAGAGAGTAGTAGATGGAAGAGGAGAGAGAGAGAGTAGGGGATGAGAGAGGAGAGAGAGAGAGTAGGGGATGGGAGAGGATAGAGAGTGAGAGAGTAGTGGATTGGAGAGAGAGTGAGAGAGAGTAGGTGATGGGAGAGGGAGAGTGAGAGAGAGAGAGTAGGGGATGGGAGAGGAGAGAGAGTGTAGGGGATGGGGGATGGTGGGTAGGGAGAGATGTATTTTGACATAGTGCGTATGCACTATAGTGCACACACACTTTATAGTGCATGAATGCTATAGTGCATGTACGCACTATGTGAAATCACCAAAAAATGGTCATAAAGAAAGTTTGGGTCCCTTTTGATCCATATTCTACTTTTTGTCTATTGTGCATTCTATTGTTTTGACAGAAAACATAGGTTTCAAGCTGTTCAAAGTTAACAAACACTATTTGAAAACTTTTTGAAGCTAGCAAACACCAAATTCAATCATTGGATCATTTTTTTGAATATTCTTTCTATAGAAAAGGTTAGTGTAGTCCTTTATAAATATTTTTTGTTGATATATAGAGACAAATTTGATTATAATTTGACATGTTGTTTAATATATAGTGAATTCATTGAAATTTGTATGTTTGAAAGAATTTTTATTTGGAAATGATTAGAAATTTGGCAAGTTGTTTGATATATATTGTGTATTCATTAAAATAATTGTAATTTTTATATTTATTTGAATGATTTGTAATTTACAAATTGTAAGTAATTTAGATGTTTGAATAATTTGACATGTAGAAATCATCACCATGCCAAGGAAGAAACCAAAAAATCAAACAAATGAAGATAGGGAGAGAGATTTGGAAATTAAAAAAGATAAAATGAAACTACTATATGAACAAAGAAAATTGCAAAGCAATAATAAAGAATTGACTTTCGAAGAGGATCAAGAACCACTGATACAAAGAAACAAAGAGGAAGAATTGGAAAGACAAAGAGAATGAATGAGACTGTTATGCTCAAGAAGATAATTGAATTATGAAGCTACACCATCTTCCAATGTTGGAGTCATATCATCCTCTCATGTTGAAGAGACACTAATTTGTAGATTCGACAATGTACACACTCCATCATTTCATGTTGAAGGCACAACATCAACATATCAAGTAGGTGGTATTCCATCTTTTGAATCTTAATGTCAAGGCACATCATCTTTGGTTCAAGATACACAAAACACTCAACCTTATGTTGATGTTCAAAATGTCGAGGGAATGGAAGAGATTATAACACCTTCTAGAATTCATTTTAGAAGACCAAAATATTTGATTGATATTGATACTAACATTTTGAAATCAATGCCTGATAAGATTAGCAAGTGTACTTGTCAAAGAAAAGTTAATCATATGTGGAGATTGTTCTTTGAAGAATTAAATATTACAGTTCAATGCCAATTTTTTGTTGAAATGATGAGGAATTTCAAATTTAGGTCTATCATGAAGATTCTTGGGCTAAGAGCGATGGAAAATTCAAATGAAAAAAGCATTGTAAAGTATCTAATGAGTGCTTATGAAAAAGTGGGTTCTAAATTATGCAGATAGTAATATCACAAGACAAGTGCTTACATCGACAATAGTAAGTACCCAAATGAAGAAAGCTGGACCCATGAGAAAGACAAGCAAAATATTGAAAATTGGTAGAGGTACTCTAAGGAGAGCCATGCTAAGGCATGAGAGATTGGAAGATCCAACAAAAAATAAGTTGGAGACATTTAGCGGTAGACTACCATGAAAGGATAAAAAAATTAGTGAAGCTTTGAAATCATTGATCAAAGATTTTTGGAAAAATAACACACATTTCCCCTAATCAAAGAGATGTTGTAAGGAGGATTGGTAGCCAAAATATGACCCACATGCAAAACATTTTTTGGACTCAACTTTGACACAATTTTTTGCAAAATTTATTGGTATGTATCCTCAAATTTGAATAAGTCAAAGTTTTTGTGAGATGGGTAAACTTTTTTATGTGAAGATAAATCACACATGCACAACTTCTTGTTGTAGGATACATATTGAATTTTCTAACCATTTTATTGTTTTTAGGCATATATGGGTGTTTTTGCATTCTGAGTTTATTTTGCAGGATTGTGACATGAATGAGTCACCAAGATCTTCAAGGGAATTCATATCCAACATTTTATGTGAAATAGAGGATAGCCAACAATTGTACAAGACATAATGTTTGAATGGTACATGCTTATTTTGTGGTTCTTTGCAACTTTTATCAACTTGTGAACATATGGATACTACACATGCAATTAGAAATAAAATAGTAGATTACAAAAAATTCAAGATAGTGACATGTGCTCTAAAAGATGGGAAATAGGGTAAACGATGTGATTTAGTCATTGAAAAGATTCTAGTGTATGAGTTCATGAAGATTTTTCATGAAAAAGATTATTTACGAGTATGCAAGGCATACACATAGAGCTTGATGGCTAGATTTGCAATTCAAGTTGTGCAAGGATACATTTCCATTAGATACCACTGTTTCGATTGTAGACTTTGCAGAAAACTACACACTACAACCACAAAATGAGGTGCAAGCAAAGTGTTATATTTCTTAACAAGTTTCCATATTTGTTCACATAACATTCATGCATTCACCTACAAGTACAGAGGATGATAGGAAGACTTTGAGGGAGTGCCATTTTTACATCAGCGATGATCAATCACATTCTACGAAGTTTGTACATGGTTGCTTTCAACTATTTTATGGATATTTGGCTAGCAGGGGCATAGCATATCGTCAACACATTATTTAGTTAGACAATTGCACATCTCAATTCAAGAATGCATGGTTGTTCTATTGGTTGAGCAGGTTGCATAGGTTGTATAGAATTCAATATATGTGGAATTTCACAGAGGCTAGTCATGGAAAGGGAGAGCATGATGGTGTAGGTGCATGCATCAAAAGAGCCTTAGCTCATGAAGAACTAAAGTACAAATATGGAGCAATATTGATAGATGCAAAATCCATCATCCAGTGGTGTAATGCTACAATTGGTCCAGGTAAGGAAGGTGAGTCTATAGTTTATAATTTTTTTTGGTTGATAGATAATACTAACATTGCACCATATGAGGATTGTTGTACTCTTTTAGAAGCTCTAATGTAGGTTCATGGAGTATCCACACATGAAAAATGGCATGCTATTGTCCATCATGTGCAAAGGAAAATTTGGATGATTGTGAGTCAACTGAATGGGTGGACAAATGGGATATACGAGTTTTGGACCCAATTGACACCTATTGTCCCCCACAAGCATTGGAAATGGTAAAGATGGATTTGTTTATTGACTTTGACTACTTATCTAATCTAGTGCAATATGGTAATATATATTTATATATCTTTATAATTTCAATATGTAACTTTATAACTTTTACCTAAGTATTTTTTGAATTAATGACCACATTTTGTACATTTGTCATTGCAAGCCATATTTTTGCTATTATTGTACCTAAAGACAATGAAGAAGGGACAGATTATTATTTGTGTCGTTGTGTCCAAGCCAAACAAAAATTGGATCACTTGGTTATAGATAGTGAAGTTTTAGAGTACCATATCAGTGTAGTGGTTGTAACCAACACATGGCTTAGACGATATTCTATGAAGAACCCTAACTTGTGGTTATTTGAAGATTGACAAATAGAGAGGAAGATTCTTCATTATTCAAACCTTGTTGTCACATCAAATGTCCACTTGATAAAATATGGTGGAAAACCACATAATAAGATTATTTGGAAAGTTCACAAGTTAGACCACAAGACAATACTTGAGACATTAAAATTTAGAGCCGATCCATTTGGTTCATTAGATTGAATAGGGAGAGAGAGAGTGAGAGAGAGAAAGAGTGATCAATTGGATCTAAATACAATGTTGCAACCTCTCCCCCAAGACTGTCCACATGACAAGGTGGGTATTGTTATTATGTGTAAGTGATGAGATAAGTTTAAATCACATATTTTATTTTTGATTTGTTTATAATCTAGATACATTATTTGAATTTATATTAGATTCTTTAATAGGAGGGTGAACCCACACTAATGGGTTCCACTTTAGTGGAACGAATAAACTTTAAAAAGTTTGCCAAATCGCAATTTTGGCTTGTTACATTTGGTATGGCATGTTCGCGCGAACCTATATAATATGTTCACGTGAACATATTATCTACATATGTTCACATGAACATATTGACGCCCAAATTGCAATGTTTGTGCGAACATATCTAGATAATATGTTCGCGCGAACACATGAAAGGAACATTTTCGACGCTTAAAACTGCGTTTTTAACTTTTTCCATTTCATTTTCACGATGACTACTATTGAATCATGGGTTTGGGAAAACATATGATTTTTACTACCCCCACCAGCATCACCTGTCGCTTTCATTCAGATTCTTCATCTTCGGGTATGTCGAAATATTATTAATTCAATGTTTTGAACGTTTTTAAAGCATTTTTTAATGTTTTCAATGCATTTTTTTAATGTTTCTTAAGCATATTTGAATGTTATATATGTTTTCAATGATTTTGAAAGCATATCTAAATGTTAATTTAAATTTTTTATTGTTTATTTATATTAATTTAGAAAAAAGTAAAATATTATATAGAAAATATTAGAAAACATTAGGGAAAATAGCAGAAAATTTATACTATAAAATTTAGGAAAAACATTAGAAACATTAGAAAACAAACTTTGAAAAAAATATATTACAAAAACATTAGAAAATTTAGAATTTAATATAAAATTTAGAAAAAACATTACAAAAACATTAGAAAAATTATAATTTAATATAAATTTTAGAAAGCAAATTTAGAAAAAATATTACACAAATGTTTAAAAATTTATAATAATATAAATTTTAGAAAAAAAAAAATTTAAAAAAATAGAAAAACATTATAAAATTTATAATAATATAAACTTTATAAAAATATTAGAAAAAAATTAGAAATATATATGTTAATGTTTAATATAGACATGTATGTTTTCGATATTAATGTTTGTGTGTGTGTGTGTGTGTGTGTGTGTGAAATTCACCTTAATATCTTAATCTTAGAAGTTTAATTAAATGACATATCTTAAGGGTCTAGATCCTAAATTGTACATGTAACAATATAGATTAGAATGTATAATTTTTTATTTTGAACATAGATGTACATGTATATTTGTTCATGGTTAAAAGTAGATGTATGTACATGTTTTTAATAAATTCATATTTTTATATGTATAATTTGTGTGTGTGTGTGTGTATATATATATATATATATATATATATATATATATATATATATATATATATATATATATATATATATATATATATATATATATATATATATGTTAACTATTGATCTTAATTTATCTTATAACTAAGTGTACAATTAACTATATTTAATGACACATGTCTTAATGTGGGAGATCCTAAATTACATATGTATAAGAATGTAGATTAAAATGTATATTTTATTTCATAAATGTACATGTAAATATGTTCATGTCAACATAGACGTGCATACATGTATGTGTTCAATATTCATGTTTAAATGTGTAATTATTTTTAATGTCTTAATAATCAGAGTATATAATTAGTTATATAATTTTCAATGTCCATGTCTTAAGGGGAGATCCTAAATTATACATATATAAGAATGTCGATTAATTTGCATATAGGTATGAATATAACATAAATGTGTACATACATAAGAACATATAATTTAGAACATGTATGACATAAAGAATACATGTTAGAATATTTAATTAATAGAAATTTTAATTATAATCTAACATAACCTGATTAGAATATATACAAACATAAAGAATGTTCATCATGTATATTTGAACATGTAAAGATATTATATATTACTTAAATTTTAACTCTTAAACCTTAATGTTAAACAATAGGACCCTAAATACTAAACATGGTCATAATCCCAACTGCAAAACTATAAATTTCATAAATTAGAACCCCTAATCTTAGATGATCCCTAATACAAATCCTAACCCTCTAGCCATGTTGAACTAACAATGATGTAAACTCATACCCTAACCCTCTTTAAACCATACTTCTAACAATGATAGAAACCCATGTTTAACCTCTACATCTAACCTTTTAATAATAATCATTTAAACCATAAATGTTAAATCATGACCCTAAATAGTAAACCCTAATCTTTGTACACTAATCTATCTTAAAATGTTAGATTTAAATGCTAAATTGTAATTCTAAAAGAATACTTAGACTTTAATGTCTTAATCTAAGTATATAATTAACTATATAATATAATTCAATGACATGTCTTAAGGGGAGATCCTAAATTATACATATACAAGAATGTACATTAATTTGCATATCTACCTGGTACATGAATATATAGCATACATGTACATCCAAACCGTAACCCTAACCATTATCAAAACCTTAGTGTGCAATAGTTATGTTGAATAAATGTTGAAGGTCAATTATGGAAAAGATCATAACCTATATTATAAACACAACCCTAACCTTGATTATTACATAAACCTAAACCATTATCCTAACCATAACCCTATGCTTAACCATAAAATTAAATGTGTTCCAAAGTCTAACTCTAATTGTAACCTTACCCCTATTCCTAATCCATGATAATATGTATGTTGTAATCCCTTATACTAACCATAATTGTAACATTTTCCTAATCTTAACTCTAATCCTAACCCAAACATTAAAACCTAACACAAAACTAGATTATAGCCCAAACTCTAAACCTAATCTTAACCATAATTGTGACATAAACCTAAATCATTATCCTACCACTAACCCTAATTATGAATCTAAATGAAATCCCTAACCTTCATCATAATTACAACCACAATATAAACTTTCAAGAGAACCATAATCATAATTTTAAACCCAAATCCAAATTCCAATAAGAATATGAACTATGATATAAATCTTAGCCCTAATCATAATAGTAACTATAATTTTAATCATACAGTGTAAAAAATAATTCTAATCTTAACTTGACAATAATCTTGATAAAAACTTTTGTTCTAATTATAATACCTAGGATCACATAATATTAATAAATAAACAAAATATTACATTATTTAAGTTAAATATAATAATAAAAATTTTGAATGAACTCAATTTAGAATTAAACAATATAACTAAATTATAGTCTATGTGCTATCTTATTAGTTCCACAATTTCATTAAAAAGTAGACCATATATCTTTTAGACATATCTATAATACAAAATAAATAATGCTAACAAAACTAATTTCATTATTCTTGTTTTATATCAAATTAATTTTTTTAATTTAATATTTAAATGTTCATTATATATTATATTATATTCTGCTATATTAAATTTAATAATTAATAATATATAATTTCCACAAATAATAAATATATAATATTACTTTCAAAATATTTAAACCTAACATTTTATATAAATTTGCATTTAAAAAAAATTTACATGACACATTATAATTTATAAATTGTTTAATTTTTCATAAAATAAAAATTAGTTTAAATCTAAAATATTAAGAAACCATTAAGTTCATTTTATAAGGTTATACTCTTAAAATATAATTTAATCAAATTTGCGAAAATAAAATCAAATAAAAATGTTGAGGAATAGAGGAGGTTAATTTAATTTGGCCAACATTTCAATTAATTGATTTGAACCGATTAATACAATCATAACCATATTATTATTATTACAACATCGCTACCTTAAAAATATTTATGATTCTGAGAAACCTTTTCCCAAGAAGTATACATCTTTAAATTGTGGGAATGGTACGATTTCAAATGCACACTTGACTCAATAACCCCAATCAAAATCATTTCTACCCAACTCATATCTTGACTCAATAACTCCAATCAAAATCATTCAAATTCCATTTGAAAAATTTAACAAATATCTTCCAAAATGTAAAACTTTAGAAAGGCTAATGTGATCAAATTCCTATTATTGGAATGAACTCCTAGATATCAACTGACCTCCCCAAATCATAACTTGAATCAATGACTTCAATAAAAAATCATTTACACCCAATTTGAAAAACACAAAAGAAACTTCAAAACCCTAAATCCTCCTAAAGGTTAATGGGATCAAACTTAAATAACAATGCAATGGACAATAGCTCTTACCTTCCTTGTTCGTGACTCCTCATTCTCTGAAGACATGATCACCACGGGAATATCCTTGAGCGTTGATAACTCCTATTACATGAAATTTTTTCCAAGGAGTGAAAAAGGAGAACCCATTTCATTTTGCATATTTCCAAATGAACTTGAAATTTCTCAAGTAGGCTAGATTGATCATGAACAAAAAGAGATATTAAATACCTTGACTCTCCTAAGATATACAAGATCTTTACATGTTCAAATATACATGATGTACATTCTTAATGTTTGTATATATTATAATAAGTTATGTTAAAGATTATAATTAACTTTTATTAATTAAACATTGTAACATGTATTCTAGGTTAGGTCATACATGTGTTCTAAGTTATATGTTCTTATATATGTACATGTGTAAGTTATATTATTACCTATATGCAAATTAATCTAAGTCCATGTGTTACAGATTATCTAGGTCCATGATGTGTGTTGTATGTTCAATTACATAAATGTGTATAATTTTTAATTTTAAAAATAAAAAAATTGTGTGTACAATAGGCAGTTTAGCGAGCTTCATACATTTCTACAGATCTATGGCTTCACATGATCAGATTGATGTGGCTCCTGGTGTGGCACCTAATGTAGTTCCTACTGCGGCTCCTGTTGTAACACAGGTTGTTGTGGCACTTGATGTAGTTCCTATTGCGGCACCTATTGTGGCTCCTCATGTAGCTCATCATGTTGCTTGTGATGCAAATCATGGTGTACCTTGACGTAGGGCTCATCGTGCAGCTCATGTTCCTGCTCCTGGTGCGGCTCTAGGTGGTGGAGGTCCTGCCGTGGCTCCTAATGCAGCTCCTGTTCTAGGTCAAGCTGTACCTGTAGCTCCTACTGGAGGTCTTGCTGCACCACCTCCATGCATCAATATTGATGCTCTATTTGGATTTTCAGAGCAGGAGATTGCTAGATTACAGCACTCTATATCGACCTCTTATGATGGTCTTTATAGAGACATATGTACTACGATAGTAGCAATTTATAGGATTTGACAGCTAGGTTTCGAGCTCACCATTCATTTACTCCTACCATATTAGCTTCCATATCTAGCGAGCTTAGGGCTGAGGTTTTAGCAGATGCATCTTTTGATGATGTCAAGAGGATAGCCCCCAAAGACATCATCAAGAGAGAGCTCTTTCAAGAGTATGAGGTTACACGGGGTAGGGTGAGAGGTTACAAAGTCACACAATGCAGAGACCCTATTATTGGTAGGATGAGCTATCCACGATTTTTAGTAGCACATGGTTGTTATCCTAATAACAACTAGATACCCCTTTATTTTGCATAGCAGTTGTATGCTGAGTTTTGTATAGGGCTCAATGTCAACTACTTGGATATTCCTAATTATTGTGGACAGGGGCGTGGTCAGATCGCAGATTGTGACTAGTATTACAGTGCACATCGTCTGCCACCTGCAGATATTAGATAGTTTTTTTGACAAAGGATGCCTCCTATGACTCCTATGCATGCTCCTATTGCAAATAGAGTCGTCATTGCTTCCCAAAGGGGAGCAATTGACACTATTGGGCACATTGCATCTGGAGCGGCTAGTATCACATCGGATTCTATTGATCATTATCTTCATAAGCGACATTCTCATCCACTTGGTTGACCATCTTCATAGGCATCTAGTAGCACTTCAAGCACCTCCTTTGATGATGCATATAGAGTTGTTGGGCTACCACTGTCACACGATATTCGTGGTATTTTAGGACAGCAAAGACATATGGATGTGGCACTATATTTTTGGAGGATATGTTGCATATTGTCAGATTTATTTCTGATACACAGGGGATTTTGCTACATGCAATGATGGATGTTGTTAGACAACATCAGAGCCTTGACATGGTTCCACAGACACAAGCTGCCACACCAGTACCAAATGATACACTTGTGCATAGCTCACAACATTCAGCACCAGGCTCACAACACTCTACAAAGGACTCAGGCATACAAGTTGGAGATGTCCAAATCACAACTGAGGGTCTTGATGAGTTTGGTGAGCATTTGTGAGGCCTATCTGTGATTGATGCTAGTTCGAGCTTGGGTGTTTCATCATACATGGACCTATTGTTTGGACATGGCAACACTGATTCTACACCATTACCCACCCGGTTACAGAGTCCACTTCACTAAGATTTACTAGCATTTGGACATGATGCTAAGGGAGGTTCAGTAGGTGTCAGAGTTTCAAGCTCAGGTGCATCGATAGATGATACGATGGAGTCTGCTGATTATCCTCCACCTCCGGAGACCTAGGTACATATATAATTTATTTTTAATTTTAAATATATATGAAATTAAAAAATATGTTCATTTATTAAAAAATTTAGTTCAGATATATATCTAGAATATTTAATTTGACCTTTAACTCATAATAAATCATGTAGGCATAGGACACTGAGCACATGGTTACACATACTATTGGTTAGGGCATCATGTACATGAGACAGATTATTCTATTGAGGCACCTGATAGTGCTCAGGTACTTAAGTTTGAAATAGTTTGTTTAAAATTAATTAAATGTTTTGAAAACTAGATATATATCTATATATATGCAAGTTCGTATTTAATTTGAATGTACATGTACATGTGTATGTATATATATGCTTTTAAGATATAACTCTAACATCTACATGTATATATATTTGCAGGGCTCGGTTGATGTGCCTCGGTGAGAGGATGTACAAGAGACTCGATCAGAGGGTCATTCTATTCATATGCATCTTGAGGGGTCCCTCTAGTAGTAGATGATATATATATATATATATTGGAGACAGTTTACATGTACACGTGTATTTCAATACCTTGATGGTCCATACATGTACTTTCACTATTTATTTGATTATTCAGTACTTCAGTAGTTAGATACCATCACATGTACATATATATGACTTTTTATATTTTGCAACATACATGTATTTATTCAAGATTTATAGTTTTTGTTTCAGTTACATAGAGATATATTAGATTTGTAGATGTTTATTCTATAATATTTATCATGTACTCTGATTGATGTATAAAATTGTAATCATAATTTAATAATAACTTGTAAACTTGTACTATATAATTTTAATAAAAAATCACTTTGTTTAATCAATTTTTAATTCTTTTTAAAATTGTGTTCTTACTTTTTATATGGTAATCTTGTTAAACCATAACTATAAAACTAATTGAATTTCATTTTAAACAATGAGTACAATTGAACCTAACCCTAAATCTAATTAAGTAAAAAAATAAATATAATTTATCACTTATGAAATTCAATCTATTTTGAAAAAAATTGAAAAATAAATTTAAATTATTAAATTCATCCATGGTACGATTAATTTAAATTATTAAATTATATAATTTTTTAATAAATTAATGAAAATCAAAAACTTATAATCGTACAATTAATTTAAACACATTTAATTCAAGATGAAATTCAATAGTTTGAAAAGAAGTTGATATTTAAGAATTGTAACATAGATAATGAAAGTGTTGAAGTATGAAAAATACATAGAGGGTATGCAAGAAAAGCAAGCAATGTTTGAAGTATGTGATGTAGTCCCTAATTTGTGTCCCAAGGAACTAATTGGTTTTGGAGTTCCAAGGAAACCTATTGGCTAGCGTTCAAAGGAAATCAATGTGTTCATGCAAGGGCCACATTTTTTCTACTATGAGAATGATGCTTTTGCATCGAAGGATATTTGGAAGACAATATCCGAACAATTTAATAGTGTTGAACCAGAGTTGGTGGACTCAATGTTCTTTTCAACTTCCAGAAGAGCAAGAGGGTATGTGCATAACCTTCCAATAGAAGAGCGATTTCAAGCAGAACCTCTCCCCCCCATGACTATTCAGGAAGCACTTCCACAAATAAAAAAGTATTGGCCTTCATGGGATCAGAGGAAAAAATTGAATTCCATAGACTCAAGACAATGTGGCACTGTCCTTATTGATCAACTGAGAGTTATGATTCAAAATTCACAAGGGCAACTGCAAGATAGTGCACAAAAATATATACTTCAAAAGTGTGAAGAGTGGATATTGGTATGGGTGGGGCCAAGTGACCTTATCCCTCTAGAGCTTAATGAGATAGAGCTTATATTAGGATTTGATAGAGATCACACTCGTGGAACTTCTTGTTTGACTGATCACTTGTGTTGTTTGGGTAATTCATTCCAAACAGATACAGTTGCATATCATTTATCAGTCTTGAAAGCATTATATCCTGATGGCGTCAGAGTACTTTCTCTATTTTATGGTATTGGTGGAGCAGAAGTTGCTCTTCATCGACTTGGGATACATTTAAGTTGTGTTGTATCTATTTTTCATGAGTTTCCTAGCATTGTGATGGAAGTTAGGGAAATAATGCACTCAAAAGCCTCAGCTAATAATTTTTCCTGATCAATGTGTAGGCTCATTTTTTTTGTAAATAGCTCAATGTTAATAGACAACTTGAAAAATGGAAAAGAATTTTAAATAGAACAGAATATTCTCTACTGATTTTAAATTGTCAAATCAAAGGATTACATACCCTAAGTAAGAATAGTAATTTTTTTCATTTTCAAACTAGTTTTATAAAGGTCTACAATCAAAAAATACTTTTTTCTTTTAACAAGAGTTCAATTTTCAATTGTCCAACGAATTTCTTTGAACTGACTCTAAAGTGGTTTTTCGTGGAAGCTTATCGTACCAATAATGTTTCTGATCTTCTTTAACGAATGGTTTTTAATTATAACTTTTGGAGGACCTCTATGGGCTTAGAAAGTATGTATTCTATTTTACAATTATACAAAATCACCATATCTATTGTTTGCAACTACTTGAATTTCCTTGGAACTTTTTAAGGTGGAGTATGGAGAATCATAGATGATAAAGGGAAACCCTTTTCTTAGCTGGGAAATTATGTAGTGATGCTATTTCGGGTATCAAATTCCAAGCAGTCTCATACAATTCTTTTTAAAAACAAGTTCTTACTTTTTATATGCTAATCTTGTTAAACCATAACTATAAAACTAATTGAATTTCATTCTTAAAAATGAGTACAATTGAACCTAACCCTAAATCTAATTAAGTAGAAAAATAAATATAATTTATCACTTATGAAATTTAATCTATTTTGAAAAAAAATTGATAAATAAATTTAAATTATTAAACTCATCCATGGTACAATTAATTTAAATTATTAAATTATCTAATTTTTTAATAAATTAATGAAAATTAAGAACTTATGATTGTACAATTAATCTAAACACATTTAATTCAAGATGAAATTCAATAGTTTGAAAAGAAGTTGATATTTAAGAATTGTAACATAGATAATGAAATTGTGTAAGTTCGAACTAACTTCTAGCCTATTTATATCAAGTTGTTAAATTATTAAATTCATCCATAGTACAATTAATATTATAGTTTTAAATAAACTAATGATAACTGAGACTCAGATATTCAAATTAAAAACACAATTTCACCAAAGTTGATATTTAGATTATTATAAAATAAATCTCAAAGGTCTAATCAACCATTATGTACACTTATAACATGCAATATTTTTTCATGATCTTCACTGTCTAGTCTCCACTTGCGACGTACACACTTAAGTTTGACTGGATGCAAACAAAGCCCTATAGCAACGACCAGGTGGCTGTATTGTAAAACCTTATTGTCAGGTTGATAATCAACAAAGTGTATTCCATGTTGGACTATTTTGTCTTTCTTCAAATATGTTCCCTCTATCACAATAGAACTTGTACCACAAATTTAAGTGTTTTAAAATTTGACAGACATGAAGTTACCTAGATATATATATTTATTTAAATATATATGTGCATGTACGTGTATATGTATAATTTACCTATGGGGAACAAAATTCCATCACTTTCTTCAGGGTCATATAACTTTGTCCTCTCTGTAGTACATCACAATAAATAATAATTGACACCTTCATGATTTTTAGGCTCAACAATCACTGCAAAGACATCTCCTACATAAAAAGTATACATGAATGCATATGTAAAATATATATAAGACAGTTGAAATTGATAATTAACTAAAAAGTTGAGATTAATTTTTATGATGCTCACCCAATTCTACCAATCCATAGATGTGATTATAATCATCAGAAATCAATGGAATATCATCAAATTTTTCATCTTCTTTATCAAATGTATCGATAACATCAAGTGGTACAAAAATCCATGCACCAATATATCCATGTGTCTAATTGATGCATTCTTCATAGTTTTCATCAATGCAACTATCACAAAAACATGAGTATTCTCTTGTCTTCAATGTCCAATTGCAATTATCTATACTCATGATTGAATGTAAGGAACATGTCTTTTCTATCCTCTTGCAACCATGGATGTTTTTTCTATTAACACCTGAAAGTTCATTAAATTGAAAATATAGAAAAAATAAATTTAAACTTCAACAAATTCAAAAATAAAACTTAACAATAAAATTTTATAATTTAACTGCATAAAAGTTAAAAAAACGTACACATCCATACCTGTTATCTCCCAAAAGACTCTATATGGTGCCTATCGACTCATTGTTGATGATGTCCCCACCTCATCTAATGCAAAATGAGTCTTACACCATTCAACAACATCATGTGCATCATTTACAAGAACTCCCTGATAATTCATTTGATACTTTCAAAAATCTCATTTGATGCAAACTCCAGCACCATCATGTTCACCTTTTCCATGGCCACTCTCAAAGAAATTCCATATGTGTTTTATATTCTCATTGTGATGATATCTACACAATGCATAAAATGGTCTAGATGATTGAAACTGTGCGGCACATCCATTAGACCAAACATAATGTTTATCAATATTTATGTTTCTTTCTTTCAAATAAGGAAAGAACATATTGAAGCAATGTTCTACATAGTGAATGTCATGTTCTTTATCATCACTTATATAAAAATGATATTTCTTTATAATTACTCGTGCTTGAACTGTACTCTAAACACCATCCAAATCTAACTGTGCATGTCTATAAAAAAAATGTACCATAATAGTGACCTACTTATTAAAGTAATAATCTGATTGAATTGCTTTCTAATGAACAAATGGATAGTTCTCTGTAAAATCAACAACTGATACAATTGTTCCAAGTGGAAAATTATCTCTCAAAGTTTGAAACTATTGTGCTTGCCACTTTGCAAAAAATGCATGACAAATATAAGGTTGAATCAATTTCTTAAATCTGTCCATAAATGTTAGAACATGCAACTCATCTTCAACATATTCCAACCTTTTTGTTTCTTTCCCCAACTTTGTTTCATTCTTGACATACTTGTAACTTTTGCAATTCAATATTTTTGTTACATCAATATTTTCAGTTTTCAAAGGAAATAGAGCCAATTCACCACATGTTTCACATAATCCTTTGATGCAATTTATTCTACCAGTTGGATCATCTATGTTGTCACACAAAATGGATGATATAAACTCACTTCTCCTACTAGGAGGAGCAACATGAAAACCATATGTGTCTTCTATAAACTTTCAAAATACTTGATGGTGGAGATCAAACTCAATATGATGATGACAACAACAAGTTTCAAACACTTTGTTTGACCTCACAAAGTATGGCTTCAATTTTTTAAACAATGTTTGCCCAACTTTTACATTATGATGTTCATTATAAAATGACACATATAACTCATGTTGTGTTGTGTCCAAACAATGTTTTGTATGATGTTCATATTTACTAGGTGCAATCTTATGCCTGATAACATCTCTATTATTTGATGAAGGACGAGTGTTATCAATCCAAAATGATATGACTAATTTTTTTAATAACTCTTCAATTCTATCAGAATGAGATGCTCTACACATGATTGCCCAGTTGCCCTCCATAGTATTGTCATCCACAATTAATCTTCTCTTAACATATTGTCTCATTGTTTTCCTAATAAAACCCATTTCAGATGAAATTGAAGATATTTGTCTATTTTGAGACATATTTTTACTTACAATAGACATCAACATCACTTTTCTTGCCAGAGACTTATCTTTAGTTTGAGAGTGTTTTCCTATGTTTCTCAAACCTTGTTTAACATTTTCAATCAAATTAGTTTGCATGTGAGAAAATCTTCTCTTCATTGATGTTGTGTTTACACCCAACAATTTCAATGCCTCTTGCAACTTTTTTTGTGTAAGCAAAAGTGAAAGCAACTAAGCTTGTTCAAGTGTTTCAATGTTATCAAATTGAGTCATAATTTCTCTTATCTTCTTCTTCATTGACCTTTTCTTAGACAAACTTAATGGTTGAACACTAGCTACAAGTTTTTTCAATTTATCTACATCCATTTTAAGTAAACGATCTAAATTCTTATGAGAAATACCATACTTTATAGATTGGACAATATTTAAGATTTCATCTATACCACTTCCTGCACCTGATCCCAACCCTTCTCTAATTTTTCTTACTGGAATTTCTACAGGGACCAATCTTGAGCCTTCTCCAACATCCATTGTTTGAGATTCAACAGGGAAAGATTCTGACCCTTCTCCAACTTCTATTATTTGAACCTCTATAGGGACTGATCTTGAACCTTCTTCAACATTCATTTTTTGAGATTCCATAGGGAGTGTTCCTAACCTCTCTCCCATATGCACTACTTCTACTTTTTTTGAGCCTTCTTCAACATTTCCTTCACCTTGTTTAATTCGATGTTAACATGCCACAGTCTTCTGAATATTTCTTTGTTCTGCTTCATTAGATCTTTTCCTTGCATATTTTTTTTTCCTTCCTTTCTTGTTTTCCATTATAAAATAAATAATAATAATAATTTATCCCTTGCCTCAAGATAAATTTTGCATAATAATCAGATTAAAAAATCATTGTATAGATTTGTCTATCATTGTTGGTGCTTTTAAATTGTTTGAGAAAAATCAATAGAATGTAGTCATCTGCAACATAGCATAAATATTCTTCATTATATGAATAAAATCTATGAGTCACATTCTTTACAAGTGGAAAAGCACCAAATCCTTCTTAAGCCATCATTGAATCACAAACAAATAACATGGTATGAATACTAGAATGTTTCTCCTAAAAAAAAAATTGCTTTTAATTTTATGGAAAAATATCAATTTATTTTTTCAAGAATAAATTTCTGCATAGAAGACAATGGCATCAGCTATCAAAAGAAGCAAACATAATGTTAGAAATCCCCTCTTTCGTTTGTAGCTCTCATGTCCTTTCTTCTCCAATTGATGTAGCTCCAAATGATGTGAGTCCTAAAATCAAGTCTTAACATCCTTTTGGGATATTTAGAAATTGGTGGTATCTCGACAAACAAGGGATTAACATTGATGTGTTCAAATGTACCTTGGAGGATTTTGATAGTTGATTCTTGATGAGACCTTATAGGTGCCATTATTGCATTTGACAACTCCAAAGGTTGTGTCCTAGTGAGTGCTGGCATGATACCTCAGAATGCAAATGCAGTGGAGGGAAACTTAAATGAACTTTATGCCTCCCAAGTGTGCACCTAGACTACCAACTACGCACTTGAAGTGTGTAGTTGATAAAAAAGGGTTGCAGTTGGAAAAATAGGGTTATAAGGTGCCTAAAATGCAAAATTTGAGTGTTTTGAGTGATTTAGAGTGTTTCCTAAGGTCTTGGGATGCAATGCAAGGTGTGGAAGTGCAGATTAGGGTTCTGGAACCTAGAATGAAACACCTAATTACCAAGTGCACCCTAAAACTACCAACCGCACCCTAAAACTACCAACTGCGCTCATGAAGTGTGCAGTTGGTAAAATAGGGTTGCAGTTGGTAAAAGAGGTCAAAACATGATAATTAAGATGTGGGTATGCAAGATATGAGTGTTTTTGGGATTTTTAAGTGTTTAGGGATGTTATGCAAGTGCAAATGCAAGGTGTCATTTTGAAGGTATGCAAAATGAAGGTTAGGGTTATGTTTTGGACTTGGTAAGGATGCTAAAGGTAGGTGTATGTAAAGTGGACTATGCAAGAGATGGTTTCCTAGGGTTGATAATGACATTTAGGCTATGCAAAATGAGGATAGGTGATCAAGAAGACAAGTTGGTTGATGGACAATTTGATAGGGTTTGATAGTGAAAATGATGCTAGGGTTTGAACAATGCAATATGAGGGGGATATACCACTAGAGTAAGTCAAAAATGACATTTAGGAATATGATTATGCTAATGATAGAGGTATACGTAAGGTTTTTTGAACTTAGGTGAAATCTTGACAAGGTTTTGACAATGTTTGATGTTTTGACAAGGTTTTGCAAGTTTCCAAGGAATAAATTTGAATGTTGGCTTTTATCTTGATTATGTTTTACACACACGCAAGACACATTAAGACAAGAATAGCTATTGCTAAAAGTGAACAATCACACCACAACCTAGGCTTTAGTATTATATCCACTGAATTTCTACTTGAACCAAAGTTCAACCGCGCTTATCCAGAGTGGACAACTTAGGACCTTGGCACCACAAGCTCCCCCTTATAGCGCACTCACTTCTCAGGGCTACCAAGATCCATGTCTCAAGGGGCATGACTTCCCAAGGGACTATTGTCTCTACTAAGGACCGCGAGAATGTAGGATGTCTTAACGGGCATGGGTGACCCCTTGAGCCAGTGGATAGAAAGGATTTTGGCCACTAAAACATGGTTTTTAGTAAGGGCATTCCGTTCAGCAAGTGAGTGATAAACTTCCTCAAAAGGTCTCCCAGCCTCGAGAACCAGGGTTTGATACACCATAAGAGTATTGGAGGAGAGCTATCACTCAGCAATACTGCTGACATGACTTTCACTATAATCAAGTTTTATATAGCGGTTGGAATGTTGACCTGGCTTTTGGCCCGTTACCGCTCTGAGGTTATCCCTTGGTATACCCAATATCAAGTATCTTGGTCCAAGGTAGGCCTCTTATAAAAGTTACATGGATTTATCTTTAGACCCAAGGTCCACGAATGATGAGGGGAGAGGATACGTCCATTGCAACTCTTAGAGACTTAAACATTGTAGACACGCCAAACAAAAAATAAAAAGTTCATTTTAAGCACCAAATGAAGTGTTATTTAATCTAATAAATCCACACACATGGTTTTGACAAACGCATAATGGTCTTCGACAACATCTTGCAAAGCAAGCATTAGTAGTTTGTTATGATCATGTCTTCATCCCATGATTGCCACATGCTAGAAGGAGACCATTAGTAACACAATAAGAATATACATTTCTTAACACCCTTAATGTGGTACTAATTTTTAATTTAACTTCAATGCATCTATTAAAAAACTTCACTAATGAAAGAAATAAATAAATAATTTAGATGTACAATTTTTTTACCAAATTGATGCCTTCGATTTTGTGAACGAAATTCATGGAAAAGATAGACAATGCACTACTGGTTAGGTTGATGGAAAATAGCTTTACAAATGGAAAAATTTTTGAGTTTTTTAGACTATTCACATGAACACGTTGACTACAGACGTGTTCGCTTGAACATACGCCTAAATTTTTTTGATGGCCGCAAAGTTTTGGAGGGTATGTTCGCGCGAACATACAAAATTAGAAAAAATTTAACCTTTTTTTAATTTTATTTTTGCTCTTTTGACTTCTATAATTGCAGGAGAATGATCTCCTACTATAAAATAAAAAAGGTCAAAATGTGCTGCTCAGAGCAAGCTTTCCAATGACTATAATTGTAATACATATTTTAATCATTAAGACTTTCAAATATGAGTTTAACTCATTATAGGTTCATTACCGATTGAACATCAACCGACTTTGACACCTCGAGAAAATTAGTAAATTAGGTCAAATTTTTTTTGAAAAATATATAGGAACTAGCTTATTGAGATACCTTTCTATTCAAAAAAAATAAAAATAGGTTTATGATAAATTGACTTCAAATTATTTGTGTCAAACGGAATGTATGTATGAATTATAGTTCATGTCACTTGAAAACTTCATAAACTATAAAATATTCAACCAAAATAAATCAAACCAAATGCATCCTTTGGATATTGATGTTACAAATCTAACACCAAAAGAATTACTTCATTATCATTTCTAGAAAAAAAGTTATGTGTGTCAAACAGACTGTCACTCTTTAAATATTGAATTTTATTATGTACCACTTTTCGGAGGAGATAAAAAAATTTGACATAAATAAAAAAAAAATTGGATAAAAAAATATGGTTACAAAGTAGGAACAAAGTACTCAAAATCACTAGTTTATGTCATCTTGAAATTATTTATAGTTTTGGAGATATAGTCACTTGAACGTGACATTTGTTGCAAAAATATTGATTTCAGTGTCAAATATGGTCAAAAAGTGGAACCCATTATTGTGGGATCACTTACGACCCATTTTTAGATCAATCATTTGAATAAGTGAAAGTTTAGAATTTTATGTTTAGATCAAAATGTAATGAAAGAGCATGAAAATTGTTAGAATGTGAATGCTTTGTGATGTAAATTCATGATTATGTGCATGTAACCAAAAACTTGAAACTGGCAAAAGCAAGGATATAATGGGAGAAGTTTCCAAGACACATCAAGCCATTCAGTAAGCCACTTGATCATTGCTAGAAGCTCAAACAAATAATTCTTTGCCTTTGGAACATTGTTACCAATAATGATATTATGGCTAACATGATTTTATCTTTTATTTGTTTTGTCATATGTAATTATTTTAGATAAACTCCAAAACAAATTTATTTTCAAATCATAATCTTATAAAACCCATCTTATAAATTTTTCAGATGTTGTCTACTTGGAAGTGTTAAGACCAAAGTGTATGATCTTTGGTTCACTCCTAGTCACAAGATTCAAGTTTTTAGAATATTTATGGGTTCGGGGGTCAAATCCTTTAAGGATGACCATTATTTGTTATGTTTATTCACTCTTAGTCTCAAGATTTTAAGGTTGTGATTGTGTGGAAGAATCCACACCCTTAAGGATAATCATAGGTGGTTCATCAATGTTTGATTTGTAGCCTTCCTTATTCCCTTTAGACCTAATCATGTTTATGTTCTCACAAGTTGGTTCAATCATATGTAGTTGATCTTTACATCCTATTTTTCTTCCTAGAACTTTTTTCTTGTTAATGCTTGGGTACTTGGGTTCATTGAAAACCTTATGATTAGTATTAGTCATGAGTCCACCCACCCCAACTTTCTTTTCATCAATGAGATCTTGAATGAGGTATTTAAGTTTCATATAATTTGATGCAGAGTGCAACAATGGAAGAACAACCTTAAGACCCAACCCCAAAACCAACACTCAAGATGTGCAAAGGATTGAACAATTGGTTTGTTTCACTTCAACAAGTGTATACCTCTACAAGGAGCCACTATAAGGGATTTAAGACTCACCATAAACAAGTATGATGCAAAGCAATTTGATCCAAATCAAGCCTTTAATGACAAGTTCCCTTAATTTGGGTAAATAGGGATTTTATGGTTCTAGGCCTCACAACATTGAACAAAGGCTAGAAACTACTTAGTTAGAACCTAACTAAGCAAAATCCACCACTAGTTGCACTTCCAAGAACCCAAAACACAAATTGCAAGGAAGGACCTAGAATCCTATTAGGTCTCCAATCCCTTATTTTTGCCACTGACTTCAAAACTTCTCAAAAGACTTAAGTAAAAAATCACACTTTCAGATACCCTTTTTCAAGTTCTCTCAAACCCCAAAGTTATAGAGATTGACTCCACTCCAGCATATCATAACCCTGACTAAGTCCACAAGCCTAATTAGCTAGGTTAGGTTTGGGTTTCAAAGAAAGAGGTTATGAATGGGTGCATATAACCAAAAATCCACTTCCAAGGTGTTCTACTAACTCAAAAAAGGACAATTTGTTTGATCACCAAGTCCTCAAAGTCTCTCCATCTCTTTTTCTAATCTGGTCTATTTAAAACTGGTCAAATACATGGTGATATTTGACCTAGGGCTTGCTCCCAAAATTCAATGCCTTCAATTCCTATTCCAAAACTACAAAAATCTTATATTACACATCCCTAATTTGCTTCATATAAGTGGATAAGAAATTCTACCGATGGATCAACAAGTTAGGGCCATTTGAATGTCAAAACCCTGAAATTGAGTGTTTCCTATACCATCAAGCTTATAAATTTGATTACTTTTGAAAGAAAAAGGATAAAAACTTCAAACCACTTCCAAAAGCCTTTAGACACTTGCCATCAACTTTCAAATTAGAAAGGTCATCATCCACCCCTAATTCTTTCGTACTATACTTGCAAAATGTCAAGAAATTGCACTGAAATAGGTATATTTTATTGATTTGAAAGAAATTTTACAATTGGATCTTCCCTCTTTATCCATTTTTGAATGTCTCAAGCCTAAATAGGCTATTTTCAACCATTCCACTCAACCATCAAATGGTTTGAGCTGTTGGGACTCCTAAACCAAAATGTTGCTTAGCAAATTGTAAAAGTTGCTGACAACTTTTAAGCAACTTTTGCCACTATAGCAAGAAATGTTGTATTTAAACTTGATTAACACTTAGAAACATTTTTAGGCTTCCAAACCCCTAAGAAACACCAAACAAAACATGAAATGACTAACATATCATCCATTAGGACCAAATGATGCCCAAGGTTTATAAACACACCAAGGGGTCTTGTGTTCTTAACAAAATGGATGGGTCATAGGGAGATCATGAGATATATCCCCTGACCTTATTACAAACATATTGATCAATGAAAGTTAGGTGCTCTGCACCATAATTTTTAGTCTTATGACCCTTATTCCTATCATAGATGCACTAGTGATTGTCATTCCAAAATTTAGGATTAACCTTGGGTTCATAAGGTTTATAGTTATATGGTACTGTAATGATCTTATTCGATATCAAAGTATTCAACACTAGTTCAAGTGAGTCTCCTATAGGTGTACAGGTGTGCTTAGATTTTGAAACCCATGATGGCTTACCTCTACTAGAGTGATTATATTTTTTTGAGTAATATTCTTGGAGAAGCATATTGTTTTGTAGTTTGAATGTCATTGGTCAAGTTGATCACATTAGGCTCCTTAGGAATTGGAACATAGTTGTAAGGAATTGGAAAATAGTTGTTTCTTGAGTTCATGCTACAATTAAGGCACAAGGTTGTTGATAAATATATCAATCTTTTCAACTTCAGGGATTTTCCTTGGATATCATGAATAAAGCTTCCTCCACCACTAAAGAAAGGAAATAGAATATTTTTCTTGGTGTTGTTTGATGTTTCATAAGTCTAGCATAGTGATTGCATATTGAATACTGTAGGAATAATGTTGGAAATACCTTTTTCCATTTTATCCAATGACATAAGTGGAGGACAGAATTTTGTAAACCATTCCATACCTTGCCCACTAAGACTTATAGGAAAAAAGGCTTATGAGATAAGTGATTTCATGTAAGAATTTCATACCTAGTGTACAAAAATTCCTAATGTGATCATGAGGATCTCCACTATCATCATATTTTTCATACTTAAAAAATTCAACCTTACAAGTAAAAGAATACATTTATAAGTATTTGTCAAAAGGAAATAGACATATAACCTCAAGTGAAAAAGATGGTTTAGGTTCCTCTTGCTCATTTTTTATGTGTAACATATCCTTCCTCATTTCTTCGATTTGTTTCATAATAGTTTCTAAAGGTGAAGGTTCCTTCTTTTGAATCAAGTTGTCAACATTGAGGTTGTGTAAAAATTTTATTCCTTGAGAGAATAAGTGCATGAAGCATTTATCTTTTTTTTTTATCCAAGTTCAATTTCATAAGCTTTTTTTAATATTTATCTTGTTGAAATTATAAGATCTCTTCCTTAGTGATTTCTAGAACTGGATCATTATCATGTGAACCATGTCTAGTATGTTTTGACCTCTAGGGTGAAAGTGAACAATGTCGATAAATTTAATTGGTAAATCCTTAAGAAAATTTTCATGCTTCTTCCATATAGGCTTATTTTCCTCATGCTTTATGATGTGACCATTTGTCTACAATCCTAGATAGGACTTTGTCAATCCTCTTTTCATGCTTCTTCCTAGATAATGTCAATGAGACTATTTTCAAATCTAGGTAAAGACACTTACTAGTATAGACCAAAAATTATAAACACCAAGTATAGGTTTTCCTAACCAACCAAGAACAAGTTTGAAGTTTTAGAGGCTTGGAACAACTGTCATTTGATAACAGTTACACTATGGGCCACTTTTTAGGCTTAAAATGTTGTCCTCTTACATTTTTCTCCACATTTTTCCATAACATCAAGAAAATAAATTGAATATTAGGATACCCATTCGGCTTCTCTATAACATATCAAAAGATGAGGTATGGTTTTTTTGGACCAATTTTCTGTTGTTACACTATGGGCCACTTTTTAGGCATAAAAACCTCTCTATTTACAAAGGAATTATATGGAATAATTATCCTCCAACCATAAAACTTGGTAAATTATCTTATTATAATCCTAAAGTGAGTATTCTTCAATTTGATTGAACTCATCAACTCTCTATATGTGCTTTTTGTGAAACCCTTAGCAAATAAGGCCAAAAACTAGGGCCTCTTCAAATCTGAGCAAGAAATCACTTCCAGAACCTATTAGTTAATCCTACACCATATTTATGATGATAAATTTTACTATTTTACATAAAACCATGGTCTCTTTTAGGCAGATCTCCCGTTGCTATACCTATGGCATCAAATTTAATGCATTTTCATGCACCTAAGCACTCCAAACTTGTCTAGTTGGATGATCATTGGTGTAGGGCACCAAATAAAATAGATAGGTTTAATTCTAGTTTTGAATTAGGAACAAGGTTTCAAAATTATGTAATAAGACCCAAGATGTAAGGTCAATTGGACTCTAGGTGCCATTATAAGCCAAAGTGCCAAATTGAACCAAGGGGTCAAAAATGAGCAACATAGGTGATTTTTCAAAGAAAAAAAGATTTTTATATTTATTATAAGGTTATAAAGGTCCTTAGGTTCATTAAGTTAAGTTTTAGGCATCTAGGAGTTAAGATGTCAAAAATTGCAAAAAATTGCAAAAGTCGTCAAAGCAAAATTGCAAAAATGCTAACAACTTTGCAATTTTGTTGAAAAACCAAGCGTACATTACAAAAACCATTTGAAATGTAGTTATAACCATTTGAATGGAAGCATATATGTATGAGATGGCCATACCGGCCTCAATGGGTGATGGTTGTATGGATTTGATGTCTTTTGAAGCAATAAAAACCTGATTTTCTATCATTTTTCCTGTGTTTTACTATTGTATAGATGTGTATGGATTGACACATATGAAAATTTGATATGGTTGGAGGTTTTGATCTATTAATTTATGTAATATATTGCCATTTTACTGAGGGTTGCCTGGGTAAGCTTGAAAATTGACTAGATTGCAGTTATGGTCCTCTAACTTGCAATCCAATGATGGAATCTTGATGCCATTTTGTGGGAAGAAATTTAGGGGTGTATTCTTACATATGGTAGAGTTTTAGGGGCAGAAAAGTTGGTTTACTATTTTTTCTTGCAAGCCCTAGGCTAAACATCATCATGTGTTCAGCCTAGTTTTGAAAAGAAATTGGTGTAAAACTCTCAAACCTGCTATAATGACCCAGGTGAAGGGTGGAATGAATTTTTGGCATGGTGAGAAAGAGTCCCAAGTGGTTGTTTTAATTTTGGAGGGCATTAATACACAAATTGGAAGAAGTTGCAAAGAAAGAAATTAAGTTTTTGAGTCATTTTGATTGTTGTTTGCACGCTACATGAAATGTACAAACTTTTAGACTAGATATGATAGATTTTTGAGATAGATATTTGAATCAAATTTCTTTTTCTTTTGGTCTCATTGCTCTATGTGTTTTCTAACTCATGTTATTGCATTTTTAGTGAAACTGGGTTTTTAGGACAACATTTTGGTGCACACCCTCTAACTGTAATTTCCTTGGTTGAAATTTCATGCCCACTTGGGAAATGGTAGTTAGTAGAGTCCTTTTTAAGATTCCAAGGTTTCAAGACTAGAGGATATGTTTTGTGATTTTTCCAATCAAGCCCTAAGTCAAGTACCATGAAGGATTTGACCTCTTGTAGCATGTTGATTTGTGAATGGTAGGAGTTTAGAAATTGGTGAAGGGTTGAACATTTGGAAATAAGTTATTTTAGTGTTGCCAAACTTTTTCCAAGTCATAGAAGTGGAATCAAGTGAAAAATGTAAAAATTGCACTTTTTGTGCAAAGTTGCATTGTTGAAAGTTGGAAAAGTTGCTGAAATTTGTAACTTAGTGGAAAAAGGGTCGTGGGATCAAATTTTATATTCCATTAGCTCTAGGTGTCCGGGTAAACCATAGCTCCAAGCTTGTCCTATCTTATTGAGCACTTGAATGTTCTCAGGCACGTCGAATTGAAATGTCTCTAAGGGTCACTAAATGTCATAGGGCAGCAATCTTTGACAAGGTATATCTTGAAGATTGTGTGAGATATGGATGCAATTTTAGGTCCTATAGGACTATGTTGTGGAGACCTATAATAACCTCTCTCACTTTTTGGACATCTTACTCTATTTTATTTTGCAACGCCATCTCAAGTGATGCTGAAACTTGTAGTGTTGGCCAGTACAAAGTTGCCAACTGCCAAATATCCCTTACTATTCATTGTGGGACCAACTATCTATTCCATTAGCTCCAAGTGGCTGGGTAAACCCTAGCTCCAAGCTCATCCCATCCCATTGAGTGCTCAAACATTCTCAGGCATGTCAAACCAAAATGTCCCTAAGGGTCATTAAATGCCATAGGGAAGCGATCTTTGATAGGGCACATCTTGGAGCTCGTGCAAGATATAGATGTGATTCTAGGTTCTATATGACCATGTTGTAGAGACCTACAATAACACCTCTCACTTTCTAGGGATTTTACTCCATTTTGATTTTGTGATGCCATCTCGGGTGATGTTGAAACTTGTAATGTTGGCTTGTACAAAGGTACCAATTGCCAAATCTCCCTCACCATTCATCGTGGGATCAAACTGTCTATTTTGTTAGCTCTGGGTGGCTAGCTAGGTAAATCCTAGCCCCAAGCTCATCCCATCTCATTAAGCACTTGATAATTCTCGTGCACGCCGAACTAAAATGTCCCTAAGGGTCACTAAATGCCATAAGGCAACGATTGTTGACAAGGCATATCTCATAGCTTGTGCGAGGTATGGATGTGATTCTAGGTCCTATAAAACCATGTTGTGGAGACCTACAATAACTTCTCTCACTTTTTAGAGATTTTACTCTATTTTGATTTTGCGACACCATCTCAAGTGATGCTGAAACTTGTAGTGTTGGCCAGTACAAAGTTGCCAACTACCAAATCTCTCTCACCTTTCATCATGGGATCAAACTATCTATTTTGTTAGCTCTGAGTAGCTGGATAAACCCTATCCCCAAGCTTGTTGCATCCCGTTGAGCACTCAAATGTTCTCAGGCATGCCAAACCAAAACATCCCTAAGGGTTAGTAAATGCCATAGGGCAGCGATCTTTGATGTGGCATATCTCAGAGCTTGTGTGAAGTATGGATGTGTTTCTAGGTTCTATAGGAACATGTTGTGAAGATCTATAGTAATCTCTCTTTCTTTTTGGAGATCTTACTCCATTTTAATTTTGCGACACCATCTCGGGTGATGCCGAAACTTGTAGTGTTGGCTAGTATAAAGTTTCCAACTGCAAAATCTCCCTCACCGTTCATCATGAGATCAAACTGTTTATTCCATTAGCTCCAAGTGGCTTGGTAAACCCTATCCCCAAGCTCATCCCATCCCATTGAGTGCTTGAACATTCTCAGGCACGCCAAACCAAAATGTTCCTAATGGTCACTAAATGCCATAGGGTAGAAATCTTTGATGGGGCATATCTCAGAGCTTGTGAAAGGTATGGATGCAATTTTAGGTCCTAGAGTATTGTGTTATGGATACCTACAATAACCTCTTTCAATTTTTGGATATCTTAATCCATTTTGATTTGGTGATGCCATCTCGAGTGATGCTAAAACTTGTAGTGTTGACTAGTACAAAGTTTCCAACTACCAAATCTCTCTCACCTTTTATCATGGGATTGAACTATCTATTTTGTTATCTCTAAGTGGCTAGGTAAACCCTATCCCCAAGCTCATCTCATCCCATTAACTGCTCAAATATTCTTGAGCCCACTGAATCAAAACATCCCTAAGGGTCACTAAATGCTATAGGGTACCAATCTTTGATAGGGCATATCTCAGGGCTTGTGTGAGGTATGGATGCAATTCTAGATCCTATAGGACCGTGTTGCGAAGACCTACAATATTCTCTCTTAATTTTTGGAGATCTTACTCCATTTTGATTTTGTGGCACCATCTCGAGTGATGCTAAAACTTGTAGTGTTGGCCAGTACAAAGTTGCCAATGGTCAAATCTCTTTCACCGTTCAACGTGGGGTTGAACTGTCTATTCCATTAGCTCTGGGTAGCTAGGTAAACACTAGCCCCAAGCTCATCCCATCCCATTGAGTGCTCAAATGTTCTCAGGCATGCTGAATCAAAACATCCCTAAGGGTCACTAAATGTCATAGGGCAGGGATCTTTGACAGTGGCAACTGGATATGTCATCTCATCCAATGATGGAGACTTGTGATATCCTATAGGGAATCGTTATTATTAAGTTTAGATTCAACAAGCTCTTCCCCTCCTAAAATAACATAGTTAGAAATTTAACACCTAGTGCATAGAATTTGAGCTCGGGGATCTTCTAATGAAAGGAATGTACATAGACTTTCCATTTGGTTGGAGTGTCACAATTTCCTTACCCACTAGTATAGTATCTTGGGACCAATCCAATTTAACTTTTCCTCCTAGGTCCCTACAAAAACTCTTTCTCAACATGTCATTACTAACTAGGATATTAGCAACAATAGTGAGTGTGATGAACAACTTTTTAAACCTTTGTAGTAGTGTAACTATCAACATCTCTAGAAAAACTCTTAAATCTTTATCAAAATGCTAATTTCCATGAAAACAATGACATGGTATTAAACTTAATATTTGTGTTCATTACTAGGGCTTTTTGGTAGGGTTAAAGAAAGTGGAATCATTTCCTATGTAGATGGAATAAGTAAAAGAATGTCAAGTCGCAAAGTATGATCATGACAATCTTTAAAATCATTTTGACTTTTCTTTCAACTAAGCACAACAATAGTGCTCAGTCCAAACAACTGAAAAAGTACATGCGAGAAGCCTATGTAGTAGTTATGTGCAAATGGAACAGAGGTGTCCAATTGAGATCAATGATTGATTAAAGTATAATGAAAAACCTCTTAAAAGCTATTTTACTACTATATCACATAGATTATAGTCATATGGTAAAAGGCATGGAGAATCTTTATGGTAGAGGTATATAAGAACTAATTTAATGGATCGTATGATAGCGAATTTAATAAAAAATAAGACATAGTGAGACAACAATCTTAATAAATCTAGTAATCATGTGTAATAGAATAGAAGACATTTAGTACTATTTATAGTAGGAGTAATAAATTAAAATGTTTCAAGGATCTTTTAACAAAACACCTAGTTCTATACATGCAAGATGACTCACAATCAAATACTATAATGAGTTGTAAAGTTGTGAGTTAGTTCATAAAGGGATAACCACAAAGGAACAATCACAGTTCTAAAGCTATGAAGAGGAGTTCCAAATTCCATTTAGGTGGTGGTAGGTTGGTAGTTTGAGGAAACTTATTATCTACTCCTATTTTTTCAATGTTGAGCTCTATTAGAATAAATTTACAAGTTTCACCTAGCATGAACTGAGAATTCAACAAAGGCTTTCAAATATTTTTGCATACATGTTAGTGCACTAGTGATATATGGTGATTTTGAGGCTATACTATATCAATATATTTTTATATTGTTATGATGAATGGTGATCTAATGAATAAGAACCTAACAAATCTAGAGGTCCAAAGATGTGCTATTGTCATAGCATTAAGGATAAGACATTGAAATAGTGAGGTTTTCCCTTTGGAGAATGTGATAGTTATAGCATTATGGAAATAGTAGTGTTAAAGAAGATGAAAATAGATGCTCCAAAATTCATGGCCTAAATGAGCAAAGGGATTCCAAAAGATGTCAAAATAATGAAGTTCATGGTTGTCTTGTTGGTGATGTGAAAGATGATTTGTATAGTAGACAAAGCATCAAATTCAAGAAGTTAAAGAACAAAAAGGTTTAGGAAAGTAGTTTGTCACAGATGAACATGGGAAATGCATCCCATTATCTTAAAGCACTGGCATAATACACTTTTAAGGATATTAATGCCATGAATGTAGAGCCTTAAGCCAAGAGACATGGATTGAATGAGGTCAAGAAATAGATATATGAATGTTCTCTATAATAGCTAAAAAAAATTAGATACTTATAGCTTCTATATTCACCATGCATTAGTTATAGTTTGTGACCAAGTTTTGAAAGGTTTTGTAAATTTCTTCAAAGATTCTTGTTTGCTACCAATTTTGGAGTTGTTTATCATGAAAGGGTTGTAAGTCTTGTCTCTGCTGTGGAAATTCATTGGTCTTCTATATTTCAATGCTATAGACCCTAATGTATTATATTATGTAGGAAAGGGCCCAAAAGTGAGTGCAAAGAATTCTTTGACCAAGCCCTAGGCAAGCTAGGCAATGCTCAGCTAGGGACTGTCAGCAAAGAAAGAGCTCTCGAGAGCAAAGCTTGAAGAATGATGACTTGCCCTTTTGAGGGACTGAAGAGGGGTATGAGGAGGTTCTAACTTGTGGAGGAGGAATCTTGATGATGTGTGGAAGGTTTCTTAAAAGTGGGGAAAACATGAAGCCAAGAAAACCCTCAATTTTGTTATTTTGGTTGTACAGTATGTATGCACCCTGAGACCCTAAAAATCCTTGAGGATGGATCTTATGTATCAATTGTTCTTAAGCCTAGAGGTTTTGGAACTCTAAGACAAAGGAGCTATTGACCCTATAAATTTGGGTGGAGGCCTAATTAGGGGCTCTCCTTGTAGCCCTTTTGTGAAGAAATCTTGAAATCAGGTACAAACCCATTGTTGTTATTCATTCAAGCATAGTAAAAGTGCTCCAATAACACCTTAGGACATCATGGAAACCTTGGTTGGACTAGGGAGTTCTATGGTACTCTAGTAGACCTATAAAACCTTTGGAGGAATATTGTTCCTAGAAGAGTAAGGGAGTGATGTTGTAAGCTTGGATTAGTTAACCTAATGAGGAGGTTGGCAAAGGTCAAGGGATGTTCTAAGTAGCAAGAGATCCTATAGACCACATAGGTGTATAGAAAACACCAAGATCCACATATAATATACAAGGTTGCATGGGGACGGGGGTACTTGGGGTACTTAGGGTACGATTATGGGTACAAGTACAGGTACAACTATTTTTTATAATAGGAGATAGGGATACTTGGGTATGTCAAACTTTATTTTTAATTATACTTTTATATTTATAGAAAACGTAAATTTATGAGTCATGACAATGATTTTTCAAATCAAGAATAGTGATAAATTTTGCAAATGTAATGTATTGTTTTCAGTTTCAGATTTTTTATGTGTTTGTAATAATAATTTATGATAAATGTTTAGGTGCATAACATAGAAGGCAGGTTTAAACATGAACAAGAAGATCATAAATCATATGACAATGACATATTAAAAATGATAAATTTCTAGCTTTAACACTAATAAAGTTTATTGTTGATCAATATTGTATCAAAATTTCAAACTAATTAGGTATTGAATTAAGTTTGATAAACAAATAACAGAGAAGGAAAACTTTAAACATGAACAAGATCATAAATCATATAACGAAGACATATTGGAAATGATAAACTTATGTTTAAATAGTGATAAAGTTTATTGTTAGTCAATGTTCTATCAAAGTTTTGAACTGATTAGGTATTGAATTAAGCTTGATAAACAACGAGATGATACACAAACAAAAAATTGAAAAAAATAATCTGAAATCTCAATCAAGGTCCTTAGCTATGATTCTCTCCACCAAGTGCCCGGTGTATATGAGCAATGTTAGTATGCTAATAGAAACCAAATTTAAATAAAGCTTCTACAAACTAAAAAAAATTCATAAACTTCAAGATAGACTAAGATGAGCTCTCAATTGAGAATACGAGCCATTAATGGGCTCTATCAATAAGAAGCTCTCTTGTTGAGTGGCTTTTTCTAAATAGATAGGATGTATGCTCAAGCTTATGCTTCAAAAAGGGCTTGTAAAATGGCTTCTTAAAATGGAATTATGACTTTACTTCATGGATTGTGTTGTTTTTCAAAGGGGAAGGATCCAAATTATAGGCAAGAGGCTTGAGGTATTGAGGGTTAAGATGCAAGGATGGGAAAAAGCTCATGGAGGGCTCAGATTGCATGAGAGGAGAGCACATGGATTGTGCTTCCTTATAGCCAATCAGGGAGTGACACATGTCACAGGGTGAGAGGATGGAGGAAAGGGGAAGGATGAGTCAACAAAGGAGGCTCAAGGGATAAAATCTTCATAAAGACCCTCATAATGGCTTGTAAGAGCAATGAAAGGGCTTGGAAGAGTCATTTATGGCCTAGTGGGCTTCATAAAGTTTTATGGTTGGGATATTTTGAGGGAGATGAGAGGAATTTCGACTTGGGCTTGATTAGGAAGGTTTTAAGCTTGCTTAGGATTGTGCAAATGATTAGAGGATGGATTAGGATGGTTTAGGATTAGCTTAGGGATAGGCAAGTGGATGGCATTTAATGAGGGTGGTGAAGGAGGAGATATTTGTTAACTTTGGCTTGGGTTAGTAAGTCTTAACCCATGTTTAGGGAATGTGACAAGGTTAGGAGGGAATTAGGATTAGGTTTAAAGACATCTTCTAGAAGAGTCTAGACTTTGGATGAGGATAAAGACTTTCTAGAATAGTCTAGAACTTCCTATGATGAGGATGAAGACTTTCTAGAAGAGTCTACAACTTCTTAGGATGAGGATAAATTAGATTTTAGGAAATAAATAAAGTTTTATTTATTTCAAGGGTTTGGGTTGAGGAGATATTTATTAAAACTTTTTTAATAAACATGAGGATTAATATTTAATCTTAATTAAATATTTTGAGTTGGGATTAGGGGTAAGAAATGATGGGATTAGCCTTTAATCAAAATTAAAGAGGGATTAGAAGATTTTGGAAGAGGTTAGTGGTCTTAAGAAAATTGGCCAAGTTGTGGGCAAAAAATAATTTTTTTTATTTATTTTGAGTTTTTTGGTCAATTTATTAATTAAATAATTAATAAATAAGGAAATAATGTTTAAATAAGATTTAAACATTTTTGGGAGGGATTCCTTAATTAAATATTTTTAATTAAGATAAAGGGATTTAATGGCATAAGAATAAATAAATTAATTAAATAATTAATTAATTAATTAATGATGATGTCATCAAGAATCTTTTCAGAAAATAAAAAATACTTTATTTTCTAAAGGATTTAGGTGTCTACATTTTGCCCCTCTTTGATGTGATGCCGCAAGTGGCATGGCATCAATGATAAGAAAATAAGATGCCCAAGGCTAGACCAGAAGAGGAGAGAATGGACTGCGAGATGCCCCCTCAAGAAGGTGGCGAGGAGAGAAAGAGAGGCTTGACAGCTTCTTGAAAAGTACAAGAATTTGAGATGAGCAAGGAGACTCAAATTGGCTTAAGAGAAGAGGTTTAGTTCGCTCAAACTCTCACTACAGGAGAATGATAAAGGGAGAATCAGAGGCACAAGAGGAAGCAAGCTTAAGATCTCAGGGATTGCAGAGGATGAAGGAGCAGAGCATTATAAAAAAGAATCCAATATAAGGAGATGGATGATGGGATGATAAAGTTGATGAAACAGGATTTCAAAGAGTCAGATTGGCAGAAGATGGGTTTCGGAGATCCCTAGGACTAGGATTGTGGAGCTCGAAAGATGAGGCTTGGTGGATTGATTTGGATTGGTGGATCCCTAAGACTAGGATTGTGGATCCCTAAAGCTAAAAGTGTAGATTGATTCAAAGAGATACTGATGCATAAGCTAGGGTAGGAGAGACAGATGCTGGATATGGATGGGGGATAATGGAGATGAAGGGAAACCAGTGAAGCTTTTTTTTTTAGCAGGGGGATACTTCAAAGAGAAGTACCACCATGTAATTGAGCACTAGATTTGCTATAAGACTGTTGGTTAATTACCAAGGTTACCAAGAACATCAAGGCCTTTTCACCAACTGTCCAGAGGACTGACGGACTGACTCAAAATAAACATGCAAGGATTGCCCCAGCATCACACATGAATCCCAGAGGAAGCAGCATGGAACTGACACTGGGTAACCCACAAGCAGAAAAGAAAAACAAATAAAAGACCTAATCAATATCTTATGCTCAGATTGCCCCATTCAGGGTATACCATGATATGGAAGATCATGGCAACCTTGAGGAGGGAACAAAAAGATTGTTTTGAAAAGATACTTCAAGACCCAAAAGGGAAGAATCCAAATCAAAAGAAAGCAAAAATCCAAAAGAGAACCATTTGCCAATGAGATCAGTGGGACGAGGTACTAACGGACCAAGATCAGACATGAGGAAAGCTATATCCTACAAGGATCTATCGGAGAGCACCTAAGCTAATGGATCTGGATGAGTGATGCATTTGGCAAGCTGAACTAAGAAGGATAACAGTTTGGTGATAGGAGATCTAGCTAAATGATGCATTGAAATAGCTAACCAAGGGTTGTGCAATGTGTGCAAGATGTTGATCAAGGAGGAACTGACACAAAAGCTGGATAGATACAATGGTACTAAGCTAAAGAGGATATACAAGCTGACGGACCAAGATATGTTACAAATGTACAAGGTCTATTCATGTTTTGGTTTTTGTGAGATGGAAATGTTCATGAAGGGTGGGATGTCTACAATAGTTGATAGGCAGATAGGTAGATGGTTTGCAAAAAGCTTAAGGAAAATGGGATTCTTTGTGTGCATGTGATAGGATACAAGCTAGGATACAAGATTTGGCATATAATACGAGCTGGAATATGGTACAAGCTTTGGACAAGATTTGGATATACAAGCTATGATACAAGGGATGATATAAGATTTACAAGTTGGGGTACAAGATTTACAAGTTGAGGTACAAGATTTACAAGCTGTACAAGAGGTATTCACAAGCTTCATTAGATTTTGGATATTTGATTGGAACACCAAGGGAACAAGCAGGTGTGTTATGGGATGGTCGGTGAATAGATGAGGGATAGGATAGTGATAGATAATGGATTAGTCTTAGTACACAAGGCGCCTAAATTACTAGGTTTTCACCAAAGTACCTATCCAAGGCGCTTGAATTGCCAAGTTTTCACCATTAGACGCTTATTTCTCTTTACTATTTTTTTGTATTTTTCAAAAGTTGGGTATACCAAGGATCTTCAAGCATAGAACTTCTTGAGATGAATGATGTTAGTAGGATCATTCAAGAGTTCTCCTTCTAGTGTAGATAGCTGATAGGCTCCAGAGCCAAAGGATGCAGTAAAAATATAAGGACCAAGCCATGTAGGTTCAAACTTGCCTTTCTTTTCTCGATCAGCTTGGACTTTCATATTTTCTTTGAGGACCATGTCACCTGGCTGAAAGTGTCGAGGGAGCACCTTCTTGTTGAAATTTCTTATGAGATGAGTTTGACAGATTGTGAGATGATCATAGGCTTGTTGTCGCTTCTCATCTAAGAGATCTAGCTCGGTGAACCGAGCTACTCTATATTCTTCATCTGATATTTGCCCCTACAAAGATATGTGCAAGGAGGGAAGTTCAACCTCTATGGGTAGTACCACTTCGGCACCATCAGGGTATAATATAGTGGCAAATTTTCGTATTTTGGTGAATTTGACATTTTTCCAATATTATTTTTTGCAATTTTTGAGCCCTTCCATGGTTTCTTGTTCGCCAAGCTTTGTTGGGTTTACCTGGTTACCTAGCATTGTAATCGCCAAGGAAAATGTTACATTTGAGTTTTTCCCTGGCGGTATCGCCTTTCACGCAGCCGACCAAGTAACGCTTATCGTGGAATGTTCATTGGGTTTCAAGTTTTTGTTTCATGCAGTATGGGAGAATTTTCCATCCCAGTTTCATTTTACCGTAGAGGAGTCCGCTTGTTTCACGTTATGGGAAGTGGAGGAGTCGGCTCGTTTCGCCAACACTCTTTCATTTTGTCATGGAGGAGTCAGCTCGTTTGGTGTGGTAAATTGGTAATTGTATTGATTTGTAATATGTATAAATCCAAATTCATCCAAGCAATGAGACATTCACTAAATACCGCTGGCACTCCATCAAATTTTTGGCAGTGCAGGACACATCGCAGGCACGACTCAGACTCCAGAGATAGCTTCCACAAGTGGTGGTACACTGGTATGTGCAGCTGTGCTGTAAAATACTCTCCTTGAGCTTATGTAGTTTAATTTAATCAGAAGCTTATCTACAGTTTCCTTTCTTATCTCATTTTCATTAGAAATTTTTCAAAAAGTGGACGCAATACTGAAAGTTGCTGGCGATGTTAGTGGTTTTTAAAGCTTGCATGCATGGATTCGTGAAAATGTGAAGTCTATTTCCTACCAACTATCAAGTGAGATTCCTGAAAGATTCCCTCAAAGTCTTTTCCCTTTAACCTCTGCGAACATGCAAAATCCTTGCCATCATAGTCTCGCAACTGCTGGAAGTCTTTTCCCTTTAACCGCTGCGAACATGCAAAATCCTTGCCATCACGGTCTCACAACTACTGGAAGTTTTACCTTTAAACTAGTGTGAACATGCAAAATCCTTTCCATCGTGGTCTCGCAGCTGCTGGAAGTCTTTCCTTTAAACTACTGTGAACATGTGAAATCCTTTCCATCGCAGTCTCACAGTTGCTGGAAGTCTTTCCTTTAAACCACTGCGAACATGCGAAATCCTTGCCATCGCAATCTCACGGCTGTTGGAAGTCTTTTCCCTTTAACTGTTGTGAAGTGTGAACATTCGATGGTGTGATCTCCCTTTTTCGTGACTTCGCGACATAAAAGTTCACCATCATTTAAACTGACGATGATGTGATCTCTACCCTCCTCGTGGTTTTGCAACACAATCTCCTTTATCTTTTCAACTGGCGATGATTGGATCTCTGCCCTCCTCGCAGTTTCGCAACACACAAACTATTAACTTTCACTTTGACAGGGACATTGCGATAGACTTGTTAAAGCCTTTCTCATAGTTTTGTAACTGCCAAGTTGCCAACTTCAAACTAATAAAACTATCATACCACTCCTTTGTACCAATTCCCTAGCCCTTCCATGGTATGTTTTTTTTAACCTTGAATACAATGAAATGATTTGCCCAAAAAATTAAAATTTTACTATGATTATTATTTTTTGTTCGCCAATGTATAAATATTTTGTGGTTTTAAACGGATACTGAAAGTAATACTGCTTATTCTCAGGGAAGTAAAGTTTAAATGGATTATCAGTGGATTCAGATGTCAGGGGAGGGTGAGTCTATAACTAATATTTCTCAGTCTCAGGGAAGTGACAAGGGAAAAACCCCCAAGGGCAGTGAGGGGATTAATCTTACATCAAAATGCCAAAAACATAGAGATACTACCATAAAGGCTTTCTTTGGAATTGACAATGTTTCTAGCCTACCAACTTTGGCAAGTACAAGTGCAGAAGGAAATCGCAATACCTCACCACCACTAGAAGAGCAGGTTGTTATTCAATTAAATCAAAATGCATCAAACGAGGATAACAATGTTCAAACAACAGAAGATGTCGTAACAAAAGATAATATTGATGTTGGTAGGAAGAAAAGAAAAAGGAATGTAAAAATGGGGTGGGAGTGGGAAATGAAATGGACTTTCTAGGTTGATTGGGTAGCAAAGTACTAGTTTATTGAACTTGTCACAAACAATTATGAACCACCAATAGAATGCAAGTGTACAATTTGTACCTGGAAAACTAAAAGAGAGAAAAAGTTGCAGTTAAAGCTCGACACTATAGAAAAACATATTGGTAAGGTTTATGAAAAACAAATCATAGATGGAAAGGAAGTAGCGGCAGTGAGATGGAAATCAAAGGAAGAATGCCTTCATGTTAAGTATGCCATAGAATATGAAGAGCATTTCAAGAAAATAGCGGTAATTGGTAGTGGCAGTAGTGGCAACCCAATCAAGGATGGGCTTCAACATGCAGCCAATGATGTAAACTTGGCAAAGACTATTCAGATGAGTGTTATTTTTCATATTCTATCTAGAGGGCATCCTATGAGAGAATTTTTAGAATATGTTAATTTATTATCTTTTTTGAGAGTTCCTCACTATCCTATGTCACATTGGTCAATATATGCTAGATGGGAAATGGCAAGCTATCTTGCTGAGGTGGAAAAGGAAAATGTATAGGAGAGAGTAAAAGAATCCAAGTTCATTTCATTATCCTTAGATGAAGTCACTGTGGTAGATAACACTGCTTGGGTCTGCATGCATGTATATACTGTAAAAGATCATGTCCGTCAAGCTAATATACTTTGTGTTCGTAAAATGAGGGCCAATTCAACTACAGAAAATTTATATTTAGAAGTTAAGAAAGCTTTGAATGAAATTGCTGGTATGGATGACTTGACAATTGCAAAGAAGTTAGTGTGTGTCGGAGCTGATGGAGCTGCAGTAATGCAAGGGCAAAGGACTGGTCTTTGTGCAAGATTACAAACTAGTATTGCACCTTATATGCTTGGCATACACTGCATGGCCCACCGAATGAATTTAGCATATATGATTGTAAGTACTTTTCCTACAGTGTAAAATTTTAAGATCTAATCTGTCAGCTCCACTCATACTTTTGCAGAATTCCTAAATGCTTTGCAGAATTTAAGATTTTTTTGAGGGAGTAATAGTAGGAAATAAGATTCTCAAGGATGTTGAGACCAGATGGATATCTTTGCATGGACCAGCAGAACGAGTTCTAGCAGAATATCAATCCTTGATTGGAGTTCTATATGAGCAACGCCTTACAGTGGATAGAGCTCCCGATTTGTTAAATAAGTTCAGTGATATAGAGAACCTATTAACTTTAGCCAGTATTCTCCCCATGATGGATTTAATGAACAAACTTGTTAAGAAAGCCCAAGATAGAACTATGTATATTCATGAGTATTTTGATTTACGTAAAATGACATGCATGGCTTTGGATTCTTTGCATTCAAATCTCTCAGGTCATTGCCCAATTTTTTCAAGGTGGGAGATAATTAAAGATTTGAATCATGCTGAGAATTTTTTACAATTCAATGGGAAAAATGAGCTATGTGTGTTTGTGAAAGGATTTCAAATACCAATGCACCAATCTAAAACAACCAAGAGAGGCAGAGTACTACCAGTTAGAAAGGATGATTTTGACAAGATTGTTAAATCTGTTTGTGAAAATGTGAAGTCTATTTCCTACCAACTTTCAAGTGAGATTCTTGAAAGATTCCCTCGAGAAGAAATTCTTGAAGCCATGAGTTGTGTGTTTCCTCAATTTTGGAAACACTTTGGACATAATCCAACTGATGCAAAATTGTTTCATAATAAACTTGACGAATTGATAACACAGTTTTCAAAGCATACAGATTGCAATGGACAACTAATACAAGGAATCTTAGATTCAAATAATCTTAAAAATCAATGTAAAATTTTTGCATTGTGATTGAAAAACTAGATGGAAAACTTTGAGAATCCATTCGATCCTGGTGCAATAACAAGGCTCCGAAAAAGGATAAGTCGGAGTGAAGTATTACATACTTCAATATCAAAATATTTCAAACTTGTTGATTTATGTCAAACAATAATATTAGGGTCGGTGGAAGATGAGAGAGTTTTCAGTGCATTGGGGTTTTTGAAATCAAATGTCAGAAACAAACTAGACAAAAATTTGGAAACTTGTTTGAGGTTGTTTGTTACTCAATACAATGTTAGAGATTTTCCTTATGATAGGTCATTGGCCATTTGGAATTCCACAAGTGAAAGATGAGGCCTTTGCAACACTTTAAAATATGGTGGTTCTACTTCTACTACTGACTCCAACATAAATGATGAATTTAGGTCTCAAAGTCAAAATGAAGATGAAGATTTTACGGATTTTGAATACTCGATTCAGAATGAAGAGGAACCTATTAGTACTATTCAGACTTCAGTTTCATATTTAAGACTGAGTCAATGAAGTGAATTGTGATTTAGTAATGTAGCATTTAGTTCTAAGGAATTTATAGGTCTACTTCAGTTCTTCCATATTCATTATTTAGTCATATTGCAATTACAATTTACAAAAATTGAGCTCAAGATTTTTGTTACTCTATTGTTGACATAATGTTATTTTTGTACCTTTCTCTTGAATCCTTGATTTGAGTTCAAGATTTTTGTTACTTGTTACTCTATTCATATTGTTGACACAATGTTATTTTTGTATCTTTCTCTTGATTTAGTTGTTTGATAATAAAAAAAGAGATAATAGAGACGTGTGCAAAGCCCATAACATCACAGAGAACTACTGACTACAAAACATAATGGAAAATTGAAATACATAGAGTTGGAACAATATCTGCTCTTAAAGAAAATTATACTTAAGTCTTAATTTGAAAAATAACAACAGATCAAACCATTTCTAGGCCTTGGGAACTCATATTTATATCAGTTGAGTTGCAACAAGCTTCAGGCTTACAAAGGTTACATAATGATTCATTACAAAAGACAAAAGATAACAACAATTAAGATAATCATTACAAATTTTTGAAACCTTTTGTGACATTTTTTAACAAAAAAAGGGGAAACAATTACAAAATGTGACAAGTGGCAAGTGATCATTAAGCCTGTTTTCCAGTTCTAACTACAACATTACCCACTGCGAATGTACCGCAAAGGTAAGGTAATCTATTATGATGAACAGCTTCTCTTTGATATTCTACTACAACACCTATCCTCCAATTGATTCCCCAGGGCCACCATCTTTTGTGCTAATTATCTTCTACTGAAGGGATTGCTTTGATATCTGCTATAATGTTGAAACCTTTTGTGACATATTTTAACAGAAAAAGGGGAAACAATTACAAAATGTGACAAGTGGCAAGTGATCATTAAGCCTTTCTTCTAGTTCTAACTATAGCATTACCCATAGCAGATGTACCACAAAGGTAAGGTAATATGTTATGATGAACAACTTCCCTTTGATATTCTTCTGCAACACTTGTCCTCCAATTGATTCCCCAAGGCCACCATCTTTTGTGCTAATCATCTTCTACTGAAGGGATTGCTTTGATATCTGCTATAACCTCCTAGATGGCAATATTTGTATCCACAACAAGCCATGCTGTATTTCTAACTACCTCTAATTCACTAATGTTTTTAGTCCATTTTGCATCTGTGACGGCTTTACCCTCTCCAGTAATTTTGTTCATATCTGCTTCAATTTTGTATGTCATATCAATCATATCATATACAACTTGATCACTTGATTCACCTCTTTAAAATGCTACAAATCTTGGATGGTCTAATATTAGATCAAAAGATTCAGACCACTCTTGCCAAGATTTGACATACCCTTCATTGTTCAAAATTTTTGGAATGAAATCTGTGGTACCCAATGCTATGCTTTTCAATTTTCCCCTTACTGCTTCAATCTTACCAATGAAGAATGAATTCAATTCTTTAACTTGATGTATCATTTTCCTTATAGGAACAATGATCTCCTTAGGTAGTTCCTTTTTCTATGTGAGTAAAGGAACTAACCTATTAAATAAATGAATGTATGGCCCCCACTGGGAAAACAATGGAGATAATAGTGATAAAGCCTCAAAGCATTGGTATTCATTACTCTGTAGAGTAATGTACATACTATGTACATTTATAGAGGCTCTCTTTAAAGCAGTGATTCTATGAATCAAAAATTGTTTCATTGTCCTAATCTTTGCATCATTGCTAATCTCAAACTCATCCACATCCATATGTGTTACTGGATGTGGTTCTTCTGCTATTTGGTTAGTTTGAATATTCGGGTCTTGTACCTCCCTTACTCTTAGTGACCTTTCTTCTCTTTTCAAATCTTCATTCTCCTTTTTTGATTCCTCCAAAGCATGTTGTAGAACATATGTTTTTCTCATTTTCTCTTCATACTTCTTCCTGGCATCAAGGTACTTTTCATATGTTTGCACCAGTTGTTCTTGAAGAATATCAATCTTGTTCTTGCCTAGCATAGCAGAAATGTTTTGGATGTTGTAAATTTGATCTGAAGAAGTTGAATGTGCATTCCAAAAAATTGCATTACCTACCGGTGTCTCTTTAATTTCCATCAGGGTAGGCTTCTATGATTCTGGAGCTACACTTCAAATAGCCATTGTCTTAGTATCTATATTAAATCTTGCCCCCTGCAATTCACCAAATGGATTAATCTCCTCATAAGAGATTGATTTTTCTTGTCACCTCATTTGATCAAGCAGGAATGATGAACTAATATCCCATCCTGGGAAAACTATCATGCCACTCCTTTGTACCAATTCCCTAGCCTCCTCTACAGTGAGGCTTTCACTGTTAGGATCATAGGCTTGGAGCTTCTGCACCATTTCAGTCACTTTTTCATCTGTGTCTTCAGGTTTTACATGCAACGAAAGTTCATTATGTTTGATTTTATACAAAAAACTTTTGAATTCTTCACTCTTGATAAAATCATCATCCTTCATGAATTCTTGAGCCTGTATAATTCTGTCATCCAGCATCATGGACTACAGTTCTAAACTACTAGGTCTCCTCTCCTCTTCAGTAGCTTGATCAATTAAGAACTTTTTTCTAGCATCATCACAATACCTAGTTCCTTTTGGAAGCACTTGTAAGGCTTTCTCTCTAGCCTTTTCCAAAACCTCAATCATTTTTTGTTTCTTCTTGCCCCCTTTATCCCAGTCTGAAGGGCCAGGCTGATCTTCATTGTCACTAATTTCCAATACAACATCTGCCTCTAAAGAGAAGGGTTTACCCTATCTCTAGCATTTTGAGGAACTTGAGCCATAATGTTATCAAACTCCTAAATACAATTATCAATTTTTTTAAAATAGGGTAAATCAGAATAGAAGCCCTAGAAATTAGGATCTACTTTCTTCATTTCGTCCTCTACTGAGAGGATTTCTCTCCACTTCCGCATCCTATCAGCATAGACCTCTTCATACAATACATCCCTAATGACATCCTCTTCCCAAATTTTCCTTCCAATGACGACATTATAACCCCTCATTTGTTTAAGAGCACTTGTAACAATGTTATATGGGTCATAAACCCTAGTGGGGGTAGTGGGGAAATTTAACTCTCTTAGGAAGGCATCAACTTCCTCAATGGCCTCTTTACCAATTTCAAAATCCCCTACTTTGAAATTTCTACACACAAAAGACCCCTTTTTAATGGTTGGCCCTAGATATTCTCTATTCATGGATAACAACTGCCAGACAATTTCCACTGCACCCACCCTCTCTGGTACATATCTTGGCAAGAAATGAGGGGGTTGGGAACAACCAAAAATTCTAATCATTGTACAGTTTGCTAACAAAAAGGCACTACCCCAATAATGATCAATTGGTCCCTCATCATCAAAACATAAAGTTGGTCTAACAATATTCCTGATTAACCTAGGTAATCTTTCCAATTTTGAACCTAACATCCTATGAATAGTTGCAACAAAATCATTATAAAAAGAGAGGGAATTAGAAAAAGAGTAGAACCTCTGCCATAATCTTGTCCATCTTTGAATAGGCAATGCCTCTCTGAAATTGTCCAAACCTTCAATGAAACTGGAATCCACATGGCCCACATTGTAGAAGAGGATGAGATGCATAAGCACCAAGTAATGTAGAAATTTGAAATTTTCAAGATCACCTAGCTGAGCTGTCACCATCTGCTGATGAATACTATCAACAATGAATGTTCCAAAATCATACCCCACATTAGTATGTGGGTCTTAAATTTCTAGGGCTATCACATACAATGTTGGGGAGGCATCCATGGATCCATCTACTCCTAATAGTTTGTTCAATCCAAAAACTATTTTCTGAAAGTATGCACACAAATATGTATAAAATCAATAACCATTTTTGGGAATTCTCCTTTCATCTTGTTTTGATTTTCCCTCAAGATATATCACAACATTGCATGTGTTGTATAGAAATCTCTCTATTTCTTAAATGTTGTTGCCAATTTTTCCAGGTTGATAGGAACTAACATGGGACCCTGCAAATCAAATGCTTCAACAAAAGTATCCTTACTTAACATACAGAGAATGTTCATATCCTTTCTATGAAAGGACCGAGTTGTTGGATTATATGCATTTACTAGTGCCTTGATAAGGTCAACATCCACATATACCTCTGACATTATCAACTTTCCCAGGTTCCTCATCCATGGATTTGAGATGGGAACACTCTGCACCCTATTCTTGTAAAAGTACAAGAACAATTCAGTTCCATTGGTGTACGGTACTTGAGCATCTCTACAAAAGCTGTAAGCATCTCTAAACGCGTCGACACTAGCACTTTGAGCATTAGAAGATTTAGGGAGAATCTTCAACCATTCTTCTGCAAATTTGGTAGACAATGAAACCTTGCTGCCCTCTCCAGTGCCCTTCTTTACTGATGATTCTACTTCTGCCATTCTGATCTTACTGCAAATTCTTGAATCTTTTTGCTCTGTTAGCTATAGATACCTGAGAATTCTAGTTTTCTACAACTTCCTAATGGGCCACGGCATTAAATTGTTAAATTTTAATGGATTTAAAGTTTAAAAGCTTGCATGTGCATGGATATCTATTATCGATCACTACTAGTAGTAACTACTTCCTTTATTTCATTTTCCTTAGAATGTCAACTCATTTGCTGTCCAGAATCAGATAATAGATTTGAAAACCTGTTCTTTTGTACTTTCAAAGTTTCAAGCTTCAAAAATACATTATCATTGTACAATCTTATGAGTTGTGAAACCCTTCATTCTACGCTCTGTCGCAATCGATTCAACTTAACCTTGAAATCTTTTCACGAAACTGTGAAACCCTTCTTTTTCTTTTCTCGGGCTATCGCAACAGTTAAATCAAATATTTGCTTTATCCTTGCGACCCTATGATAAGCCTTATATCCTCTTCTAATGAGATTCCCCTTCTATCATAGCTTCAGAACTTACACGTTTCAAATCGTGTTGTCGCAGTTGTGAAAACCCATTTCCTTCTAACCGGTGCGAAGTGGCGAACACTGCTTCATCTTAACCTTTCGCGACTTCGTAGGATGACATATCTTTCCCCTTTCACCACTGCAAACATGCAAAAACTACCTAAATTAACATTTTGCAGTCTTGCAACCAACAAACTAATTGCTTGCATAAAACCTCTGATGATGTGATCTCCCTTTTCATGACTTCCAGAAGTCCTTTGCCTTTAACCGCTATGAACATGCAAAAACTGCTTGAATTAACATTTCGTGGTCTCGCAACCAATAGACTAACTGCCTGCATAAAACCTCTGATGATGAGATCTCCCTTTTGTGACTGCCAAAATTCCTTTTCCTTTAACTGTTGCGAACATGTGACAACTGCTTGAATTAACATTTCGCGGTCTCGCAACCAATAGACTAACTGGCTGACTAAAACCCCCGATGATGCGATCTCCTTTTCGTGACTTCGTAACATAAAAGTTCAAACTGATGAAACCCTTTGCGAACCTCCGATGCCATCGACTTTGCATATGTTTTTTTTAACCTTGAATACAATGAAATGATTCACCCAAAAAATTCAAATTTTAATGTGATTATTATTTTTTGTTCACCAATGTATAATTTTTTTGTGGTTTTAAAATAACACAATTCGCCCAGATTTTACACATTGTTTGAGAGACTATGAATGATTCGCCAATGGAGATTATTATTTTTTCTTTGTAAACTATTTTTTTTGCTACAAAAAATAATTTTTTTTGTCAGGTGTTTTACACCTTTCGCCAATTTTTTACACCTTTTCTAAAGGAGGGGTTTCTTAAAGTATACCCTAGGCACCATAGACTAGGGAGTATGGAGTTGTTCCTATGGATGTATGGAAGGAGGTTCGATAGGCCCATAGGGTTGGATTTATTTGTAGGTGCCAATCACAGCCAAAATCATTGACAACTTTCTTTAGGATTTTGAGGAGGGTTTTTTTAGTTGCCTCAACCTGGCCATTACCCTATGGGAAATATGGGCTAGAAAAGTGGTGATGGATGTGGAGGGAAGTGCACAATTCTTCCATGTTGAGATTTTCAAAGTTACCTCCATGGTCAGTGAAGATGGTGGATGGGATGCCAAAGCGGCAAACAATGTGGTACAAGATGAACTTGGAGACCTAAACTCCTGTAGCTGAGGCTAGGGGGACTGCTTCCACCCACTTAGTGAAATAGTATGTAGTTGTTATTATCCATTTATGTCCATCAGATGAGAGAGGTGTGATAGTTCCAACTAGATCAAGGCCCTAACAAGCGAAAGGCCAAGGTGGTGCAATAGGCTATAGATCCTGTGCTAGAGCGTGCATGAGATTTGTGTGCTACTAACATGGGAGACACTTTCTGACAAAGTCACAGGAGTCTTCTTCAATGGTAGGACAATAGTAGCCTGCTCTAAGGACTTGTCATGCTAGGACAATACCACTCATGTGGGCACTGCAAAGTCTAGAATATACTTCTTTTAACGCCATCGCAGCCTCATTTTCATCTAAACATCAAGAGAGAGTATCATGATAGCATTGACGATATAGGGTATTGGCTATGATAACATAGTGGGATGATTTTCAAATGAGGTTTTTGCATTGGGTACATGTGAGGTGAGGGGATATGATACCATCGTTAAGGTAAGCATGAATCTCATGGTACCAAGGGGATTGGGGACCAACCAAGATACAAACATGGTTTGAATCCTCATTCGCATAGGCAGGTGTGAGGAGCTACTTGACTAAAAGCTCATACTGTGTAGCTGCTTGGGGAATTTCCAAGAGCAAGCCTATAGTACCCATAGCATCTATTGCTTTGTTCTGTATTTGAGGTACTTGTGTAAACTGAAGCCTTGTAAAATGTTGGGTTAGCTGATCAACTAGCTCTTTGTAGGGTAATATCTTTTCATGTTTGGTTTGATATTCATTTAGTGCTTGCTTGATGATGAGCTGAGAATCACCAAAGATTTGTAACTCAGTAATGTTCCATTCTACAGCTATCTTTAATCCTACTATGAGAGCTTCATATTTAGCTATATTCTCGGTGCTAGGGAATTGTAGCTTGAAGGCTTTTGGAATGTAATCTCCTTGAGGTGTGACCAACAATATTCCTGCCCCTAATCCACAAGATGTGTGTGAGCCATCAAAATAAAGTTTCCATGGGGATTGTTCTTCAATTAGACAAACATGTTCATCTAGAAATTCTGTGATCAAAGGATATGTATCTACTAGAGGCGCATTAGCTAGGTGATTTTCTATAGCTTGCCCTTTGATCGCCTTTTTGTCCACATACTGGATGTCAAATTCACTAAGGAGCATAACCCATTTGGCCAAATGGCCTGTAAGTGTTGTTTTGGAGAGCATATAGACTAGTTGGATGGTATGACTTAGCATGTAGTGGCGAAGCTTTTGAGTTGAGAAAACAAATACCAAACAAGCTTTTTCCATAGGAGTAAAATTGAGTTCATAACCAACTAGGGTTCTACTAATGTAGTAGATGGCTCTTTCTCTGTCGTAGTCATCGAGTTGTGCTAGAAGTGCCCCTAGAGCAATAGGCATTACTGATATGTACAAAATTAGGGGACAACCAGAAACTAGTGGAACCAAGATAGGGGGATTGGTGAGATACTGCTTGAGTTGATCGAAGCTGTGCTGACATAAAGGATCTGACTTGAAGTTCTCATCCTTCTTTAGTAAATGTAAAAATTGTGTACACTTATCTGCAAGATGGAAGATGAAGCACTAGACAGATTGAAGCTTTCCTTGAAGAGAGCGAAGCTGTCGCAGTGTCTAGGGAGGAGGCATGTCTAAGATAGCCTTGACCTTCTTGGGGTCGATCTCTATACCTCATTTAGAAACTATAAAGCCTAGAAGCTTTCCAAATGTGACCCCAAAGACACACTTCTTGGGATTCAGCATGAGATGATATTTGGCTAACCTATCAAAGACTTTATCCACGTCAGCAAGATGATCCATGAAGGTATGAGATTTGACCAAGATATCATCCACATAATCCTCCAAAATGCTATGGATGAGATCATGAAAAATGATTGTCATAGCTCTTTGATAGGTAGCCCCAGCATTCTTTAGGCCAAAAGGCATCATGTTGTAGCAAAAGGTTCCCCAAGGGGTAGTGAATGATGTCTTATGTTGATCCTCTTCTGCAATATTGATTTGATTATACCTAGAAAATCCATCCATGAGGGATAGAATTTCATGTCCAACTGTAAGGTCTACAATCATATCTATGTTGGGTAAGGGAAAATCATCTTTTGGACAAGCTTTGTTAAGATCTTTGAAATCAGTGCAAATTTTGATGTCACTAGAAGGCTTAGTGATGGGGACCATGTTGGAGATCCACTCTGAGTAGTCAATAGGTTGGATAACCTTAGCAGCTAACATTCTTTCTAATTCAGCTTTGACTAGTAATGCCACCTTGGGGTGCATTTTTCTAAACTTTTGTTTGACAGGCCTGATCTTTGGATCGACTGCAAGATGATGAACTACAAGCATTGGATCAAGTCTTGGCATGTCCTAATATGACCATGCAAATTGGCCAATGTTCTCTCTTAAGACCTCAAAGAGGAGATCAGCTCGGTCTTGTGATAGAGATGCAGCAATGTGAACAAGTTTGAGGATCTCTAAAGAACCGATGTTGACTTCTTTAGTATCCTCAATTAGAATAGAAGATATCTCTGGTCAATTATCTTGAGGATGCAATGCTAAATCCTCATGTTCTACTTGTGGCTCTGGATTTTCTTGCTGAGGGGTTCTCTTCACTGCCTTAACTTGTCTCGATTTCACCTTAGTTTCACTTTTGGGTGTATCAGAACTAGGTTGGGGATTTTCTCCAAAACACCCCTTGGGATCTAGCTTATAGATATAGGCAGAATCTAGCTTTGTTTTCTTGTGAGGAGTTTCGGCTCCCATGAATCTTAGAAGTGCTTTCTCTAATGTGAACTCATCAATGTGTATGACACTTGGTTGGTCCCAATCTATGAGTTGTGGATGGGCGAGTGCTAGGTCAATGAAATGGATGGATAGTTCTTGGAGAATAGAGTCTCCCAAGGAGATTTGGTCTAAGATATCATCGTAGGCTCTCTTTTCAACTTCCTTAGGAATATCTTCAATTTTGACAAGGTCGCGGTGAATGTTTGAAAAAGTGTGACCGTTCTCATTGGTGCCCCCAGTTGTGGGTATGCCAAAGCCAAGACCTGACTTTGATTCCCACTTGTGTGCGTCGATGGGGTACTACATGCCTCTTTCTTTTGGTCCTAGACCATCACCTTGATATTTCCATTTTTTAGTGATGAGCTTATGTTCTTGGGGATACTTCTTGTTGAAGTGATCAAGGCATGCTTGATTTCTTGGAGGTACATCCTTATGTAACCAATTGCTGATATCTGGAGTGAGCTCCTCATGAAGAGGGATTTTTGAAGATACAAAGGTTGTTGGGCCAAACTGTTTGTATCAAGGAGGTGGAATATCCTTAGCTTTGTGATATGTCAGTCATCCATGGGCATGTGGATCAAGTGGGAGTGCCTTGACAGCAAATGCATCTGACAGACTATACTCTCCATAGCCTTTATTATTGATCTTCACGGTAGATAAGGTGGAGGCGAGGATGGTTTCTAGGTCATTACAAGTTTGGGATGAGCTGGCAATGGCTATGCCGATATAAATTCCAGGGCAATGGTTTGCATATGAAGCTTCAACCACATTGCAGTAAGCAAAGGGTTTTGGATTGGCATGGATGGTTACCTTAGTGCCCTGATTCAAAAATTTGATGTAGTAATGGTAAGTGGATGGAACAGCTTTCATGGAATGAATCCATGGGTGACCAAGGAGGATGTTAAATGGTAGGTTTATATCAATAACATGGCAGAGTGTTTCTTCAATGACTGGCCCAACCTTGATTGGCAGCAAAATAGTTCCTTCTGTGGTTCTTTCCAAGTTATCATAAGCTTTGATGGTGATAACCTCACTGATGATATCTGCCTCGGTATACCCAGCTTGTTTTATGAATTTTAGGGTGCAAATATTCAAGGCTGATCCATTATCTATCATTACTCTTTTTACGGCAAAATTGGATACCATAATGGTTATGCAAAGCGGAGGGGTGTGATCTAGATTTACCATGGGTATGTCAATGGGTTTGAAAGATAAGGCACATGAGGAGGATAGGTGTCCAACAAGATTACAAAAATTAGTAGCGTTGATATTTGAAGGGACACAAGATTCTATGAGAGCATTGTCAAGGATGTTTTTGTACACAGGACTAGTGCTGAGGTGGTCTAAAATGGAGATTTGGGTTGGCATGTTCCCAACGTGTTCCAAGATATTGTACTAGCTTTTTGATGGAGCTGATGGTGCTAGTGAAATAGGTGGGCCTGCGATGTTAAATCGTGCTCTTCGAGTGGTGATTGCACACTCATTGTTTGGTCCTTGGATATTGATAACATTGACAAAAGGCTCTTTCTTGGATATACAACCTATGAGGCTACCATAGTCTATGTAGGATGAAGTGTGGTCATTGTTCTTCTCATGCTGTTGGTTTGGCTAGTGGTTGTTGGTGTTGTTGTTGTTGGTTTGGATAGATGCTTTTCCAAGATTTTGGTTGTTGTGAGGAGGAAAAGAATTTTGATAGATCTGTAAGCCTACATTGGGAGAGGTTTGGGCACCAACAGTGATTTCTTTCCAATCAGTGAGGTCTTGCACATAATCTTTCAGTTTCATGCATCTGAGGGTAGTGTGACCTTTTATCCTATGAAATTTGCAGTACTCATTATCTTTGTACCATGCAGCTTTGGATTGGCTTGGGTCAATTTTCCGGGTAGGAGGAAATTTGATGAGGTTTTCCTTAGTCAATTTCTCAAAAATGACATCTAATGGCTCACCAAGGGGTGTATAGTTTCTAGGTGTAGGTTGGATTCTGGGCTTTTTCCCTGTAGCTACATTGATGGCATTAGCTTGATTGTTAGACCTTTAAAAGTTGGGTCTTGGATTGTGGCTTTGATAGCTTTGGTGATTTTTTTGTTGGTAGTTGATAGCTTGTTGATTGTTTGGTTGATAAGGTGGGTTAGATTGATTTTGGGAAGGACCAACAATATTCACATGTCTCGTATCAATAACCCCATCTGTTGCAATGTGCTTATTTTTGTTCCAATACCTAGACTTGTCATTTGAATGTGTTTGATTTTGGTTGGTTTCTTTGTAAATCTTGACCACACCATCTTTAATGAGTCCTTGCTCAAGGATCATTCCTTTCTCTTTGATATCTTTGTAGGTCTGCAAACAGTTCATGGTCATGTGGTGAGCCAAGCTAGGATGGGCATTATCAATAAACATTTTCACCAAATGGCACTCTGGCAAGGTGCAAGATATGCGGGTGGTAAGGGTTTTCCATCTTTGCAAATATTTGGGAAGGCTTTCTCCACCTTTTTGTTTAGTGTGGACAAGATCCACTACTAATAGCTTTATTTCAACAAGATGGGCATATTGGGCTACAAATGCCTCAGACAATTCAGCAAAGCTTTTAATTGTGCCATATGGTATTCTATAAAACCATTCAAGAGTTGGTCCAGCCAAGCTTTTGGGAAAGAGACGCAAGAGGAAGACATCATCGTATGCCACTTCTTGGCAATGCATGTAAAATTCTTTGGTATGTGTGACAGGGTCTCCTTTTCCTCTGAATTTGTCAAACTTGGGTGTCTCAAAATGCTTGGGGAATGGAGTCATAGAAATGGCTCTGTCAAATGGGTAAGGACATACATTCTCAAATTTGAAGGTTTTTGGATCATTTCACTCTTGGATGTTCTTCAAAACTATCTTCATGGCTTCCCATTCTGAATTAATGGGTGATGGTTAGGGTGCCCCCAATGTAGGAGTGCCCTCATGTAGGTATGTGCTAGATGGGGCAATGGAATATGGATGGCTTTGAGGTATGGGCTAGTACGGATTGTACATGGCTTGGGCAACTAAATGGTGGATGATGGGTTGATGTGGTAGAGGTGGCACATATTGCTGCATGTGTTGTGAGGCTTGTTGTTGATATTGGATTTGAGGTTGGGATTGAGGAACATAAGTTGGCTATGGGATAAATGGATTTCTTTGTGGAGGTAAGGTATAAGATGGTTGTAAAGCTTGAAGAAAGGATTGGGGAGCTTGTGGAACTTGACTTTGGATTTGAGGAGTTTGACCAATATATGTGGGTTGTGCCCCCATGTGGGAAGGTATCTGCATGGAAAAAAGAGGCCATGTAATTGGTAGTTAGTGGTGGTGGATTTCTTCCTAGAAGTGGCATAGAAAAATAGTTGGTAATAGGAGGTAATGGATTAGTTGGTGGTGGAGGTGGTGGGAATTGAAAGCTTCAAAATGGAACTGATGGGGTTTGATAGCTTGGTGGCTGGATTTGAAAGCTTGGTAGAGGGGTGGCAAGAGCTTGGGTCACTTGAGAGCTTGGCAGAACATTGGTAGCAGCTTGTGGGGTTTGATAGCTTTGTGGAGTGAGGGTAGTAGCTTGTGGATTTGTGGCTGATGGAACTGAGCTCCAAGGACCTAGTGGCAATGATGGAATTGTGTTCTCAGCTAAGGTAAACAAGCTAGGGGTGATGAAGGTTTGATTACTTCGCCCCATGGGTGGCATCCTGATTGTATATTGCTGAGGTTGGCCAAAGATGCTAGCACTAATTTGGGAGATGGGTGGATTTGGAAGGCTGGGTTGGAGAGCAGTAGTAGCAATAGTGAAGGGAGTGAATGATGAGGTGTTTTGGGTGAAGGGGGTTTGGGATGGAGTGTTATGGACCAATGGTGGAGTGGTGGTGGCTGGATTGGTTTGCAGAAGTGAGATTTCAATTTGAGTGGAGGCTGGTATGTTTGGGTCTGTTGGATCATATGGGGTGGGTTGAGGCTCTTCTTTTGGCACATATTGAGGATAATTTGAATCATAAGAGCCTATGGGTGGTGGGAGTTGTCCAAACAATGGGTGAGATGGATCTAATAAGGGAGGAGGTCTTCCAAAGTTAAAGGCTCCTATGTTGTCCCTTCAAAAGTTAGCCATGATCGTTTCTTTGTTCTTGTCTATAATGGCATTCACCAATACTGCATTTCCTGGTTGGTTGATGAAAGCTTCAATGTTAGTAGGTGATGGTATAGTGTTCTCTGGGCTGAAGGATGGTTGGGTGCTCAAGGGGAGCGAAGCTGTTTGATCCAAATGATAGGGCTCCATTGTTCCTTCTTCTTCTTGGCTAAATGAGTGATGGGTGACATGAAAATGTAGAATGTTCCTAGGGATGAGATGCAACAATGCTGATGGATGCAAAAGGGGAAGGCTTTTTTATGCAAATGATTTCCTAAGTTGAGGCAAAGCTGTATGACAAAACCTAAGGAGGATTGGGTTGGGGATCCTAACTTCAAAGATATGTTGCCAAAGCATGAAAGGTCTGCTTTCCTATGTGCAAGCTTGGTGGTGATTGTGTCAACTTAAGGATAGACTGATGATCCTTTAGGAAGAACACGAGATTGACCACTTGTGGATCCCAACCTTTAGCTCAAGGTGATGAGGGATAACAAGTGACAAAGCTAGATTACCCTAGACAAAGCTCTATCAAAGGGATAACCTTGGTGAGATTGGTGGATTTGGAAGATGTTAGGAATGGCAAAGTTTTGGCAAAGTGACAACAATTTTGAAGGTTTGGATGTGAAGATTTTGGATTTATGGCTAGATGGTTTGGTTCTAAATGAGATGGATGAGATAAAATGCTTAAGAGGAGGACTAAAGATGGTTGGCTTACCTATAAGGATGACTCTAAAGTGAAGCTTATGCAAGAAGATGTGGAGAAACAAGGTGGTCTAATCATAGAAATCATGCCTAGTAGGTAATGCATAAGCAGGGTTAACTCCTGGATGTTGGTTAAGTTGGATAGTGCGATCTAACCAGGCATCTTGAAGGGCTTCATTGGCAGATTTGTCCTCTGCTTTATAGAGTTTGGCAATTCGAGGGCTTGGTGTTATTTCCTTTCTCTTGGTTGAAAGTTCTTGGTATGCCTGAGATGGCTTGAGTTTGACTTTGTGAAACTTCTGTTTGGGTTTGGGTTGTTCTGACATAAATTCTTGAATGTGCTTGGCTTAGAGAGATTTTGGTTGTTTTGCTTCAACTCGTTCAACTTCTGGAATAGGTAGTGACTATGCTAAGTGTACCCTAAGCTAGGATTGACCAAGTTTGGCAAATATTAATTCAACAAGTAAAAAATCAAGCAATAGATAGGAACAACCAGATAGAAGTTTGTGATTCTCAGAATGTGATACTTGCACCATGGAGTGTGTATGTTCTACAAATGTTTTGATTAGTCACTTCAAACAAATTAACATCTTAGATGGTTGTCTACAAGGCTGATAGTTAGTTTACCTAGGGAGTCCTTGATATACCCAAGGTACGTGAGGCCCAAATTCATAGATGAAACCAAAACAATGTCACACAGCTGAGAGGAGCGATAACCCACTTCTCCTCTTTCACTTCTCAAGGGTATAAAGTTCCTTGAGGCTTAGCTCGAGTGACAAAATCTTGATTCCAAGAGAGGTGTCTTTGGATTCACCTCCTAATCTTTATACTCCTCTGGAATGCTGGAGTTGAGGTCATCCCAAGGGGTGATGAAATCCCCAAGCAGGCCTTCTAAAACTTAAACAAGATTTTGGATCCTAATCTTATGCACCCAAGATGGCCTCGAAAGATGACAAGGGGAGAGAAGACTTGGATGATCTTAGGTTAAAAGACATAATTCTTTTCCAACTGACGTTTAAGTTTTCTAATCTAGACCATGTTTAGGATGAAAATGTTCAATTCCAACTTGAAGCATTAACAAAAGTAAAATTGATTGCAGAATGAATACACCAAGAAGATTTAGGGTCAACAAAAGTAAACTCGCACGCCCAAAGGCCCTCCACGTCAAGTATCGATTGATTTTTCTTTAAGGCATTCAAGATTGAGTGTGAGTTTGTTTTAAGCCCAAAACAAAGATGTGTGAAATTCATTTTCAAGCGCACTCCTGGAGGCCCTCCACGTCAAGATTTGTTCAATTTTTTTATGCCCAAATGAAGTGTTAGTGAGACTAATGTGCATTGCAAGAATTTTCTAACTTACAAAAACCAATAAAAACTTAAGTGAGTGGAATTTGATTTTTGTGGAGCACTTAACACCTTCTTAGGTAGACCCATCCCCATATATGGCACTGATATTGCAACCAATGGTTAGAATGATGGGTGATCAAAGAGGGTGAGTCCAACAACAAATTCACTCAAAGTGTCTTTATTTGTTTTTATAACTTAGAAAGTTTCCAAAATGTAGATTCTTTTTATGTCTCAAAAGATGAAGTGTGAGATATTGTAATGATTAATTGACCTTTTGCATTCAAGATTGGATTTATTTTTTTAATCATGCATTCATAAAAAAAACAAACTTGATTTTAATCCATGGCACTCAAGAGTGATTTTAGCAACATGCATTCAAAGACAAGTGATTAAACATTCAAGTTTTTTTCCTTTGAGCATTCAAGATTGAGATTTTGTGTGTTGTTTTAAGAATTTTGAAGTGCTTTGTTTTAACCTTAGATCATTCAAGATTGTTTTGGACTCAAAAGTGAAAATGACTCTTTGGACTTTGCTTTTCATTCAAGATTTTGTGTTCTAGTTTGCATGTTTTAAGCCCAAAAATGATATTCCTAGATTGATTTGATGAATGAAAAACCTAAGAAACATTCAAGATTTTGCAACAAGACATTTGTTTGGAACAAATAACAAAGCTTTTAGGACAATTTTGGCAACCATATAGGACACTTAGTTTTCATGAGATTTTTAAAAGAACTTTAAAATATTTGCAAATGAGGTTCATTTTATCCTTGATTGATGCTTTGAGTTTGATTTATATTTTAGTGTGCACTTAGTGTTGATTTTGAACCTTTTGAAATGGAAACTTAAAGTTATTTTTAAATTTCTAAAAATGAAGTGTTCCTAACTTTGCATGAATGCATCTAAAACCTTGATGTTGCAAGGATGCAAATGATTGGATTGGTTTAGTTTCACTTGTTAAAAGATTTTTTTTTTTTGCAAATTTTTAGTTTTTAATGGATTTAAGTATGATTTGGGGGTTCATTTTAAGCACTAAAAAGAAGTGTGTATGATTTTTCTTCCTTTAAAAAAAAAAGGCCAAGATCTCCCACAAGAAGAAGAAGAAGAAGTAGTAGATGGAATAAGAAGAATATAGACAAGAAGAGGAATAAGAATTCCAAGTGCTTTGTCCACCTATAAGCTTGAAAAATTTGCAAACACTATGAGATAGACTATGAGTTCCTTTGTCTTCTTCATGCTCATGTGGACCTACAAAACCAATTTATACAATCCTACCAATCACAAAAACAAGAAAAATTAGCCAAAATTAGCAAATGACATACAAAACTTGACTAAAAAAGCTAATGAAGATGACCCATACTGGGTCCTACCGGGTGTGCCAAAATGTATATGAGCAATGTTAGTATGCTAATAGAAACCAAATTTAAATAAAGCTTTTGCAAACTAAACAAAATTCATAAACTTCAAGATAGACTAAGATGAGCTCTCAATTGAGAATACGAGCCATTAATGGGCTCTCTCAGTAAGAAGCTCTCTTGTTGAGTGGTTTTGTCTAAATAGATAGGATGTATGCTCAAGCTTATGCTTCAAAAAGGGCTTCAAATGGAGTTGGAATTTGGGTGTGAGTGTATGGTTTTGATGTAAAATGGCTTCTTAAAATGGCATTATGACTTTACTTTGTGGATTGTGTTGTTTTGCAAAGGGGAAGGATCTAATTTATAGGCAAGAGGCTTGAGGGATTGAGGGCTAAAATGCAAGGATGGGGAAAAGCTCATGGAGGGCTCATATTGCATGAGAGGAGAGCACATGGATTGTGCTTCCTTATAGCCAATCAGGGAGTGACACATGTCACAGGGTGAGAGGATGGAGGAAAGGGGAAGGATGAGTCAACAAAGGAGGCTCAAGGGATAAAATCTTCATAAAGACCCTCATAATGGCTTGTAAGATCAATGAAAGGGCTTGGAAGAGTCATTTATGGCCTAGTGGGCTTCATAAAGTTTTATGATTGGGATATTTTGAGGGAGATGAGAGGAATTTTGACTTGGGCTTGATTAGGAAGGTTTTAAGCTTGATTATGATTGTGCAAATGATTAGAGGATGGATTAGGATGGTTTAGGATTAGCTTAGGGATAGGCAAGTGGATGGTATTTAATGAGGGTGAGTGAAGGAGGAGATATTTGTTAACTTTGGCTTGGGTTAGTAAGTCTTAACCCATGTTTAGGGAATGTGACAAGGTTAGGAGGGAATTAGGATTAGGTTTAAAGACATCTTCTAGAAGAGTCTAGACTTTGGATGAGGATAAAGACTTTCTAGAATAGTCTAGAACTTCCTAGGATGAGGATGAAGACTTTCTAGAAGAGTCTACAACTTCTTAGGATGAGGATAAACTAGATTTTAGGAAATAAATAAAGTTTTATTTATTTCAAGGGTTTGGGTTGAGGAGATATTTATTAAAACTTTTTTAATAAACATGAGGATTAATATTTAATCTTAATTAAATATTTTGAGTTGGGATTAGGGGTAAGAAATGATGGTATTAGCGTTTAATCAAAATTAAAGAAGGATTAGAAGATTTTGGAAGAGGTTAGTGGTCTTAAGAAAATTGGCCAAGTTTTGGGTAAAAATTAAATTTTGTATTTATTTTCGGTTTTTTGGTCAATTTATTAATAAAAAAATAAATAAATAAGGAAATAATTTTTAAATAAGATTTAAACATTTTTGGGAGGGATTCCTTAATTAAATATTTTTATTTAAGATAAAGGGATTTAATGGCATAAATATAAATTGATTAATTAAATAATTAATTAATTAATTAATGATGATGTCATTAGGAATTTTTCAAAAAATAAAAATACTTTATTTTCTAAAGGATTTAGGTGTCTACACCCGCTACTTGGGATACGTGTACCCGATACTTGGGTGTGTGGGTATGAGTACTAGGGGTGTGGTTACAAGTACCCATGCAAACTCATAATATATTATGATAACCAATAATGTCATACATGAATGAACATATAATTTATTATGATAACCAATAATGTCATACATGAAGGAACATATAATATATTATGTTAACCAATAATGTCACACATGAAGGAACATATAATATATTATGATAACCAATAATGTCATACATGAACAAACATATCATATATTAACCAATAATGTCATAAGTCTAATAATGTCATGCATCAAATAGATGTCATACATCAAATATAAAATATCATATATACATCAAATGTATATCAAATATGTCCACTAACATAAAATCCAACATATATGTCTGTTGATATCTATACATGTATGCCTATCAACTATATCTTCTCCTTCCCATGAGGGGAAGGAAACAAATCTCTAGAGGTCTTCGGTCCTCACATGCTCACTTGTCCTCTTATTGAAGATCTTCTCTAACTTAAGATGATACAAACAAAGTAGATATGAATCAATAGTTATTATACATTGAAATCAAATATATGTACACAAAAAATTAATTATTTTCTTACTACCATCATATAGTCGCTCTACATGTCCACCTCGAAGGCTCATGGACAATCGAGTGTAACAAGACCCTACAACAATTCAATCAATATAATCACTTATAAATAACATTATAATTTTTTTTACTAACTATTATAAACAACAACTAAAATCAAGAAAATTTGTTCATACCTCAATCAATGGCTATGAACTAGCCATAGCTGTAGCCACTCCACAATTGATGGACTGCCAAAGATGAGGGGGAGTCTCAGATGTCAAGAGCTACATTTCATATAATACATGTTACATGTAACATGAAACATAAAACAAATATAATCAAATGAATTAAATTAACATGAAACAAATGTACCTCTATGAAGCTCGTATCACATCTAGGCTCGGAGTTCGTAGTGAATGTCGATGGTCCTATAAAAAACTAATGCACATGCATAAATTTTTTTGTCAATCCTTCATATGATTACTTAAAAAATATATGTATTAATTTAAATGATTAAATCGATACATACCTTTGGACTCGTCGACAGGACAAAAAATGGGGCTAGGGGATCGCTACTAGGGCCACTAACACTTTGACCCTAAATTTTGAACAATGTCAATACATGCTAATTAATTAGTCATTCACTATACATATGAAATGTGATCAAATCAGTTTACTATAATTTTAATTTACTTGTGTGTCAATGCCAAATATCTCATTTAGGAACTAATTAGTGACTAGCCCATAATCTGCACCATCTCTAGAATGATTGCCAAATGTGCATAAGGATCTGCAATGCATATGTGACCGCAATGTGCAGAAGGGTCCTCCTAACCTAATGGACTCGTGCAATGAATGAGGGTCTACAGCAAAGCATTAATAGTCCCTAGAGTGCTAGCCTCTACATGTTCCTTCACAACTTAAGGAATAGTCACATGCTCACCCTATGGCTTGACCATAGGTGCACTAACTACATTAGGGTCATGACGTGCCCCTGACTTCTCAAATGATGACTCCCCACCTCTACCCTAAGATTCCAATATATCAAAATAATTGGGGATCTCCCCAAGGAAAAACTCACAATACAATTTCTTTAAGCAATACATTGGGACCTCGTGATTATTGTAGGGAGGGGCATAAAAAACCATCCACCATCTATCTCAAAAATTGTTTCTAATACCATCATGTATGCACCAATGGATGGGAAACCATTTAGTTGTCTCTCTAATAGTATTTTGTTCCCCAGGCTTTCTAAATAATGCACAAATTCTATGTTTTGGTATATCCTTTTTTTTACATCTTGATATGATGATTTGTTTACATAATATCTTTTTTGTTCATCCCTCTTAACCCACCAAATATCTAACTGACCACTAACATAAGCTATGTGGGTCATAATGGACTCAAGGGAAGATGCCAATTGAGCTCTCATTGGATTGGTTTGTCTGCAATCTTTCAACCTACCAATGAGTGCTTTTAATTAATGTTTGCCTCTTTCTATTTCATCTATTATGTTTTCTTGTGTGCTAGGAGGAGGTCTTCCAATTGGTGTAGGTTGCGGAATTTCTTGTTGTGGAGGGTTTTGATTCTCGTCTTGTTGAGGGTTTTGGTTTGGATCTTGTTGAGGGTTTTTTTTTTTTAACTTGTTGGGGATTTGCTAGTTCATTATTCACATTTCTTGATAAGAAATCAATTGCAATCTAAATAAATAAACAAATTTAAAGAAAAATTGAAAAAACCCTACAAAATAATACAAAAAACATATAAAATAATGCAAAAGGAAGGTTAGACAACATGCAGTCAAAAAACATATAAAATAATGCAAAAGGAAGGTTAGACAACATTTAGTGTGATCATGATCTTGAACTTCAATGATGAGGAGGCATATTGACGAGGTAGGTGGCAAAAATATTTAATTTGTTGAATTCATGTACACGTTGTGAAGAGAGGAAGTTGGAAAATGAGGAAAAATGAATGGATTTTGGTTTTGCAGCCCATTTATAATAATTTGGGTTTTAAAAAGTGTGTATGAGCTATAGCATGTGCACGCTATAGTGTGTATGCACTATTGAAAGTTAAAAAGAAAAAAATGGGTGTCATCTTTTTGGCACCACAACTTGGCGCACTTACCCTTGAGTGTTTGTCATTAATTAGTTGTAATTACAATACTAAATATAATTTAATTAGCTATAGTACTAAAGATAGTAATGATGAATATATTATTCTATTTCATATAAAATTATAATTATAATTGTGATGTAGAGATGAAGTTTTAAAATTAATATTTTATTAATTTTGGAATGAACATTCTTGTTTATTTATTTTTTAGTTTGTTAATTGTTTACTATCCTAAAAAAAAAAATTTATTTGAAATTTATTTTTATTAGAATGGTAATGATCTATTCTTGATGGAGAAGCCATAATTAGTTGGGATATCTTGTCTTCTAGATACAATTTTCCTATTACTCAAAAAAGAATACATGTTATGATGGAAAAAGCATGTGAATCTTTGCTCCTTTATAGAACTTTCTCTACTATAGATAACTGAGTCTCAGCCTTGTCTTGGAGAGATGGTACCTCCTTGCCTCGCATTAAAACCAAACTTGTGTATAAATATTATCCTCCATCACAGTTATCTTTCAACATCTTAATCATTCCTAGAATTGCAACCTGGTCCCAAAGAGTGGGAAACAAAAAGTAATATTTCTTTTGGAGATTCCTCTTACACAAATTACAAATTTGTAAACTAAATAGTAAAATTAGTATATGTTCTTACAATAGAAAGCTTGAAACCTTATTCCACATATTCTTTGAATGGATTATTGCAAATGAAGTTTGGGGACTGTTCAGGTTCACCCTTGAACACAATTTTCATATTATTAAAAGGGAGAATATTTAGCACTAAAAATTATTGTAATTTATTTTGGTCTATTATTTTGATTGAAATTATATGGTTTCTATGGAAAAATTAAATGATAACATGTTTTGTGACATTTCTAGAAATTCAATTTAAGTCACATTAGTACTCAAAGTGGAGGGAAAGAAATTGAAGGACCTACTACAAGAAAGAGTTTTTGTGATGCCAAAGAGGGGAGCCAAGTTTAGGTACATCATAGAAGTCGATCCCAATATGTCATCCACATTTGAGCACATTAGGGAAGCCACTATAAAAAAAATGTAAAAATAAATAAGGCCTCATGTGGCTGCAATACAAGTAGCATCATGTTGCTTGTGCTAGTTACAGTTGTTCATCGGGGACCCTAGGGGTGGTCCACAACTATTTCTAGAGATGTTGTTCTAGATTAGGATCTAGTGATGTCTAGTAATTATATAATATTTTCTGTCTCATTTTGTTTCTTTTGTAGTTAAAGAGCTAAAAGAGCTCTAGTATGTAATAATAATTAAAACTAATAAACTCTTGAAGGATGATATCCTGGATCTTTTATTTGCAAAGATCTAATATTGTTTAGCTATTATAATTAATAGAAAAAAAAATCACAAATCATTATATTGATTATTTGTAAGTAAATCATCATTCATGATAATCTAATTATCATTAGTATTTATTCCAAGTATAAATCAATTATAAATCTACATTTAATTAGTATTGGACATAAACTAATACCATTGACAATGAGTAATCTGCACTGAGTATATATCATATTTGTATCTAATAATATTTTTATATTACCGATAATCGACCAATGAAATATATATCAAATTGTATCTTGAAATACAATGAGTATAAGTCATTGATAATGAAGAGGTGTATGTACATGTCAGTGGAAATATTGTTGGAAATGTAATGAAAACTAGGTGATTAAGAAGGGGGTGAATTAGGAACCACTTAAACTTCTTTCACTTAATCCACATTGATATGTCATTTAATCTACTTGCATTCATGGAACATAAAGAAATAGAGTAGCAACACCATAACACAATATTTTGTAACCAAGAAACTCTCCAAGTAAAAGGTAAAACTGGGGTGGGAATGGCACCCACAATGCTTCACTACCAAAGTAATAAAGTTGTCCTATTGAGGCTTACAATTGATCACTTATAGTAATCTATTCGGTTAAGAGTAATAAGGACTGCTAGGTTCACCTTATGAAATGATTTATACAATACAATCAAGAATGTACTCTATTAGGAGTTTCTATAAAAGGATTTTTAGGTCCACACTATTAAGGGATTAGGGATTGATGCACCTATTAGGATGTATTAGTGGATTGATATCTGATATGCAACTTTGATTGTTGATGAAGATCCTTTGAAGTAAACTGATCACTTGAATGTGATAAATGAGCCTCTACCTTTCTTTATGTTGCTTGTAGCCGTCTAAATATTATGTTCTTCCATGTTTTCTTGTATGCAATGTTCTTCAACTCATAGTACTTAATTTGGATAAAAAAATACCTTATACTTATATTCATCCAAATAACTCCATCATAGGTTAGCTACAGCATAAATATTTCCAAAATAATTATCAATTTGGCTCAGTATTGTAACTCAAGTCCAATGGCTTACTTAGGTGATACTATAGACACTCAAGAAATACTATCACCTTGGCTAACTCTGTCACTTGGTTGATACTAGATGCTTGGTTCATATTGATCTCAAAAAATATTATTGGCTCGGTTCATACTACTCTACCTACTTTATTATCATTTTGAAACAATAATACTCTGTTGACTTGGTTTATACTAGAGCTTGGTAGTTATTTGCAACTTAGTTGACACTACAACTCAGTTGACAATGCTTCCTACATGCTTGGTTAACACTATTAACTTGGTTCATTCACGAGCTCAATTAACACTTTTGTTTGGTAGCTTGGTTACTACTATCTTCCCATAACAACTATGTGTTTTGGCACTAATTGACAATATGTCTTTCCATAAGGTTAAAAATCTTCCCTGTGGCATTAGTGACAAATAAACTTATCATGCACAAAATTTGAAATCAAAATTCTTTAGTCAAACTCCCCTTTTGAGTATGCTATGATTTGTATCTTGGTTTGCACTTAAGACTCTACAACTAGGTTTGAATTGAAAACTTTACTTCTTTTTTTTCAAAATTGTTTTTGTTTATATTGCTTTTTACATATCTTTTTTTCTTTACATATTATCTCCTTCCTATACAGATCTTCCTTTACATGCACATGTGTGTGTGTGTGTGTGTGTGTGTGTGTGTGTGTGTGTGTGTGTGTGTGTGTGTGTGTGTGTGTGTGTGTGTGCGCGCATTTTCCCTTATATGCATTCCCCCTTGTTTTTGGTACAAATTAAAGACACATTCTTATCCTAATTATCTTGTACCACCTTTAGAATGTGTAGATCAATTTAAAGTTGTCTTGACAACTCTAACATGTGGTTTGCAACTGATAGATTTGTATCCTTAACTAGTGTCCTTGCATGATCCACTCTCTTTTGTATAATGTCCATGTGGGGAAGTATCATACTTTGTATAACTACGAATTTTCCCATTATTCTTGCATCTTCTCTTAGTAACTCTACCTGAAGATCTGTCAAAGATCTAGTTTTTGCAAAATTATTTGAACTGGAGCTTGGATTGAGTGCCAACTGATTTGCACTATCCTTCAAGTCCATGTCAATATTGGCTAGTTTATCTTCTATTTCTTTGGTAAATTTAGTGGTATCACTCAAATTTACAAATAGAGACACAACATTATTGACAACATTTTCTAATGCAAAAATTAAAGTAGATAATTTTACTTGATCAATTTCTATTTATTGTGCTACATTCTCTAGCACCTTATTCTCAAACTTCATTTTAGCTTTCTCAAGGAGTTTAACCTACCCATTAGTTTCTTCATTGAACTTATGTACAATATCAATTAATTGATCAATGATAGGGTTTTTTTTTTGATACCTCTGTAGATAGAGAATCCACAAGTATTTCTTTGATGTCCTTCAAAACTTTTCTTCTATCTCTTTCATCCCTTAGCACTTGTTGCTTGGCCCTTTTCTTCCACAATTCTCCCAAAATATCTATTTGTTTAGTAGATATATTAGATTGGTCCCAATTTGGGATCACAATCTCTTCATCTAGATTGATGTCATCAACTATCCTCCCTTTACCTTTTCTCTTAACAGTTGATGAAGATATGATCTCTTTCTCTTTGTTAACCGAGTCCTTCTTTTGTTGTAGCTTGATTGAAACTATAGGAGCTTGTTACTTGGTTACCATTGGGAGACGACTTAGTGAAGATGTAAAAGTCTTCACTTTACTACTTGGTTGAACTTGGTTCAACTTAATGGATTGTTGCTCAGTTGTTGCCTTAGGTGGAGTGGTAGGAAGAGATTCTATAACCTCTACAACAATCTCTCAAGATCATACTCTTCAATTGTCTAAGCCTCTAGTCGGTCTCCCTCTTCTTTAATATCAAAAATGGTCTTCCACATATTTTTTGTGGACTGCACAACATCTTCTATCTTATTTGACAAAACTTGAAAACCTTTAAATCTAGGTGTTTGTTTATTTTCATTCTTAGACATAGCCTCCTTGATTTCTTTGTTAGAGAGGTTTGGCATGAGTTTCCTTAGAGTCTTATCTCTAATATCCTTCTCTATTTTTACTACATTAATGCAATCATGAGAAGAAACCTTTATTAGAGTTTCAAGAGTATACCCTTTAAGTTCAGAAGGGTCATACTTCCATCTAACCATATTATCAACTAATACTTCTTCAATGTGTCTCTGCTCCTCTTTGCTTCTAATTTCATACTTAAAGAATTTAAACCTTTTCATACCACTTCCTTGCCTTATTGTGTAGGTTTTGGCTTCTTCATAGAAATTATTGGAGTGTTATCGGGTAAAAGCACAAACCTGTGTCACCCTTCTACAAAGGAAAAGGATTAAAAAACTCTAGTTGTTCACCTTCAATGACATAAAAATGGTACTATTATTTAGAATTTGAAAATGAAGTAAACTAATGAAATGTGCAGCAATGGATGAAGTTTAGGATTATAATTTTTAATAATTATTTGGAATAAGAAATTATGTGTTTTCCTAGGTTTTATAAAGATAACTTTTAGTTTCTGAAAAATGCTGGAAATTAGGGGTCTAGTTCCCACCACAAAACTACATGGAAATAAACATATTTCCCTTTAATCTTAGAATATGTTATAGAAAAAATATGTAGCTAGAACAATCAAAAATAAAAATTGGCTTTAGACCTATATTTTGTCTTTTATAACGATTCAAATTTCACCTTATTCAAATTGATAGTTTTCATCTCCCACCACATTTTTCAAAATAAATCTATTCCAACCAAAAGAAGAATTATAGATTCTAGAAGAGGAATCTCTCCTCTAGAATGTTATATTTTTAAAATATTATTTTAATATGATTTAGTATTTTTTTCTTTCTCAAAATCAACATATTCTCGAGTGTCAAAATACGTACTTGTAGAGTTTTTAAATTATAATATACTATATCTAATTAGAACACTATGAACTCTATATGAGAATATTCTTGAGTTTGAGCTCTATAAAATGAAGTTTATGTGTTATTAAAAAAATATCATAATAAATAGAAAGAGTTATTGAAATGTCAGTTTTCTAAACTAATTGCATTTCTTTAGTAATTGGATACTAACTAGTATAAAACATGCATTTAATAGACATTTCCAATTAAAAAAGTGTGAGACCATATATAACTTATTTGTAGAATAAATTTATCAAGATCATATGTTTGAAAAAAAAGAAGAAGATAGAAATACTCATATTCAGTTGTTTTGATAAGTCATCCTAAAAGGTGACACAACTTTATACTTTTACCATGTCTTCATCTGCATCATCATTCTCAAGCCTTAATTTCTTTTTTTGCCTCCTTGGCTTTGTCGTAGTGATTACTAGGGTAGACCTAGAGATCCAATGTAAACTAAGTTAGGTGGTTCAATGAAGGATTCTAGTTTAAACTAAGTCACGCTGGTTACCAAAGGAGTTTAGTGTAAATTGAGTTTGGTTAGTTACCAAAGGAACTCAATATTAATCAAGTACTTCATTTTTAGTGTCAATCAAGTGATAGCAAAATACTTTTATTAGTTAAGTAATTAATACAAGCCAACCTAGTAGATAGTTTGGTTGGATACACCATAAATAGTTCCAAAATAGTTATCAAGTCAACTCAGTTTTGTAACTCAAGTCCAATGGTTTACTCGGGTGATACTGTAAACACTCAATCAACACTATCACCTTGGCTAACTCTGGCACTTAATTGATACTAGATGCTCTATTCATATTGATCACTTAACAAACACTTTTGGGTTGATTTACATTGTTATGCATACTTTGATATCATTTGAAGAAAAGAATACTCTGTTAGCTTGGTTTACATTGGAGGAAGGTAGATACTGTCAACTTGGTTGACAGTGCTTCCTGCATGCTCGGTTAACATTGTTAACTTGGTTCATTCCTGAGCTCGGTTAAAACTTATGTCTAGTATCTTGATTACTATTGTCTTCCTATAATGACTATTTTTTTTGGCACTAATTGACAATATGTCTTTCCATAAGGTTAACAGAGACATGTATCCATGGATGGAAAGACATTTACATCCATTGACGTGTCTCACCAAGGATATATACATGTAATGTATATACATACATATGTGTGTGTGTGTGTGTGGAATACCCCTAGGCTCTCAGATGAGCATATCCTAAGTTTCATAGGGAGTCTCTTAAAGAAATTAAAAATAAAAATTGGACTATTCAATTAGATTAACCCAACAATAATAGAAAGAGGTCACTTTGGGATAGAAAGAAAATTCAAGAAGAAGAAAAGAATGAAGCACTAATGGGAACCTTCATGGATGAAAGATACATCACAAAGTCTCTAGTTATGTTTTTGTAATGAGTGAGATCATAAAATTAGAACCATCCTATGTTGAAAAATCTCTGATACATCAAGTATGAAAATATGCTATCTTAGAAGAGTATAAGTACATTGAAAAAAATGATGTATGGGAAATAATAGCAAGACCTAAAGGAAATGTTTTTGTGTCATCAAAATGGCTCTTCAATAACAAAGCATTGTCAAACACAAAGCCTATTTTTTGTCTAGAGGTTTCTCTCAATAAGAGGGAATTGATTATGATGATACTTTTCCCTCTATTTCTAGATACACTTCATTTAGAGTTGTAATTTCTATTACAACATCAAATAGATAGAACATGTTGGAAATGATTGAAAAGATCATTAATGAAGAATGATAGAAATGGTAAAGAATGTTTTCAATCATTTTTCCATCATTGATGTCAAACTTGCTACTTGCAGGAATGACAATTTCTTAAGTGATCCAAATACTATCAATTGGTTGATTGACAAGGAGGAGGCAATCAATAAGATGTAACTAGAGCACCTAGAGAAAGGTTGAAGTTATGATGTTGTAATGAAGTATAAAGATCAGCTAAGCCATTGATGAAATAGTGCATTGATGACATACTCAAGGACATAGGGAATGGACACAATAAGACAAATAAAAGATGTAAGGTTTAACTAAGTTCATTTGTGAGTGTTGAGCAAGCTAGTTAAAGGCGAGAAAGTTCAAATTTAGTGTGTGTCAAGCAATCCTTCAGGTGCTGAGCATCAGAAAAAGGTAGTGGATGCTGAAAAAATCAAGAATCATTCTGGTACTGAGTGATCCAGAAAACTATATATACCAAGTAACAGAGATGTTCATATTTCGAGCTATACCGAATTCAACATGTGCTGAGTAACTCAAGATCCAATAGGAGCTGAGCACTATGAAGTAAATAGAAGCTGAGTTATTCAAGAAAATAGTAGAAGCCAAGCAATACAGGAAAGCTTCAGGTGCTGAGTAAAGCAGAAACTACAAATAATGTCAAGCAATCTAGAATTTGATAGTGTCGAGCATCAGTAAACCAATGATGCCGCATTGCTGCATTATTTGTTAAGTCAAAAGATTCACCAAATCAGTAACGATAAGTTTGTTACATTAAATTTTGTGAATTAGTTGGATGATAAAGATGATGAGTAGATGTCACAAAATTTCATGTAAACCATGCAAACCAGTTTTGAGTGAATATTGATGGACTTATCATGAAGTTTTTGAAAGAAACAATTTGGAGGGAAAACAATATCATTCTCTCAGATCAAATCAAATTGATGAGAGGGAAGATTTGAGCGAGAAATGAAGAACAAAACTTCTTTATAAGGAGTTACAGGTCAGAGATCAAATGAAGGAGAGAGTGAGTTGGTCATAAGTGTGGTCATGTGAAGAAGCCAAGAGAAGGCTAGTGTGAAGTGTCAAAAGGAGGACACAGTGAGGAGTAAGTATAGAGGATTAAGACTCTGAGTTGATCAAGTGACCATAGAGTGCATTGGAAAAATGAGTGGAAGAACTCAAGGAGATAGATCTTGAAGGGTGGAAAAGCTATCAGCACTAAAAGGAAGAAAAGCCAAGCAAAGCAAAGAACTAAAGAGTGATCTAAAATCTGCAAGGTTAGAGTTGCAATCTTTATCAAGTCAAATCCTTTCTAATACTTTCTTACCATTGTATTAGACATTGAAATCCTACATTTCTAGGTTAATTTAGGTGGATAAGCCTCAAGAAAAGGTTAGAAGATCCCTAGGAGAAGGATAAGAGATCCTTAGGAGAAGGATAGGAGATCCTCGAAGAAGGATAAAAGATCCTTTTGAGAAGGTGACTGTAAATCCCATGGATTTGGGTGGGCCTAATAGCTCTATCTAAATATTTTAACAGGGTGGCATTCTAAGTTGAATGTTTTTAAGTCCTCTAATAGGGCACACTCCTAACAGGGTGTAGAAATCCTTTAACAGGGTCACATATGACAGTGTGTAAAGCTTTTAAAAGAGCAGGCCTTTAACAGGGAAAGCCATTAGAAGTGGTTGAAATCAATTTCACAGTTATTTTGTGGGTGTCATCCCCACCCCAATTTTACCTTCTTATTCTTGGAGGATTTCTTGGTCACCAAAATCTCAAGTGTTATGTGGTGATGCATGTTTACTTTTCATGATTGTTTAATGTTTAATTGCATGCAAGGATTTGAAAGAAAGTAAAAAGTATAGTACTTCTAATTTACCCTCATTTTATTAAAATTAAAATTTATTGGACATTATTGGGCATTGAATAACTAATTCACCCCCCCTCTCAGTTATTCTAAAATAATTCTAACAATTGGTATCAGATCCCATTGCTGATTTGTTTCAAGGTACTAGTAGTAGGAAGATCAAGATGTCCAAGAGAGAAGTTCCCAAGCTAAAAAAAGATAGCTTTGGTGCATGGAAAAGTCTGATGAAGTTGCACCTTGGATAAATAGGTGACTATGCATAGACCTCAATCACAGTTTATCGTGTAGACCCTGCAGGACCCCTCACTATAGAAGACATGAACAAGAAGAAGGAGCACAATCAAGCGATGTTAGAGATTGCTTTAGCACTAAGCTATGCCAAGTATGATGACATAAAATAATGTGGTACTGCACATCAGATGTGGGAAACATTATCAAAAATCTATGGAGGAGATGATAATGTCAAGAGATCCAAAATAGAGAGCGTACGAGGAAAGTTTGATGATATGAAAATGGAAGAAGGAGAGAATGCTACTCAATACGGTGCAAGGATGAAAGTAGTGGTAAGTGTCATAAGAACCCTAGTAGGATAGTTATCAGAAGAAATGGTATGTAGCAAATACTTGAGAAGTTTGCTTCCTATCTATGCTATAAGAGTATCAGCCATCCAAGAGCTAAGGTGTGTACTAGGAAACTCATTGTCATTTGAAGGAATAGTTGGAAGACTCGCTGCCTTTGAGCTATCCAACTTTGACAACTACAAGATAGAAAACTTTGAATCTACATTCAAAGCCAAGATGACAATAAAAGACAATGAGGAGGTGCAAAAAAAGAAAAAGAGTGGAAAAGGAAAGTATGTATCTAGTGACAGCAACACTGATGAAGATGATGTAGACCAATTGGAGGCACTACTAGCAAGAAGATTTCACAGAGGAAGAGGCAAATTCAAAGGTAAACTGCCAATAATTTGTTTCAATCATAATGAAGTTGGTTACATTGTAGCCAGATGCACACAAAAGAAAAATTACAAGGATGGAGGCAACCTCAAGAACAAGAAAGAGGACAACAAGGACTACAGAGGTAAAGGCAATAGATGCTACATTGTTGAAGAAGACTCTAACAAGAATGAAGATGAAGTAGTCTCTGTGGCTATGAAAGATGAATCAGATGAAGATGAAGCAACTGTCCTAGTAACTTGCATGAACAAGAATAACAAATAGATCATAGACAACAGATGCTCTCATCACATGACTGGAGATAAAAGTAAGTTCATTACCTTTATCCAATATGAAGGAAATAGTGTTAGATTTGGTAACAATGCACCATGTCAGATCAAAGGGAAAGGTAGTATCAAGCTTGCTAAAAAGATATCATGTGATAATGCATACTATGTTGAAGGCCTGAATTATAACTTGTTAAGTGTCTCACAGTTAGGCAACATAGGATGCAAGGTTGAATTTGAAAATGGAGTTGCTAAGATCTATGATTCTCAAGGAAGTCTAATAGGAAAAGGTGACTAGACTAGCAGTAATTTGTTCTACCTAGACATGGAAGATGCTTCTTGTCTCATTGTTCAAACTGATGATGTATGGTTATGGCACAAGAGGCTATGTCATTTAAATTTTTGACAATTTGATAAGCATCAAGAAAATAAAGAAAGTCAAAGGTCTACCAAAGTTGAAGAAGCCTGATAACACCATGTGCAAACAATGCCAAGTAGGGAAGATGGCCAAGTCAACTTTCAAAAGCAAGGCTTATACTTCTAATGAAGTATTAGACCTAGTTCATACTGACTTGTGTGGTCCTATTGAAATGCAAAGCTACAAAGGTGAAAGATACATAATGCTATTTGTAGATGACTATTCAAGGATGATGACAGTCATGTTCCTAAAAAAAAATTAGATGCATTCCAAATGTTCAAATGGTACTTGGCTAGAGTTGAGAAAGAGACTAGGAAGAGCCTAAAATGTCTCTGATCTCATAGAGGAGGTGAATTCACATCAAGAGAATTTGAAGAATTCTATAATGTAAGAGAAATCAAAAGGCAAACATCAGCACCCAGGACTCCTCCTCATAATGGTATAGTAGAAAGGAGGAATAGATTAGTTATTGGCTGCGCTAGAACCTTAATGATGGAGAAAAATATTGTACTTAAGTACTAGAGAGAAGCTATAAGTATTGTAGTCTACACACTCAACAGAGTTCAAGTCAAGAAAGGTACATATGCAACACCTTTTGAATTATGGTATGGGCATTCTCCTAATATAAAACATTTCAAAATATTTGGATACAAATGCTATATATATAAAGATTCTAGAAATGGAAAGTTTGATGTAAAGAGTGAGGAAGGCACATTTCTTGGTTATTCTACTAGAAGCAAAGCTTATAAGTTATTGAATGTTAACACTAAAAAAGTAGTAGAAAGCACAAATGTGAAATTTGATGAGCTTGCAGAAGTTCAAAGTGTTGAGAACACCAAGAAAGTAGAAGAATACAAGATCTTTGTATAATTTTATGATGGTATACCTAATAATGGTGAAGTTGCAACTTAGAATGAAAATCAGCAACAAAATCCAGTATCTGTCGAGTCGTAGACAGTGAATGCCAAGCAACAGACACATTCAGAAACTGAGCTGCAGAATATAGAGAATGTTCATTCAGACTCTGAGAACTATCAACATGAAGGAAATGAAGAAATATCTAATGAAAATACACATGCAAATTTAGGTTCTGAAAGAGACAGCATGCAAACAAGGAAAGAACTAGTATTGGAAAAGTATGTAAGAAGACATCATCTTGTAGATCAAATTATTGGAAACAAAGAGGCAGGACCAATGACAAGGAATAGACTCAGAAGTGAGACATGTCTACTTAGCAAAACAGAACCAAAAATAGTAAGTGAAGCCATAAAGGATGATGACTGGTACAATGCTATGAAAAAAGAAATAGAACAAATTGAAAAGAACAAGACATGGACCTTAGTCCCAAGACCAACTAACAAGAATGTAATTGGAACCAAGAGGGTGCTTAGAAACAAGTTAGATGAGAATGGTGAAATCACAAGGAACAAGGCAAGACTAGTTTGTAAAGGGTATGCACAAGAAGAAGGACTAGACTATGGAGAAACTTTTTCTCTAGTTTCCAAAATGGAAGGAATAAGGACCTTACTGGCATATGTAGCCTTCAAAGGATTTAAAGTCTATCAAATGGATGTTAAGTCCACATTTCTAAATGGTATAATTGAAGAGGAAGTATACATAGAGAAACCAGAAGGATTTTTTGATGAGAATAACAAAAACAAGGTATGAAAATTGCATAAGGCTCTATATGGATTAAAGAAAGCACCTAGAGCTTGGTATGAGAGACTTAACAAGTATCTAGTGCAAATAGGACTCGAAAGAACTGATGATAACATCAACATGTACATCAAATCAGAAGAAGGTAAGGATATCCTTGTATCTAAAATATTTGTGGATGATATAGTTTTTGGAGGAAAGTAAGTACTTTGTAAAAGTTTTGTTGACAAAATGAAACATGATTTTGAGATGTCTATATTTGGATAAATCAAGTTCTTTGTTGGATTGCAAGTACATCAACTAAAACATGGTATATTCATGACACAATCAAAGTACATCAAAGAGATACTCAAGACATTTGGATTAGAAGACTCCAAACCTATCAACACACCAATGGTAACATGACATAAGCTATCCAAAAATAATGAATCAGCTAAAGTCAATCAAACAATGTATAGATCCATGATTGGAAAACTACAATATGTTGTACATAGAAAACCAGACATAGCATTAGTATTTGGAATAGTGGCTAGATTCTCTACTAATCCTAGAGAAAATCATCTCATGGTAGTAAAAAGGATAATGAGGTATCTCAAAGGAACTGATGATTTTGGCCTATACTACAAAAAGAATGAGAAGTTTGAGCTCAATGCATACACAAACGCAGATTGGGGAGGCAACATTGATGACAGGAAAAGCACAAGTGGAGGAGCATTATTCTTAGGCAAAAGGCTAATTACTTGGACTAGTAAGAAACAAACATGTACATCTTAGTCTACTACAGAAGCAAAATATGGGGTAGGACCAATCAATTGCACAAACATTGTGTGGCTCAAACATCTATTGAAAGGAATGAAAGAAGAGGTAACCAAACCTATGATACTGTATTGTGATAATACATGTGCTATAAACATATCCAAGAATCTAGTAATGCATGCAAAAACTAAGCATATTGCAATCAAGTATCACTATGTCAAAGAATTGGTGGAAGACAAACAAGTGAAGATGGTGTACATTCACACAAAGGAACAAATTGCAGATATCTTCACCAAACCATTGCCCAAGGATACTTATGAATATCTTAGAGGCAAGTTGGGGGTAAAGCCCCTAACTCAAGTAGTCTAAAGAAACAAAGAAGTTGCCCTACACCAACAAGAGTAGATCATTGAAATATTAGAAGAATGACGTAGAGGATGACAATAGGAACAAAAATTCCAAATCAGTCACAAGCATGGTGACAGAGGGAGAAAACATGAGGTGCAAAGCTTATATTTAGCATGTTGAAGATGCTACTTCTTTGGCATTTATGTCAAAGAGGGAGATTTATGAGAAACTGGTCAATAAAAGGTAAGAGGGAGATAGATGTATGAGAATGTATGAGATCAGTAGTAGACCAAAAAGGAGAGATAAGAAATTGATCAGCAAGAAGCTATGAAGGAAGGATCAGGAATACAGAGTAAGGATGCACCAATCAAGAGGGAGAAGTAGAAAAAATGATTTAGTTTGTATGAGCAAAAGAGGGAGGCATGATACAAAAAGGAAGATATGTAATGACAACAAGTTTTCTATTTGGTATATAATTTTGGTAGTAACTATGTTGATCAGCTCAATCAATTGATCAGTTTGGTTTTCCATCAATGCCAAAGAGGGAGATTGTTGGAAATGATTGAAAAGATCATGAATGAAGAATGATGGAACTGGTAAAGAATTTTTTCAATCATTGTTTTTTTATTGATGTCAAACTTGCTACTTGCAGGAATGACAATTGCTTAAGTGATCCAAATACTATCAATTGGTTTATTGACAAGGAGGAGGCAATCAATAAGATGTAACTAGAGAACCTAGAGAAAGGTTGAAGTTATGATGTTGTAATGAATTATAAAGATTAGCTAAGCCATTGATGAAATAGTGTATTGATGACATACTCTAAGACACAAGGAATGGACACACTAAGACACATCAAAGATGTAAGGTTTAACTAAGTTCATTTGTGAGTGCCAAGCAAGCTAGTTAAAGTTGGGCAAGTTCAACTTTAGTGTGTGCTAAGCAATCCTTTAGGTACCGAGCATAAGAAAAAGGTAGTGGATGCCAAGAAAATCAAGAATCATTCAGGTACCAAGTGATCCAGAAAACTGTATATGTTGAGTAACAAAGATGTTCATATGCTAAGCTATACAAAAATCAACATGTGCCGAGTAACTCAGGATCAAATAGGAGTCGAGCACTATGAAGTAAATAGAAGTTGAGTGATTCAAGAAAATAGTAGAAGCTAAGCAATAAAAGAAAGCTTTAGGTTCTAAGTAAAGAAAAAACTATAGAGGATGCTGAGCAATCCAGAACTAGATAGTGTCGAGCATCAGTAAACCAATGATGCTGAGTTATTCCATTATTTGTTAACTCAAAAGATTCACCAGATTAGTAATGATAAGTTTGTTACATTGAATTTTTTGAATTAGTTGGATGATAAGGATGATGAGTAGATGTCACAAAATTTCATGTAAACCATGCAAACCAGTTTTGAGTGAATACTGATGGACTTATCATGAAGTTTCTGGAAGAAACAATTTGGAGGAAAAACAATATCATTCTCTTAGATCAAATCAAATTGATGAGCAGGAAGATTTGAGTGGGAAATGAAGAACAAAACTTCTTTATAAGGATTTATAGGTATGAGATCAAATGAAGGAGAGACTGAGTTGGTCATAAGTGTGGTCATGTGAAGAAGCCAAGAGAAGGCTAGTGTGAAGTGTCAAAAGGAGGACACATTGAGGAGTAAGTATAGAGGATTAAGACTCTAAGTTGATCAAGTGACCATAGAGTGCATTGGAAAAATGAGTGGAAGAACTCAAGGAGATGGATCTTAAAGGGTGGACAAGCTATCAACACTGCAAGGAAGAAAAGCCAAGCAAAGAAAAGAACTGAAGAGTGATCTAAAATCTGCAAGGTTAGAGTTGCAATCTTTATCAGGTCAAAACCTTTCTAATATTTTCTTACCATTGTATTAGACATTGAAATCCTACATTGCTAGGTTAGCTTAACAGCTAGGTGGATAAGCCTCAGGAAAAGGATAGAAGATCCCCACGAGAAGGATAAGAGATCCTTAGGAGAAGGATAGGAGATCCTTAGAGAGGGATAAAAGATCCTTTTGAGAAGGTGACTATAAATCCCATGGATTTGGGTGGGCCTAACATCTCTATATAAATCTTTTAATAGGGTGGCATTCTAAGTTGAATGTTCTTAAGTCCTCTAATAGGGCACACTCCTAACAGGGTGTAGAAATCCTTTAATAGGGTCACATCTGACAATGTGTAAAGCCTTTAACAGGGTAGGCCTTTAACAGGGCAAACCATCATAAGTGGTTGAAATCAATTGCACAGTTATTTTGTGGGTGTCATCCCCACCCCAGTTTTACCTTCTTATTCTTGGAGGGTTTTTGGGTCACCAAAATCTCAAGTTTTATGTGGTGATGCATGTTTACTTTTCATGATTGTTTAATGTTTAATTGCATGCACGGATTTGACAAGAAAGTAAAAAGGCTAGTACTTCTGATTCACCCTCATTTTATTAAAAAAATAAATTATTGTACATTATTGGACCTTGAATAACTGATTTGCACCCCCTCTCAGTTATTCTAAAATAATTCTAACAAGAACATTCATCAAATTGACATGAATAATGGATTCCTAAATGAAAATATTGAAAAGGAAATATATTTAGAGAAACCTAAGGTTTTGTCATACATAATGTTGAATCACAGGTTTATAGATTAAAGAAGGATTTTTATGGACTTAAAAAACCCCTATAATCACCCAAAAATGGTCATCTAGACCATAATTCCCCTTTCTAAATTTTTTTCTTTATTTGTTCATCTCTTATTCTTTGATGAAATCATCGCTTTTCTATTTATCTAGTTATAACATATAGTTTGACCACCTTATCTTAAGTCTTTTACTTAATTGAAAGAAATTCCTCTCTTTTAATTTTAAAAAATCCCTAAAGTCCCACTTATCCTAAGTGTACACATAAAAAGAATTATTCATGTTTTAAAAATAAAGGAAATTTACTTTTGTCTCACATGAGCTGGGTCACATTTTTCTATGTGAGATGGATTTATATTTTTCAAAATAGCTTTAATTCTTCCCCATGCATCTTTTTCCTCTCAAACATCATCGTTGATCTTGCTTGGGTGATATTCATGTTCACATGGATCACTCAAGATGCATTCTCCACCCTTTATTATGCCTCTTTTTCATCTTAATCTCAACTGTCCATTTTTTTTTTAAAGGAGGTTGTCTCCTCATTCTTTCATCTTATGCTTTTGCACTAATGTTATCGTGTAGGTTTTCTTGATGACTTTGAAGCTTTGAATAACTTGGAACGTCATTACATTTTCATTATCATACTTGCATTGTCATAGTTGCATCATGGCATTCCTAGTTTAGCCTTTCTTTTATTCTCTAGATTAGCTCACATAGCTTTATTAGAGGGCTTGGTAATACTTTCGTTCTTATTATATTAGCTTGCATATTGCATTTTATTTATCTTAGATCTTTCATTTTTATTGCATCCATTATGGATCCTTGGATATCAACATCCTTGCTTTTGTCTTTGAATCTTCCATTCTATGGTGCACCTTGCAAGGGTTTTGTGCCATAAACTAGGTTCATTTGACATCCACCATCTCATATCTCTTGCATTTCATAGATAGGAATCTAAAATCCATCTTTGGAGATGCTCTTCATCATGGGTATTCTCATATATAATGGTTTATAGAAGTGTGTCCAAATTTTTAACATACATTTTTGGTGAAAATAAAATATAGAAGAAAAGAAGAAGAAAAGAAAAAAGAGAAAAAGTACCTTGGTGAAAACTAGGTAAATAGGCACCTTCGTAGAAAAGGTAAAGAGAAATATGTCATGCCCAAATTTTATAAGGCAAAACACAACCAAATTTATTTTTTTATTTTAAAGGTGAACTAAAAAATATAACCAATAGACCTATGCTTTGTTACAAATACTTTATCAAACTATGGAGGGGTGTTTGGAATATAATAACTCATGCTTTTTCAAGAACATTGGGATACACTTATTTGATAATTGAGTTGGGGGCAATGCTAAATAACATTTAGGAAAACTATGTAACCATGTAACCATGTAACTATGTAACCATTTCAAAGCTCAGTTTATATGCAAGAACCCTCCTCATGTTGAGGATGTTGACGAAGGTAGCTCCAGCTTTTCTTTTGACTCTGATGACATTGAGAGCATTAGCTCAGAGGAGGAGAATGTTTCCTCAAGAAAGAAGAAAAAAGGTCAAGCTAGGAAACTGTCCACTGCTACAACTCCCAGTAGGAAAAGCCCTAGGGATCACGGCCAAGCTCAAGCAAAAGAGGGTTATGTTGAGGAGGAGGAGGAAATGGATACAAAAGATTCTGACAAAGTGTCGAAGGAGGAGGCGAAAGAGGAGAAACTTGGGAAAAAATGGAAGAGGGAGGTTGTGAGAGTTGAGGAGACTAGAAATCAGAGGATAGATGCTATTCCTCTTCCCCTCTCCCCTGTCCAGTCTTAGCCTCCTTCGAAGGAAAAAGTGAATGTCATCACTGGTAAGAATGAGGAGGAAGTGTAGGTCAAAAATAGGATAAAGGCTTAGAAAAATTTCAATGTGAGGACTACTACTATGGGGATTTTTAGGGAAGCTATGAACCCTCAGATCTTGGTGGACAACCTGGAGTAGCTTAGGCTCAATGAGCTCATAGACCCAGCTATCCTGGCCATCTTGGACAATGCAAGGGAGACTAGAATGAACCTTCTGAATAATGCCCACAGTAGTATGATTGACAACTTCAGATCAATCAAATGGCTCTTCCATGAGCTGGAGAAGTTAGAGAAAGGGTATCCCAGATGGAAAGTATTAAGAATAAGATAGGTAATGACAACCAAGAGGACCAGGAAAATAGAGAAAGCTTAAATGAAAGGAGATTAAGAAATCTTAAAAACTACAACCACAACCTGGCAAGTCAGATGATTTCTCTCCTGAGTTCAATGAATGACAACATCCAATCCCTTGTTGGTAAACTTAAGGACAGGGGCTTGCTGGTGGAGGAGGAAGGACAGAACAGGGATAAGGCTAGGTCAGATGATGACAAGGCAGCAATTAGTACTCTCACCAATATGGATCAGGGCATGGAGAAGGTCCAGGATCAAATGGCAAAGGAGCAGCAAAAGATAATTGAGGTAGCTCAGACTATGCAGGAAATGGAGAAGATAACTGAAGACTAGTTTTCTTGTCTTTTGTCTTTTTGTCTTCCTGGCTTTTGGCTTTTTGATAGGCTTTATGTAATCTGTTTTAGTTTGTTTTTTTTCTAGCCTTTCTATGGGCCTTTGTTTTGGGCTAGGCCTTCAGGCTTTTTTTTAACTGTTGGACCTCTATTTTGGCTGGGCTTCTTTGGCTTATTATCAGCCTTGTTTTTGTAAAACTTATGGGTTTTAGGATCCCTTAAAACCTATTTTTCTTATCAAAAACCATGTCCTAGGGTTGTCATGTCCCCTTTTCAAATAATTAAAAAAGAAAATCTTTGCTAAGGCAGGCAGGCCCAAGAAAGTGAAGTTTCGGAAAAAGGGGGTTAATCTTTGGAAACCGTTGGACTAATAAATGAAAATTATTATTAAAATAAGTTTCATTAACCTCTCTTGGACGTGAGTTACAGTTATGCCCTCTTTTAAGGGGTTTGGAGGCATTTTGGGCTCATTCCAGAACTTGATTTTTGCTCATTCTTTGTTATTCTTCAGAGGCTGCCAAACCTGTGGAGAAGGAGACCCATGAACGGGAGTTTGCAGGTTTCCAGGGAGACCCAAGAATGGGAGTTTGCAGGTTTCTAGGAAGGCTAAGGATGGGAGTTTTAAGCCATTCCATGTGCATGCTCATACAGAGTATGCCTTTGTGCTGAACAGTGCAGATTTGTGAGTTTCCGGGTGTGTTTTTGTATGAGTTTGGTGTTTACAGTTGAGTATTTCATATCAGTTTGGGTTGCTGCTGTATACCAAACTTTTAAATGTTAAAATAGATCTGAATATATATATTGGGACATGATTAAACTTCTGAGATAGATTATTAGTGTTTTTGTGGTGTTTCCGGGCATATTTTGTGCTATTTTCGGGAGCCCGATGAGCATAGTTTTGGTTCTACATTTTCGAGCTGTTGTGTAAAGGCTATACGGATCTGGAAATGTCAATTTGTAGGCAGTTATGCTGCTGAAAGTTCTATAAAAATTTCCATTTTCAGATTCATTAATAATTTGTGAAGTTGTGAAGCTTTTAGCACTATTTTCAGCATACCCGATTTGGGGTTTCTTGAGGAATTTGGTGGATCTTTGGGATATTAGCTATTTGATTTTAAAGATCTGATTAGAGGTTGGAAATATCATAGAAAATCAGAAAAGGGACATTACAGTGGTATCAGAGCTATGATCTTGCCAGCCTGAGGGTTTGTAGAAGTTTGCAGGTCAGTTTTGACAACTACCCAGATCTTGCATTTCAGTTTTGAGAACTACCCAAATCTTGCATGTCATAATTTATGATTGCATGTTGCTTCTAATCAGCTGCATGTCAAAATTTATGGTTGCATGCTACTTCTAATGATTTTCATGTTAGTTCTTGGTGAATTTGGTGGTTGTAGAAGTTTGCATTTCAGTTTTGACAAGTACCTAGATCTTACATGTCAGTTTTGACAACTACCCAGATCTTGCATGTCATAATTTGGTGGTTGCATGTTGCTTCTAATTAGTTGCATGTCCAAATCTATGGTTTCATGCTACTTCTAATCATTTGCATTTTAGTTCTTGGTGAATTTGGTGGTTGTAGAAGTTTGCATGTCAGTTTTGACAACTACCCAGATCTTGCATGTCAATTTTGACAACTACCCAGATCTTGCATGTCATAATTTGGTGGTTGCATGTTGCTTCTAATTAGTTGCATGTACAAATCTATGGTTGCATGCTACTTCTAATCATTTGCATGTTAGTTCTTAGTGTTTGAAGAAGTTATATCCTATTGGGGTTACACTCTACTTTATCCAGAATGGACAGGTATAGTACAGAGTCTCAGAGGGAACGATCTTGGACAATTGATAGCCAGAGTCAAAATAGTAGAAAGGATGGTTATTTAGAAATTCGAGATAAACTTATGAAAATAAGCCATGACATGTCTAAACAGTTGGTTGAGCACCACCGTATAATGAATGACATGTTATCTGACCCAGCTAAGGTGGATAAGTTGACTGGATTTCTATTTGGCAGATTTTCTCACAGGACAGATGACACAATTCCCAAAAACTTGCATGAGGAGTTAGAGAAACTAGCTGATAGCCAGGTAGAGGTCTCAGATTCTACTCTGCCACAGGAGGTGGTGGGAAAGGATATTACACAGATTGATAGTAACGGTCAACTTGATACTCAAATTGAGACAATTGTTTACAGGTTGTCAAAGGGTGATGCCACAGGTATTCAGGATGGTATAGTTACAACAGGCAGTGACTACAGTGTAGTGGGTTCAGATGATGATTATGAGGATGTTGTTGTGCAGGATGGTGAGATACCTGGTAGAGATGAGCAGACATTGAGCATTCATGACTTTGCTAAGAAAGAGTACCAGACACAGTTAGATGCTTCATCACATGAGGTTGAGGCTGGTAGTACTTCACATGATTTGTCCAGCCAGCTGAAGGTGAACAAAGATAGTAGTGTGACTTCATTATCTCATCATGACAGGTATGTGGAGTTAGTTGGTATTGGTCATATTACTCAGGGGAGGAGTTTGCTTGAGTTACCAGTTGATTCTAGTTTACGAATATGGACTCGAGATTGTTATTTTGGCATTTGGGATTCAGTTGACTGGAGATCTTTAACACTTTTTGGTAGCAGTGTTTGTTTGGGTGCTATCATGGATTTGATTAGCAGATTACATGGTGTTGTCTTTTCTTGTGCCAGTATCTTGTCTGATGTTGGTATTAGTTTTTATACACCAATGTTGGGCTTTGTTCATATATCCAGTCGGCCATACTTGCTGGAATGTGTTGATGATATTTCATATTTGGCAGTGTGTATAGATGAGTCCCATAATCATATTGGCATTGATGATATCCAGAAGGATGCAATGGGCAGTTTTGAAGACTTAGTTTCCTTGGGTATAGAAGAGTTGGACAGCAATGCTAATGTTTTTGATACTCCGTATGTTGATATGAGCTTTAGATTTGATTCACAGGATATGGATGGTAATACTCTAGAGACTAGTAACTTTGAGGACACTCCTTCAGACAGTGCATCAGAGGAGGTTTGTAGGAGACAGTCAAGCCAGTGCCATCATGTGTCTAATCAGTTGAGAGTTAGTGACCAAGACATTGCTATCACTTGCCAACATTTCGATGCTGCTCGTCACTTGTTAGCAGTTTATGGATGGGGTTCTCCTACTAGTGATGAGCAGGGAGGAAGTTATCTTTCCTTGACAGAGATCCACTCTTTATGGGAGGCTATTCAGATTTTGAGACAGAATTATATGCAGTTGGTAGCTGACAGAGATTATCTTATGGAGTGGGGCAGTATAGCATATGATGCATTGTTGGCCAAGGAAGATGAGGTAAGTGATCTTACTGAGCAGCTTGAGGTGACTTCTGAGATTCTTGAGAGTACACAGTTGGCTCTCAAGGAGTCACAGTTTCATTTGGCTAAGGTGACCATGGAGTTAGAGTGACTACAGTCTTTACCTGATTCTATACAGTCACAAGCTGTGGTGTTTGGTGATCCGAGGATGTCCATGGCCGAGATTGTTAGAGACAGTGGAGATGGGGATGCATCCATCCTTGATACTAACATTCGCATATCAGGTTCATTCCCACTAGAGTTAGGTTCAATTGAGTTGGGTGCTGTAGCAGATTTTTGTGGTGTGCTTGACATGGTGGTGACCTCTAGTACTAATGGCATGAAGACTAGAGATGTTGTATCAAAGACCATGTGTGATGTTGGTGAGCTGATAGTTGGCATGGTTCCTACTAGTAATACTACTCCCTTCGCAATGTCTTCAGAGGTAGTAGTCAGTTCCAACTTGGTTAATGATCGATCGCAGTTAGTTACATCTGGATTGCAGTCTAAGCCACTGACTGAGATTGGTGCATTCTATCGGCATTACACTGCGAGGTATGCTCATCTATCTACCTTTGATGACCATGTATATGAGATGATGATACAAAGATGTACTTTGGTTCCTAGTGCTTATCATCAGTTATGGGATAGTTTGATGCCTCAGGATGAGAGTTGTGATGGGCATGACATGGTGATAGGTCCTGAAATTGACAGGTTGATAATACATGACTTAGAGCAGGAGTTTTGGAGTGATGCTTTAGCAGGTGTTGTTATTGATTCTACTCCTTTGGCTATGACATCTCTTGACTTAGTTGGTGATCAGTCACAGTGGGTTGTATCACTTCTTCATGGTGAGTTGTTGATTGAGGTTGGTTTTTTTTATCAACATTATATTGCAGGGTATGTACATCAGTTAGCATTTGATCCTTGTGCTGAGGAGTTGATGGCAGACAAATTTGGTTTGGATTCCATTTCTTACTCTTTATCTTGTAATGTCTTTTCACCATCAGCAGTGTATGGGAGTTATGGTTATGAGATAGTGGCCGATGATTTGCAGAGTTGTGTTGACTACAGGAGTTGTATAGTGTGTGGATTGTCCATACTTGGTACAGTTTCATTCGAGAGGGTTCACCATTGTTGCAGAGTTGGATTGTGCATTCCATATAGGCCAGTGGGATGCGTTGATGGTATTTACTGTGTTGGTAGTTTGACTTGTCCACTTTACTTGGGTTTTGATGTTCTAAGAGTTTGTGCCTCATGGGTTTTTGATTGTGGTAGTGGTGATTTCGGAGTTTGGTTGAGCTATAATTGTCAATTTGATTATGGATTCCTCTTGGTCATATTGCAGAGGATATTACAAGAGCCTGTGTTAATTGGTAGTAGTATAGTTCATGACTACATTTGGGATCCAGGTGGATTGATTGGTTTATTTTTCAGCCATTGCTTGAGGACAAGCAATGATTGGGAAGGGAGGACTTGTCATGTCCCCTTTTCAAATAATTAAAAAAGAAAATGTTTGCTAAGGCAGGCAGACCCAAGAAAGTGAAGTTTCGGAAAAAGGGGGTTAATCTTTGGAAACCGTTGGACTAATAAATAAAAATTATTATTAAAATAAGTTTCATTAACCTCTCTTGGACATGAGTTACAGTTATGCCCTCTTTTAAGGGTTTTGGAGGCATTTTGGGCTCATTCCAAAACTTGATTTTTGCTCATTCTTTGTTATTCTTCAGAGGCTGCCAAACCTGTGGAGAAGGAGACCCATGAACGAGAGTTTGCAGGTTTCCAGGGAGACCCAAGAACGGGAGTTTTCAGGTTTCCAGGAAGGCTAAGGATGGGAGTTTTAAGCCATTCCATGTGCATGCTCATACAGAGTATGCCTTTGTGCTGAACAGTGCAGATTTGTTAATTTTCGGGTGTGTTTTTGTATGAGTTTGGTGTTTACAGTTGAGTATTTCATATCAGTTTGGGTTGCTGCTGTATACCAGACTTTTAAATGTTAAAATAGAGCTGAATATATATATTGGTACGTGATTAAACTTCTGAGATAGATTATTAGTGTTTTTGTGGTGTTTCCGGGCATATTTTGTGCTATTTTCGGGAGCCCGATGAGCATAGTTTTGGTTCTACATTTTCGAGCTGTTGTGTAAAGGCTATACGGATCTGGAAATGTCAATTTGTAGGCTGTTATGCTGCTGAAATTTCTGTAAAAATTTCCATTTTCAGATTCATTAATAATTTGTGAAGCTGTGAAGCTTTTAGCACTATTTTCAGCATACCCGATTTGGGGTTTCTTGAGGAATTTGGTGGATCTTTGGGATATTAGCTGTTTGATTTTAAAGATCTGATTAGAGGTTGTAAATATCATACAAAATCAGAAAAGGGACATTACAAGGGTTCACGAGTAGAATTCCAAGGTATAGTTTGGAGATAATGATTCTAGTTGGTGTAGGGAAATTTATTTCATATGTAATCCTAGACTTGAAGTTTTCAAGCGAGACCAATTGGTTTTCTAAACTATCACATAAAAGCTAGATGATGTTATCATTTGATTTCCACATCCTAACCTTGTAATAATTGTGTATATAAATGTGGAACACCAATCCTTTATTGTTATAGTTTCAATAACTTAGTAATCTGTGAATGTGTAGGTAACTTGCACTTAAATAGATTCTTACATCCCCTTAATTGTGCCTTAATATCATTAGTATCCTATCAATTAGCTCATTAGTTTAATCGTTAACTTTTTTATATGCATATATATATATATAATTAATTAATTAATTAATTAATTAATTAATTATTGTAATTATTATTATTTGTAATAATTACTTAAAATTTAAATTGAATATACTTGATAATAAAGTATCTTCATAAGCTGTAATAACCTATGTAAGATATTCTATAAACTAAATAATACTTAATATGCTTACATACAAACAAAAAAGGGGTCCATTAATGAATTTATTTAACAATAATTTTTTTCTTAAACCTTTATCATCAAATTTAAAAAAAATCCTAACACTAAAACTAGCTAAGCTTATGTGCATATAATAGCCTCTATTTACTTAGCAACTAGTTAACTACTAATTAACCTATACTTAGCACACTCATACACTAACTAACAAATCAACCTTCCACTCAAATTTTCTAATACATTTAGACATAATCTAAATCTTTACCACTAAATTAAACATTTCAAATTTCCTAACTACTAATTTAACTAATGCACATCCTAATTTTCTACCCCTAACACATACCCCAAAATTCATTACTAACTCCCTAACTTTCCAACTACCCTCAAGCCCCCTAACACCTACCCCTATTTCCTCCCTAAAAGTTGTGCCATCTCTTTCCTAAAAGGTTGTGCCATAACTCAGGGCACCAACTCCAAGCACCCTCCTCTCCTCTCTTCCCAAGGTGGTGATACAACCACGATGGGGATAGGCTTACACAAGGTACACCTAGGGGAAAGAAAGGGAGGTGGAGTGTGTGGGGGGGGTTGGGGGGACCACTTTCTTTCCACATGATTATATATATATATATATATATGTGTGTTAATTTTCTATCTCCTTCCCACTTAGAGTTCAACTTCCTTAGGGAAGGAAAAAGGTAAGGGGGGAATTTTCTAGGTTCATCATATGTTTATTTATTTTATTTATTTGTTTCTTTTTGTTTGTATTGGGGGGTGAAGTGACTAAACACTCCTCTAGGCACATGATTATCTAGGTACCCCTTGCTTGAATTATTAACCTTGAGTGCTAGCTATAAGTTAGCTTCTTAGAGACTTTATTTAGTATATTTTAAGTGTTATTCCATATTATGTTATTAATTTTCTTTATACTAGATTCCATAGTATATCCTTTCTGAATATTTTATTAGTCTGTAATAGAAGGTGAAATTGATTTCTATTCTCCATACAAATTCTAGAGAATTAAAATTCATCTATAGCAAGGTTTCTCTTATGGATTCTATGCTTTGTCATAAGTGGGGTTATTTTTTTTTATTACAACTATGATATCAAGGTAGCTTGTTGATGATAAGTTAAATGTGATTTCTGACATCTATTAGTCTAGGGATTTATTAGTTCTAGAGAATCAAAATTTAAACACTATATATATTACACAAATCAAGTATAAATGTTTCTAAAAGGTGAATATACTCATAAATGAGATTGTTTATTTTTTATTTTTTGAATCAAGTTGAATCACTTTCTATCCATACATATGAACCATTAAGAACTTTATATTGCCATTGCATCAAAACACATAACAAAGAACCTTAAAATGAAATCCCTCAAGTCTACATTAAATAATCATTACAATATTCCTCTCACATGAGAATTCCATAAGGTTTTGTTCTTGATTGAATACAAGAATCTAGGCAAGGACAAGGAGCTAAATTACATAACTTCATTATGGCTTCCACAATAATAGGTATTCTTTTACATGAAATTGTCTTTTTCCTTCCTACACAACTATGATAATGACACAATATTTCTCTTGTGAAGAAAAATATATACATAATCTCAAATTTCGCTTTACACATTTATAAAAATATACAATAGGAAGTAAATCCCTTTTACATTACAAAGAAAAAACAATGGAAGTTTGACATCACAACACATTATGAGATGACATGGGAAGTATTGATTTCTTCACAACACATGATTTTTCAATAATTCCAAGGGTGAAACCCTAATCTCCTCATACGATCCATCCTCACAAAACTAGGAACCATGGAGGCTCACCTCCCATCCTAGGCTTCCCAAGAGGCCTCCCACCGAGCTAGAGAAACAAAGCCCAAATGGGTTTCACACACAAAATATTCTAATGCATACATCCAAAAAACACAACACATAACAATCCCTTCCATGGCTTGTACAATGATTCACTATTAGAATCATGAATGCATTGGGTGAAGGTGGACTCTTCGAAGAGGAGAGTGCCATATCCATAATACAAATGTCAAACTACAATTGCATTTTTGCTTCTCAAGGCTATTATAAAATCTCCTCTTTCTTACACAATCCCTTATACCTCCCAAAACATCAAAATGCATATTACTTCAATGGAGCCCATACTCCATGAAAGCAAGAACAACTCCTCATCATGAGGTAAATTTTCTCAACTACAATGTTGTGCCCAACTAATCCCTTCACCCAAGGCTTGTCTTCCCTCCGAAGTGTGAGTGAAGTCTTCACACCTATTAACAATTCAAAATTCAAATAAAAAAAAGGAGATCAAGAAAGAAAACTAAGAAAATACATGAAGCACAATGCACAATCACACCATCACAATACAATACAAAGATTTACAACAACAATACATGATCCCATAACAATGCCACATGCTTTTAGATTCATTATGCAATGCTAAAAAAAAGGTCATGGTTTGAGCACCAACCTTGGTCCAAGCTAAAGGAAATGATAGTTCATGAAGAGCTCCCTTAGCCTCCCTCCAAAACCCTAACTATCTCTAAACTTAGATAGTGGGTGAACACCCCACTAATTTTTCTAAGTCTCCCTAAAAAGGCTTTCCCACTATCTATTTTGGCAAAAACACTAAGCCACTCCCTCTTACAAACTTTTCCCCCCCTAAGTTTTCTATTTTTGACTTAGTGGAAACATGGGAAAAAACTTGTGTGACAGCTCCATTTTCGAATTGGTGGAAGCATGCATTGGTAAAGGGGCCCCCAGGCTATCTAGTCATTAACATGGTCAAAATTAGGCCCCTAACATGTTATACTATCAAATGGGTAGCTTATTTTCACATAAAGGGAACTTTGGGACCACCTAATGACCCTTTAAAACTCTAGTCAAATCTAAATTCAAATTTCCCTTCTTATAATTACTCATCATATCCCTTGTCAAGTCGGTTTACTTAATCTTTAACAAGGTAATTAGTTTTAGGGTAAAATGCTAGCATGATGAAAACCCTAGGTGACATGTCATTAACACACAAAAATCTACAAGTGTCAAGTGACACATTAAAGCACATTACACATCATCATGATATGTTCATAATGGTTCTTTGAGATCAACATTTTCACACACATGCAAGCTTATGTTTGTGAAACAAAATACATAATAATGAGGCTTTTGAATCTTCAAAAGATTTGCCTTAACTAAATCATGTTTACGTGGATTTGGACCTTGTTTCCCTAATAATTTCCATGGTTCCACTTCTTGCACACTAAACTCGAGCATCAATAGTCCAAAGAAGATCACATAAAATAAATATCATAAATACATACAAGTTCCAATGTTATGTAATCCATATTATATAATTCAATTAAATTTATTTTCTTAATGATTTCGACTAAACATTTCAAACATAAAGATATCAAAATTTACATATTACATTTAATCACTAATCAACATAATCAAATTAACATTTTTCATCACATCATAATCTAATTTCTATCCTACCATGTGTAAAGTTTCATCCATATTTTTTTGATCATCCCATAAAAAAATATTTTGTTCTTAGTACATATCTTAGTTGGAAACACTACTTTAAATGTCAAAATCAATAGATAATATAAGCCACTTTCCATCTAAGTCTTGAATAACTGTCAAAATATCCAATTCCCTAGTATCAAATGCAAGTAAAATATCCATGCTATGATAGGTCAGGGTGAGGCCTCACAAAATAAATACATCCTATGGTGAAAACCACTTCTTGTGGTGCCTTAGATAAGTACCATGATTAAAACTTGGCAAATAGGCATCATGTGTATTTCTTCCATAATCCATAGATATTCCCTCTTCTCTCTTTGACCTTGACAATATTGAGTTAGCCTTGTGTATTGGCTATCTTATATTTCAATTTCTTGTCATGACCCTTCATATTTCATATCCCCCATAAATGAGTTTCATCCTTATCAATATATGTCATTTCTATCCTATCAAATTAATCCCTTGATCTCTATCACTCAAAGAAAAACATAGTTCTCATAGGCCTTTTGACATATCTACTATTTTAAATTTCATGCTCTCATGTTATCTTGCTTGTTGGCTTCCACTACTTATCCTATATGGTATCTCTCTTATTCACTTTAACTACTTATCCTACATGTTATCTACTTTTCTAACTTTCTTTTCTTTTCCAAAACCTAGTTCATATGTCTATTTTCTCTAGCTTGGGAACTCTTGGGGAGATATCCCTTTAGGACTACCTTTCACTTGATTCATGTATTCTTTCTTGCCTATCCATCTTATCTACTACGTTTCTAGTCTATCCTTCCCTACACCTTTCTCACCACTAGGATAACATGATGTGATCTTGTTTAAGAGCTAGTTAATCATTCCAAGTGGTGAAAACCTAGAAACAAGCACTACATGAGACCCTTACCCCTATGTCTATTAGCATCTTACTTAGTGCTCATAAATCACTTATCTTATCTTATTTTTGCCTCACCTAGCTTAGAACTAACTCTCATCTAGGTCTAAGGGGCATGAACTACATAGCTTATCACGGTCTCCTTGTTACATTGATATTTCTTTGGCATCTCACTCAACAGTATTTTTCAACACTTCCCTTTGACATTGGGTTTCTTATTAGATACTTTAGAGCTACATTCTTAAATGTTACGATACTTCTCATTGGCAGACTTGAGTCCTAAGGAGAAAATCATGTGACTTTCACATGTGCACTTAAACATTAAAATTGGCTAAGATTTATTGGATTTATATTTATTTGTGAGTTGTCTGTGATTATTTCATTTTTTTGTGTTCCCTCCCTAATATTCTCTCAATGATATCATAAACTAGAGGACAAGGGGTATGGGGCATGTTTTCTTTTTCTTTCCTCCTGTGGGTATACCTTTTCAATCTTAGGTGTTTTAAAGAATCTTGCTTGACCCCCTTGACAATTAGGATCTACAGTGTATCATCATTGTCAATATTTTTGAAATTCATGAGCCCCATCTTGTTTAAGAATATCTAACTATGGATTCCTGAATAAAATGATGAAAGGAACAAAACCCAAAATTGTTCATCTAGAAAAGTAGGAAGGACTAGGTTGAACTAGAAGGATGGATTCCTACAATTTGATGTAGTTTGATGGAACTATAATAAAATCAAACCAACTTCTCCAAAAAACTTTGAGGAATTATTATTATATCTACATGCAAAAATCTTCCATCCTGCTCTAACATATAGGAAATGAAAAAAATTGTCATTAGCTTGATCAGGGCTTACCTTGTTTAAGCCCTAGGTTAAGGAATTAACCATAAATGATAAATGTAAATATGAATGTGAATGACTAAAAACAAGATACAATGTTAGGATTCACCTTTCCTAAAACCCTTATCGAATAAGGAATTTTTTTTGGTGTATTGTAGATCTTGAATTAGATGTAGGATTCTAGGGTATCTCCATAATTTTCAATGTGTTTCGGGGAAAAAGAGAGACACTTTAATAGGATTTTAGATGTCACTTTTCCAGTCCACTAAACCATTCAAATATGTATGTGAGGGAAAGAGGGGAATTCCCTAATATGATTCCACTTATAATCCAAATTACCTAGAACCAAAAGGATAAAGGGAAAACATAATAAATTTGGATTATAAATGGCAATGCTATACAAGGAAATGCTTTCTTTCACCCTTATATGATAAAGTGAATGTAAGATTGAACTAATTTCTTTAAAGAATGCAGATCTAGATGCTATATGTATATAATCAGCCCAATTAAGATATAGATCTAAGATAAAGATATAGAAGGAAATAAAATATAAAATACTAACCTTGAAATACATAGAGGAAGATTTCTTTTAGCTCTAAAAGTTGTATATCTGAGTCTATTTCTAAATATAGATTCTTGAATGAATCAACAAAACCTAGAAATCATCTAGCAAGAAGATAGGAAGGACTAGTTTGACCCAAAGGAAGGATGTCTTTCCACAGAGTTGACATAATTTGATGACACTACGACAAAATTGAACCAACCTCTCCAAAAATATTTTGAAGAGTTTATTTTGGATCTACATGCAAAATCTTTCTATCATTCTCTTGCACACATAAAATGAAGGGTTTTTATTGGTGGGTTAGATGAGGGCTTGCATTTATCAAGCCCCAAGTTGAGGAATTAACCATAAAAAACAAATGTAAATGTAATTTATTTAAAGACAAGATAAATATTAGGATCCACCTTGCCTAAAACCCTTGTTAAATAGGATTTTGTTTTCAATGTGTAGTACATCTTGAATTAGGAATGTAGGGGATCTCCACAATATGCAACAGATCTACCATAATCTCATCATGGTGCCATGGGTGTAAGTATACATCAATGTAGAAGATGATGAATGCTTCAATATAGATCTCCTCCCTTGATGACCAACAATAATCTAAATCTTGAAGAGGAAATTCTCACAAAAGATCCTTCAATGCTAGATAGAAATCTCCTTGCTTGAATATTTGAACTCCTTGAATTTTTTTTTTCTCTTCAAAAGGATGTGAATTCTTAAGCTTGAGAGTGCATGAGAATGAGAACATGAGATATGAAAATGAATGCTTCAAGATTCCTTATATAGGATTTTTTGGGTGGGAAAATAATATAGGACAACTAGAGAGTGCAATAAAAATAATTAGACCCCCGAGGCCTTTCAAGCCTTGAGCCTCAAAATTACTAGGGAATATGTCGACAAGGTCAACCTAAGTTGACCTAGTCCTAGAGATAAGGTTAGAGGTGTCATAAAAAGAACAAGAAGTTACTGGAATAAATACAGGAGAAAATGGAAGATGATAGGGAAAAGATGACACACTTCAATGTAGATCTCCCATCATGGTGTCATGGATGTAAGTGTGTAGAAATATAAAAGATGATGAATGCTTAAATGTAGATCTCCTCCCTTGATGTCCAATAATAAGATAGATCTTGAAGAGGAAATTGTTAGAATTTAGGATAACTAAGAGGGGAGGGGTGAATTAGTTAGCCAAGATCTAGACGTACCAATTGAACAAAAAATCACTTAAACAATTTCAAATATTATCATTCCATAGCTTAGTCTTTGCAGTCAACTTTAGTAAGATCAACTATCTTCCCATTGTCCTAAATATAATAGACTTGTAGAATGTAAATATTGATCAGTAAAACACCATAAATAACATCCACGCAAGTTTGGCACTAGGATATAACATCAAAACCCAATATGGGAAAAAACCACTAGTAACATGTCACCAATTTCCACTCTTCTAAAGTGAGCTTTGTTAGGAACCAACCTTGTTAAAGGTTACATAACACACAGTCAAATGTGAACTTGTTAAAGTATTTAATCATCCTATTAAGAGTGGCCATGCTAGAGGACTTTAGAACATTCCATTAGAATGTTAGCATGTTAAATGATTTACATATGAATGTTAGGTCAACCTTGATGAAAGGATTTGAAATACTATTTACAATGATTAGAAATTAACAACAAGTTTTGATTTATCAAGTACAACACACTTTTCATATATATATATATATATATATATTCAACTCATGTTACTAATTCACTAACTAGCCCTCATTTTCATCTCAGTCTCTAATTCCCTTGACAATCTTTCAAGAAATCACTCTTCTCAGTCTTCTACTCCAATTTTCTAGTCAATAACATTAGCAACATCTCTAATCTTTACAATACTCTAGAACACACACTCATTAGGTTAGGCCCTTGTACCTCCTTAAATAGGTAATTTTGATCTTTTGTTTCTTAAACATCACAGTAGATCTTACGGTTTACAATTAGATCCACCACATACAATGAATTTGATTGCCATCTTGTTTATCCTGTTCTTTTTTAGAAACTTGGAATTTATTCCTTAGGTTATTTACCTAATCCGCTCTTGGAATTAAATTATCCAACTCATCTCATTGATCCTTATCTTCAACACACTTTCCATATCCCAAGAAATCAACTTAGTTAGCTAGAAGTTATGAGTTCTCAAAAACTATTAAAATTTTGTTCCTCAGCCAACACTAAGTTCTAACTCTTGGTCATTACTAGGTTACTTGGTTGCTACTAAATTTCTTGCTCGAAACATAAACTATCAATCATTTAATATTGATGTTCGGTCAACACTAATTCTTCTCATCTTGTTTTGACACTTGGTTGACACTAGCATCACTTGACATGTACTTCAAGTTCTTTAATCTTCTACATTATTACTTGGTCAAGCCTATGTATTTGATCTATCTTTGACCACATATTCAAGGCTTTACTATTACTATCTTGTCTACTTGCAACATGATTTAAAGAATCACTTTATCTTGTCAATGTCTAACTAATTAAGTGTCAAGGTATAGTGTCATCTTCATAACTCAACCTTTCCTCTAGATAATTTTGTTATGAACAACTTCTCAAATCCACATCATTAATAAAATAGATATGACACTCAAATTAAATGAAAACTATCTCACCAATAAATTTAACATCAATGACAACATAATAATTGCTTAGTTTCCAATAGAAATGCCTAGAAAGGATCCTTCAATATTGAATAGAAATCTCCTTACTTGAATGTTTTAACTCCTTGAATAGCTTGCTTGTCTTCAAAAGGATGTGAATTATTAAGCTTGAGAGTGCATGAAAATAAAAATGTGATATATGAAAATGAAGCCTCAAGCCTCTTTATATGTGAGTATTCAAGTGGGAAAACAATACAGCCGAATCAAAGCGTACAATAAAACTAATTAAACCCCTAACACCTTCCAATCCCCAAGCCTCAAAATTATTGGGGATAGGTTGACCTAGTCATGGATGAGGTCAACCTAGGGTCAATATAGTCCAAAATAGGTTGACCTAAGTCAACTTGGTCACATAGATCAAATAAGAGGTTCCATAGAAAGGATGGGTAGTTACCAAAAGAAATATAGGAGAAAATGGAAGAAGATAGGGAAAAAAAGACATCGAGCACTAGTTTATCCATGGTTTGATAAAGGTATTAAGGAAAGGGTGCTAAAAGCTCTTAAAATGAAATTTCATCCATTTTAAGATGGTACAATTATCCCTTACTTTAATAGGAGTATGAGTTTTCTCAAACTTGCAGTAAAAAAGATCAAGAGAAAAGAGCTAATCTTATCATGACCTCGGAGGCAAAGAAATCATCAAGCCCCTAAGAGATTTAAATCTATGTCACATCCAAAATCATAAGAAGAGAGATAAGTACTAAAAAGTGGTGTAGTTACTCTCCCAATAAGGTTTGCGTACCTTATTTTTAACCACACAAGAAAGGGGAAAAAAGAAAGAAAGGAGGAAATGTCTCCACACAAGAGGATGATGTTGAAAAGTATAGCAAGAGTGTGTGGCATACTAGTAAACTCATCAAAGATGAATAAAATGGTATAGAAAGTGTGTGTGGAATTATAGTCACCCCATCAAAGGATTCAACTTCAAGGGAACTCCATGATCCCAAAATAGAAGAATCAAAAGTGACCTAGGCATAAGGATGTGTTTTTCCTTAAGGGATCAAAATAAGATCGATCTTCCTAGAGTGTTAGTAGTCAAAAGAAGGGTCAAAAACAAGGATCGGGCCTCCCAAACTATCAATAGTTTAGAGAGATCCAAAAAGAGATCAAGCCCCTAGAGGAAGGCTCAATAGTTTTAGAAAACTAAAAGGAAAGAAACAGAGAGATAAAACTTGAATAATAATGAATAGATTTGGGAATAACTTCATGATTAAAGGATGAAATGAGTGTTTTTCCCCATGTCAAAGTGATTGCAAACACCTTGATAGGAGAAATGTCTTTAAAGAAAGAATTCATGTATCCACTAAAGAATGTTTTGACTATGAGATGTTCCCAAGAAGACAAAAATATCAAGGGGAATGAGCATATAAAAAAAAAAAAGAGATAGCACAAAGGGATCTACTAATGTTAGGGTCAGTAAGATCATATGATAATATATAATATTATATCAAGTATGAAATGTTGTCATTCTCCAAAAGAAGTATGACTAGAACACAATGGAAGAAAAGACACATAAGAGTTATGAAGAAGAATCTTTTTGGGACAATAACATGGAAACCAAAAAGAATTAGTGCTATCATATCATAAGAAATCAAGAAGACTATACAAGATCATTGGTATGAACAATAGAAAAAGTATGACATAACATATAATAACATATAGAAGAAAAAGAGAGACAAATAAAAGAATTTATATGATGGGGTAGTCACTTTGTGCTCTTGTTCTCAACCAATAAACAAGAATTGTCTAAAGCAATCAAATCAAAACATATAGCTATTGACATTACAATCATATTTATTATTAGTGGCATACACTTATTCAAATTGTAAGCATCTACAGAGTATATTGTATAGTTAATATTGTTAATCGAGCATCGCATGCTCTACCAAGCTTTACAGTTGCCATCGAGTCCCTTGGATAGTTTTAGTTTCCATCAAGAATTTTAGTGTAAACTGAGCTCTACAGTTACTACTGAGTTCATAGTTGATGTGATGAGAGTCTAGTGTTAACCGAGCTACTCAGTGTTAACCAAGTGATTTAGTTTATATGAAAAGTTTCACAGTATTCACCAAGTCACCAGTGCAGACCAAGTTCAAGACTACTTGGAAGCGATTAGTATGGACCAAGTTTCTATGTCTACCAAGTGCATGATGATGCTGAGCATTGATAGTGGATGTCAAGAATCAGAAGCTCACCAAACCAGTCTTCAAAATCTGAGTTCTTATAGAGAGGGTCAACTCTACATTTTATGTAAACTTGTGTTTTGGTCGACTTTTTAATTTGATTGATTGGATTGGTATATATGTAATGTATTTTATCACATCCAAAGTGTAATGTAATGTGGTATCAAATGGAATAAGTAGAAGAGAGTAGAAGAACGAAGCACAAGGCCATAAGAAGTATAAGGAGCAACAAAGATTCATCTATCACAGCAAGGTGATTTTACACTCAAAGGCATCTCATTCAGTAAACCAACCTACAAATCAAAGATCAAACTATTGTTTTATCCTAATAGGTGGACTAGTCAAATCCTTTAATAAGGTAGACCTAATAGTCTTATGTAAATTTCTTTACTGATGCAGGAGCATCCAGAGGTATAAGGGCAATCCTGTGTCACCCAAAAAAAATGTACTTAGACTTAGTTTCTGTTTCATGTCTTTACATTTTTGGATACCCATTTGGCTCAAATAAAGGTTCCAACTCTCATAGTTCAATTATCAGTGCATTTGAAAATCCCAAAAAAATAGGAGCATGCAATTTGGCCATCATTTTGGTGACCTAGAAGGTGTGACTTGGCTAGATGAATGTAATTGAGATTTAGAGCATTCTAGAAAAAGAATCAGGTCAAAAGGCACCATGGTTTGAAAGTTATTGCAATTTTTTGAGTTTTGGAGACCTCCTAAGAATGCTTCAAAGTCAGGTTTGGGGCATTAAATGACCTCGAAAAGGGTCAAAAAAATGGGGGACGTGCGAAGCTTGTCCATAGGACTATAGAGCGCTTTGAGAGCTTTCCGAAAATGTAAATGGTTCGTCAATCAAAGTTACAGTTCAAAAGTTATGCCTCCCGGAAGTTCGGCTACCGTTTCTAGATTCTTCTAGAATTACACCGACTTTTAACGCAGCTTCCGGAACCTTCTATTTTGTCGGTGGATGGCTACTAGAACTTTCTAGAATTTAATCCTAGTCCTTAACCCTCCGGGGTCTATTTAAGGAGATTTCTGGCATTGTAAAAGGCAGTTTGGGGTGGAGTTTGAGAGGAGGTGCTATAAGGAGAAATATTCTCCAGATTTATGCTATTGTAAGCCCGTAGGGCATGTTTAGAAGTTTATTTTCTCTGCACTATTTGTACTAGCCCTTTTCTTAGTTAATATAATTTCCCTTTTCTATTGTGTCCATTTTTTTGTTGGGTTGTGTCCCCATCATTTACTGAGTGCATACTTCATTGTATATATTTGTAAATCCTTTAGCAATGTGGACCTAGTAGTCCTTATTGCTCCTAACAAGGAAAATCATCAGAAGTGATCATTGTAAGTCTTAATAGGCCAACTTTATACTATAGTACTAAAGCTTGTGGGTATCATCCCACCCCATTTTTGTTAGAGTAATTATTTGTTCTAACTTATTAATTAAATCACTTTGATTTAATTAATTAAGTTGCCTATTACTCTAGTTTTCTTAAGCTATCTTGTAGGTGCATATAATTAATATTTTATTAATTATATTGTGCAACCCTAGCTTTCTTAGGCTTTAGTTTTCCTTTTCGGGTTTCGTGATTCCTTTATAAGGATTCACCTCTTTGTATTTTATTCAATTCACTTATTGGATTATATGAGATATTTCTCTTTGCATGTCCATAAGATGGATCTGGCTTTTTGGCCTCCTTGATTTTTCCTTGCCTCTGTTCTTTGCTTCATCCATGTGACAGGTTTATGCATGCAGGTGTTCTTGGGAGATTAGTTTTTCACCTAATCTAACATGGTATCAGAGCCAGCTTGCTGCTTGTTGTTCGTGGTTTGTTGAAGCGTTTCAGAAGCTGCATTTTTCGGAGCAGTGGGAGGCTATATGGAAATTTTTTTGGAGCACTTTGGGCTTAAACGAATGCTTCCATTGAATTCGGAAGGCCGTTTGCAGTCAAAATCCATATAAAATTTGTCCATTTTGGACATCGTTGGTCTGGGAGGCAATTTTTTTGTCCGACAGGGCCGTACGGTCCCCTGCACGCAGTACAAGGCATCAAAATAAAAAAAAATTGCAAAAAAAAATCCTTTTTTGGTTGTTTTAGCTGCCGGCGGTTATTTAACCACAGCGGAGCCGCTAGCGGTCACCGCTGACGGCAACCGCTAGCAATTACCGCTGGCGGTCCGCCAGCGGCCCGCAGCGGCTCCGTCGGTGGCCACCGCCGCTGCTCCGCCTCGCGGTGGCCCTCCAACCTCCCGCCACCCAGCCGCCGCTCTGCCAGTGGTGGAGGGATTTTTTTTAAGATTTTTTTTTTTAATTATTTTTTTAATTAAAAAAAAATTATTTTTTGCATTTTCAGAGGCCCTAGAGGTTTTTTCTCCGTAACTTGAGCATACGGATGTATTTTTTCAATCCAAAAAATGTGCTGGAAAGCTAATTCTGAGACAGAGATGTTGGTATAGGTTTTTTTGGGTTTTGATACAGTTTGGTTGCATGTTTTGGTAGTCAAAGATGGATGTTCTATTTTGCACTCCGGGAGGCGTATCTTGAGCTTCCGATCTCTGATTTTGGACTTCTTTATATCACTGGAAATCTCTTTCTGTGCTCTTTCCAGTAATGCTAGTTGTTGTTGTAGATTCTGTTCCAAGCACATCTTATTCAGTCTTTTGCATTTTAGCATTTTGGTGGATATCCTGTTTGTTTCAGGTCCGAGGATCGATTTTGTTGCTTCAATTGCTTCGTTTTGGGCTCTACCTTCTATTTTTTCAGCCTTATTTTTTTTCTGATCATTGTTGATATTCATTGTAAGCATCTTTTTGCAACGCACTTAGATAAAGTGCCATACTGCATCTGTATTTTCGTTTCAGTTGTTTGCCTTTGTTTGCCTTCTGATTCGAGTAGTGTCATCTGAGGACACTCATACAGATTACTGTATTCTTGGGATTCGTTATATCTTGTGCCTTATTGTACATGCACTACTTTGATAAAGTGCCATGGGGGGTTGATGTTTTTTCCTTTGTTTGCCATCTTCCTTTGTCTAGTGAGTGTCCCTTCCGTGACATTAGCCTCATGACGTGTCTGAGATTGATCACCTCAGTACACACACATGTACTATTTTGTGCATCTTGATCGTGGTTCCTTGACATGCAGTTCCTTTGGCCCACTTTTCAGGTGCCTGTCACCTCACCCTTGTCTGCATTAGGGGGGTTCTTTTGTTGTTTCTCATGCTTCCTTGGTTTGATTGATCAGCTCTTCAGGCTTTGGTGTTTCATGCCATCTGTATCTTCGAGTTTAGTTGTTTGCCTTTGTGTGCCTCCTGATTCGATGCAGATTATAGTCTTCTCTACCTAGTCAGGTTCTATTTTAGTGGAGGTCTTTCAGATCAGTAGTTACTTTTGATAGAGCTTTGTAGCTTCTACATGCTTCAGTGGTGTTCTACATGATCATCTTTGTTCCTATCTTCTAGGAGATTCCCTTGTTTGGAGGCTTCTTTAGTCCTTCACTAGTTTCTTTTAGCATGTTTTCCATCTCTTTTTGGAGTAGAGTTTTTCCCATGTGGTTTTCTCTATTTCTCCTCTTTATAGAGATTTTGTTGTGATTAGGTACCTGATCTGGCCTTGTTGCCAGGACCCAATTCTCTTTCATAGCTATGCTAGGTTAGCTTCCTCCCTAGCTTCGCTTAAGGGGGGGTGTTAGAGTAATTATTTGTTCTAACTTATTAATTAAATCACTTTGATTTAATTAATTAAGTTGCCTATTACTCTAGTTTTCTTAAGCTATCTTGTAGGTGCATATAATTAATATTTTATTAATTATATTGTGCAACCCTAGCTTTCTTAGGCTTTAGTTTCCCTTTTCGGGTTTCGTGATTCCTTTATAAGGATTCACCTCTTTGTATTTTATTCAATTCACTTATTGAATTATATGAGATATTGCTCTTTGCATGTCCATAAGATGGATCTGGCTTTTTGGCCTCCTTGATTTTTCCTTGCCTCTGTTCTTTGCTTCATCCATGTGACAGGTTTATGCATGCAGGTGTTCTTGGGAGATTAGTTTTTCACCTAATCTAACAATTTTTACTTTCTATTTGGAAGGTTTCTAGGTCACCAAATTGTGTGTTAAAAGTGTTATATATGCTTTCATGTTTTTAGTTTCTCGTGCATGCAACTAGATCAAATTACATATAAAGGAATAATTGGTATTTAAGGATTAAATTTTACAAGTTACTGATTCACCCCTCCCCTCTCAATAACTTAGCCTATCATAATATTTCCAACAATTGGTATAAGAGATTTTGTGGTTCTCAGAGAAAAGTTTAATAGCTTGAGCAAAGATCAAAGGCTACAAAAAATATTTAGACTTGACAAGGCTATTGATAATGAGAAGCTAGATTTGGAAATGGCTATTGTACAACTCAAGAAAGCAAAGGAGCAACTCTCTCAATCCCTAAAAAGAAGGAAAGATCTTGCAATCCAAATGATTGACCATCTCTACATTGAAGAAAGAATTGAAGACATTCATTCAGTAAGTAATCTAGATGAAGCCAATGAAGTAATCAAAGAACTATTAGAAAAGAATGGTTCACTTCAAGAAGTAAGAAAATTAAGAAGAGAGCAAGAAATCTAGTCAGTAAGACTATTTGAAGTTATGGAAGAGAAAAAAAAGATAAAAGAAGGAATAGAACGAAAGAATAATGAGATTCAACATTTATCTCTTCAACAATCCGACTTCATTAATCAGCTCACCAATGCAAATGAAGAAATCATAAATCTAAGATCATAGAATGAAAGGTTACAGAATGATCTAAACATTGAAAGGAAAACCAATGAAAGGATGATGAATTCTCAAGCAAACATAAATCAATTGAATGAGAAAAGTCATTATAGACAAAAAGGAAAAGTAGGAATTGGATATATAGAAGAAGGTGAATCATCTAAGCAAGGAGCTCTTGCAATCACCATGGTAAGATAGATCATACATCAAAAAAATGTTGGAGCAATGGAAAAGAAAAATTCAATAGAAAGTGCTACAATTGCAATTAGCATGGTCATAGGGCTAATGAATTCAAAGAGAAACATAAGTTTGAAGGAAAATGTCACAAAAGTAACAAACATGGGCACAAGTCATTAGAATGCAAAACTAAGATATTGAACCCAATAGAATAGATTGTGAAAACTATATTTGGTTGGGACTATAACACTTGGTGTAGATGTCATTACTATGGAGAATTTGGATACATTGGAATGGATTGTGTAAAACATTATATGAGGACAAGAGATACTACTAGAAGATGTTTCATTTGTATAGAACTTGGTCATCTTGCCAAGAACTGTATGAACATTGGAAGAATTGAAGATGAAAAGAAGGTAAAAGTTGATAACATTAGAAAGAAGATGAGACAACAATGGGTTCCAAAATATTTTTAGAATGCAAGTCCAAGCTATGATGAACAAGTCACTCAAGAATTGGGTGACTCCACCTTTTCCACTTGATTTCTCAAAGAAGAATTTGAAAAATATACTAAAGGAGACATCTAATATCAATTCGAGTTAGTAGGATGAAATATCTAAATCAGCATTCTAGATGCAATGGGATCACCAAGTAAAAGATGGAAGATACTACCGAGTTACTACCTTACTAAGCAAGGTCAGGTTGCAAACTCTATCAAGAAGGTCAGGAGTAACTAAAGTTTTTTGTGGTTACTGAGTCATGAGAGACTCTGGCAAGCATTCAATGGAAGTGAAGTGGATGATAGTCTATCATTTGAGCAAACAACCATACCAGGCATTTATGAAAAATTTTGATTAAAAAGGTGAAATTAAAGTCATTTTTCACCGTGAATTCTTGAGAGTTATCTGTTTAAATGATCTTTAGAGAATCCAAGTAATTTGAATGAATTGATATTGAATATTTACATGTTTTCTCAAACCCTACTAAGCGAAGATGGTATCTACCAACAACAAGTAAAAGAAAGGTTCAAACATGTTGGTTTGAGGCATGGAAACCCTAGATCTAAGTGGAGCACAATCGTAGATTCTACCAAAGGTACTTGTGATCAATAATATGTTGGATACAATTAAGTAATTGTGTATTGTCTTTGATGTTACACAAATGCCATATCAGTTATCAGACAGAGTCTACCGAGTTCTGTCGATCAGAAAAACAATTTATAGAGTCTACCGAGCTCAGTCGGTCAGTAAAGCCTTTTGCAGTATATACTGAGCGTTCCTGTATGTCACACGGTGAGTTAGTGTTAACCGAGTTCGCATGGTAAGCTAAGGAAAGTTTAGTTCTTACCGAGATCACTCGGGTATCAAAGGATTTTGTAGCAGACGGTTAGTGTTAACCGAGTTCGCACGGTAAGCTAAGGAAAGCTTAGTTTTCACTGAGCTCACTCGGTAGTCGAAGATAGCTTTTACCGAGTCTAGTCAGTTTCCAAAGGAAGTGGCAGGTTTACCGAATTCTCCGATAATTGTAGTTTTTATCGAGTTCTGTCGGTTAACATAGGAAGCATTTTTTTTTGTTGTGTATTGACCGGGCAGCGTCGGCCAGTGAAGAATTTTGTTTTGTTTGTTAGTTCAAGCTGACTTTGGAATATGTTTTGTCAAGTTGGTTGGGCCAACCTGGTATTATGTATAGTATATAAAGAGGTGCTCAAGATGCGGAAAAGCGTGGAATAGAGAGTGTATATGGATAGTGCAAGGAAGTGCAAGGAAGAGACTTGTGTGTGCCTAAGCAAAGTTGAGCAGAGGAAAATCTTGGAGCTGCAAAGATATATCTAATCAGTAAGGATCTTGTGGAGCTAAACTGAGATTTGTATTCAGCAAGATAAGTTGCATGTATTTTTAGATCATTCATTGTTGCTTTCTAACCATTGTAACAGTGATTCCAAAATCTCCTAACAGAGTTGGTTTAACAGCCATTCCATAAATCCTTTAACAGGGTGGCAATTTAGTTGAATTGTTCTAAAGACCTCTTACAAGGCCACTCCTAACAGGGTGATTAAATCCTCTAACAGGGTCACACCTAACAGTGTGTTTTGTAACCTTTAACAGGGTTGGCTCCTAACAGGGCTCACTTCAGAAGAGTGAAAATTGGTGACTAGTTGCTGGTGGTTTTTTCCATATTGGGTTTCCACATAAATCTGGTGTCTACTGTGTTCATGATTACTTTCTTTTGCATGGTCACTTATTTCAGTAAACGCTTAATAAATTAACTAAACATCTATCAAGTTTTAAGCAGTAATTTATGTGTTTACTGAGTAGCAGCAACAACTAAGTTTAAGACATCTTTGGGACTGTTGAATTTGTTTTTGTGGTAACTGATTCACCCCTCCCCTCTTAGTTACCCCATCTTCATTTTCCAACAATTGGTATCAGAGCTTTTGGTGCTTGCAGGAGGAGATTTCAAAGATCTAAGCCAAAGATCAAGATGTCTTACAAGAGGGAAATCCCAAGGCTTAACCGAAACAACTTCTCAGCATGGCAGGAATTAATGAGACTTCATCTAGCTTCCATTGGTGACACTGGTCTGAAATATCTTGATGAGAAATATGTAGAACCATTAGGTACATTATCAGTCAATGACATTGCTATAAAGAAGACTCATAACATTATGATGATTGATATTGCATCTGCCTTGAGTTATGAAGAGTTTGATGATGTCAAGGACTGCACTACTTCCTATGAAATGTGGGAAAGACTAAAAGAGATCTATGGTGGATATGACAATGTCAGAAGAGCCAAAGCTGAAAGTCTGAGAGGACAGTTCGATCAGATGAAAATGAAAGAAGATGAAAACATTGCCAAATATGTTGAAAGAATTAAAGCATGTGTCAGTGCTATCAAAGCTTCTGGAGGAAGTATCAGTGAAGAGACAGTCATAAGTAAAGTTCTTAGAACTCTACTTCTAGTTTATGCCATCAGGGTATCAGCCATTCAAGAAAGAAGGTGTGAGGCCAATCACAAGATAAACCTAGAGGCCATAGTTGGAAGGTTGACAACATTTGAACTAGATAATTTTGATAATTATGTTCTAGCTGCAAAGAACATTGAGTCTGCATTTGAAGCCAAGCTTTCACTCAAGGACAAAGGCAAGAAGAAGAAGGAATCTCAGTCAGAGAGTGAAGATCAATCAGATCAGAGTTCTGACAGTGACCTTGAAGTAATTAAAGCTCTACTTGCAAGGAAATATTCAAGAGGAAGAGGTAAATATAAAGGTAAAGTACCCCTAATCTGCTTTTCATGTGAAGAAGTCAGTCATATTGCTGCAAGGTGTCCAAACAAGAAAGATAAAGATGAAAAGAAAGATAATAAATGGAATAGTAAGAAAGATCTCAAATCATTTAAGGATAAAAGTAAGAAATCATGTTTTATGGCTAAAGATTCTAATGATTCTAATGATGAAGAAGAGGATGAGATTGTTTACATTGCTGTAAAAGATGAATCTGACAATGAAGAAATGGCACTCATCTCTCACATAAGTAAGAATGATACATGGATCATTGATAGTGGCTGCTCACATCATATGACTGGAGATAAAACAAAGTTTGATCAATTTGAAGAGTATGATGGTGGCAGTGTAAGATTTGGAAACAATGAACCTTGTTGCATCAAAGGAAAAGGAAGAATCACTCTAACCCAGGAACTTGTATGTGATAATGCTTATTGGGTAGAAGGCCTAAAGCACAATTTGTTGAGTGTGGCATAGTTACTCAACAATGGACTCAAAGTAGAATTCATCCAAGGCAAAGCAAGACTGCTGAATGGTAAAGGAAAGCTGATTGGATCTGGTACTCAAACTAAAGGTAACTTGTTCTATCTTGAACTTGGTGAAAATTCATATTTTATTGCTCAAGTAGAAGAGAGTTGGTTATGGCATAAAAGGTTATGTCATGTGAATTTTGACAATTTGGTAAAGATAAGAAAATTCAAGAAAGTGAGAGGCATTCCTGATTTAAAGAAACCAGAGGTCGATTTATGCAAGAATTGTCAAATTGGAAAGATGGGTAAGTCTAGTTTCAAATGCAAAAATTATCAGTCTGAAGATTTATTAGAAATTGTGCATACTGACTTATGTGGACCTATTGAAACTGAAAGTTATACTGATGAAAAATATTTTATTCTTTTTTTTTATGATTATTCAAGAATGATGACCATCATGTACCTAAGGAACAAATCAGAAGCATTTGAAAAGTTCAGATGGTATTTGGAAAGAGTAGAAAAAGAAACAGGGAAAAGATTGAAATGCCTAAGGTCAGACAGAGGTGGTGAATTTATTTCACATGAATTCAATAACTTTTGTATTGAAAGAGGAATCAAAAGACAGGTTTCAGCACCAGGTACTCCTGAACAAAATGGCATAGCTGAAAGAAGGAACAGATCCATCATGGATTGTGCAAGAACCTTGATGATAGAAAAGAATGTTGCTATCAAATACTAGAAGGAGGCTATCAGTACAGCAGTTCATACCTTAAATCGAGTACAGTTGAAAAAAGACTCATTCAAAACTCCCTATGAATTATATGGCTATAAACCCAATGTAAGTTATCTGAAAGTATTTAGAAGCAAATGCTATATCTTGAAAGAATCTAGAAAAGGTAAATTTGATGTAAAAGGTGATGAAGGTATATTTCTTGGATACTCATGCAAGAGTAAAGCATATAGATGCTTGAACTTATCTACTCACAAAGTCATAGAAAGTATACATGTGAAAGTTGATGAGTTTGTAGAAAAGACTGAAGAATAAAACAGAAGAGAACCAGAAGATTACAAAAGATTCATCTTCAGTGAACCGGATATAATATCAACTGCATCTAAGAATCAGAAACCTTCTTCTACCGAGTCATCACTAACCGAGTTGCAGGAAACATCTACCGAGCCAACATCCACCAAGCCAATGTCTACCGAGTCAGAGAATATCGAGTTAGAGATTACCGAGCCAGAGGTAACCGAGCATGTGCATACCGAGCCAGTTGATACCGAGCCAGACCAAACCGAGCATGAAGGTGAAATACAAGAAGATAATGACAAGATTCATCCAAAAGGAAAAGAACCTATTCTAGCCAAGTATGTCAGGAGACACATTCAGCAGATCAGATCATTGGAAATAAATCTAAAGGAACCATCACAAGAAGTAAGTTGAAAGGTACTTGTTTACTTGCTGATTTTGAACCTAGAACTGTCAAAGATGCATTAGAAAATGATAATTGGATTGAAGAAATGAATGAAGAAATAGAACAAATAGAGAAAAACAAAACATGGACTCTTGTACCCAGGCCTAAAGACAAAAATGTAATCGGTACAAAGTGGGTTTTCAGAAATAAGTTGGATGAAAATGGCAAAGTATCAAGAAACAAAGCTATATTAGTGTGCAAAGGATATTCTCAAGAGGAAGGCATAGATTATGGAGAAAATTTTGCTCCCGTTGCTAGATTGGAAGGTGTTAGAACCTTATTAGCATATGCTGCTTACAAAGGATTTAAAGTTTATCAGATGGATGTCAAGTCAGCATTTCTAAATAGTATACTGGATGAAGAGGTCTACATTGAACAACCTGAAGGTTTTATAGATCCAGATAAAAAGAACATGGTTTGCAAATTGCACAAGGCACTGTATGGTCTGAAACAAGCCCCTAGAGCATGGTATGAAAGATTGCATAGCTATCTTATTCAAATTGGATTTCAAAGAAATAATGATAACAGTAGTTTGTATATCAAGGAAGGACCAGAAAATAAGATTGTCCTGGCAGAAATATTTGTAGATGATACTGTTTTCACAGGGAATGATGATCTTTGCAAAGAATTTTCAGAACAAATGAGCAAGGAATTTGAAATGTCAATGTTCAGTGAAATCAAATTCTTTGTTGGACTTCAAATTCAGCAGAACAAGAATGGCATCTACATTACTCAAGCAAAATACATCAAAGAGATATTGAAAAAGTTTGGTATGGAAGACTGTAAACCAGTTGGAACTCCCATGTGTACTGGACTAAAACTTACCAAAGAAGATGATTAAAAGGAAATAAGTCAGACATTGTACAGATCTATGATTGGAAAGTTGCAATATGTAGTTCATACTAGGCCAGATATTGCTCTTGCAGTTGGAATTGTGGCAAAATTTTCAGCCAAACCAAGAGAAAATCACATGATGGCAATCAAGAGGATAATGAAATATCTGAAAGGAACTGAAGATTATGGATTATGGTATAAATTTGGAGGAAACCTAGACTTAAAAGTGTTTACTGATGCTGATTGGGCAGGAAACCTTGACGACAGAAAAAGCACAAGTGGAGGTGCATTCTTTCTTGGAAAAAGGTTGGTTTCTTGGACAAGCAAAAAGCAAAATTGTACAGCTCAATCAACAGCAGAGGCAGAGTATGTTGTTGCAGCAGTAAACTGTTCTAACATTGTTTGGTTCAAGCAATTGCTACAAGGCATGAAGATAGAAATCAAGGAACCAGTTGTCATATTTTGTGATAATACAAGTGCAATCAACATATCTAAGAATCCTGTAATGCATTCTAAGACTAAGCACATTGCAATCAAGTATCACTTTGTCAGAGAATTGGTGCAGGACAAGCAAATCAGATTGGAATATGTCCATACAAAGGAACAGATTGCTGACATATTCACAAAGCCTTTACCTAAGGATGCATTTTTGTATCTCAGAGGTAAGTTAGGGGTCATTCCCCTATCTTAAGTTCACTAAAAATAAGTTTTAGTGATGCATCAGCTCTTACAAAATTGAACAATCATCAGTTGATGCAGCAAATCAAGGAAATATTGCATATGAATCAGTACTAAAGGTACAATGAAATTCATTGAAATTGAATTATCTTTGGCATGTGTTGTCAAAGAGGGAGAGTTTTACTGTCATATCTTTCCGAAATTTGATTATGTAATTCCTTCACAGAGGGAGATTACTGTAAGAGCGAGAGTTCTCTATCTTAGAGGAAGAATTGTTAATTGTGTTGTGTTGCTGTAGACTTGCTTTCAAATTTCATTTCTGCTATGACATGTTGTGTTGCCATCAATGCCAAAGAGGGAGATTGTTGGATACAATTAAGTAATTGTGTATTGTCTTTGATGTTACACAAATGCCATATCAGTTATCAGACAGAGTCTACCGAGTTCTGTCGGTCAGGAAAACAGTTTACAGAGTCTACCGAGCTCAGTCGGTCAGTAAAGCCTTTTGCAGTATATACCGAGCATTTCTATATGTCACACGGTGAGTTAGTGTTAACCGAGTTTGCACGGTAAGCTAAGGAAAGTTTAGTTCTTACCGAGATCACTCGAGTATCAAAGGATTTTGTAGCGGACGGTTAGTGTTAACCGAGTTCACGCAGTAAGCTAAGGAAAGCTTAGTTTTCACCAAGCTCACTCGGTAGTTGAAGACAGCTTTTACCGAGTCTAGTCAGTTTCCAAAGGAAGTGGCAGGTTTATCGAATTCCTCGGTAATTGTAGTTTTTACCGAGTTCTGCCGGTTAACACAGGAAGCATTTTTTTTTTTGTTGTGTATTGACCAGGCAACGTCAGCCAGTGAAGAATTTTGTTTTGTTTGTTAGTTCAAGCCAACTTTGGAATATGTTTTGTCAAGTTGGTTGGGCTGACCTGGTATTATGTATAGTATATAAAGAGGTGCTCAAGATGCGGAAAATCGTGGAATAGAGAGTGTATATGGATAGTGCAAGGAAGTGCAAGGAAGAGACTTGTGTGTGCCTAAGCAGAGTTGAGCAGAGGGAAATCTTGGAGCTGCAAAGATATATCTAATCAGTAAGGATCTTGTGGAGCTAAACTAAGATCTGTATTCAGCAAGATAAGTTGCATGTATTTTCAGATCATTCATTGTTGCTTTCTAACCATTGTAACAGTGATTCCAAAATCTCCTAACAGAGTTGGTTTAACAGCCATTCCATAAATCCTTTAACAGGGTGGCAATTTAGTTGAATTGTTCTAAAGACCTCTTACAAGGCCACTCCTAACAGGGTGATTAAATCCTCTAACAGGGTCACACCTAACAGTGTGTTTTGTAACCTTTAACAGGGTTGGCTCCTAACAGGGCTCACTTCAGAAGAGTGAAAATTGGTGACTAGTTGCTGGTGGTTTTTCCCATATTGGGTTTCCACGTAAATCTGGTGTCTACTGTGTTCATGATTACTTTCTTTTGCATGGTCGCTTATTTCAGTAAATGCTTAATAAATTAACTAAACATCTATCAAGTTTTAAGCAGTAATTTATGTGTTTACTGAGTAGCAGCAACAACTAAGTTTAAGACATCTTTGGGACTATTGAATTTGTTTTTGTGGTAACTGATTCACCCCTCCCCTCTCAGTTACCCCATCTTCATTTTCCAACATAATATTCATTCACATTTTAAGTATGCTATTCAAGATATTGGTACATTAGAAATGGATGAAACCCTTGAAAAGTTATGTGTGAATGGTGTGTTGAAACTAGAACATCAACATCTTGAAGCAAAAGGTTTAACCCATATTCCACATATGCCATGGGAGTTCCAAATAGAATGGGTAAGATACACCACCAGTCATGTGTACAATGGTCGGTTGTGGTTGGAACAACCAATTTTGATAACCAAGAAAATGATCCACAAGATCATTGGTCTTCAAATGTTGGAAAAAGAAAAAATGACCAAAACCCTAGGTTGGGTTGAACTGGAGAAGAAAACCCTTGTCGAGTGGGATGGAAGGGGAATGAAAATTAGCAGTGTGACTAATATGGAACTCAAGTTCAGGATTCATATCATCACTCATAGGATTTACAATTTGAGAATATTAAATATTGTATTATGTGAAGTAGTAGACCTGGCATATAAGGTGGTATATAATAACCTATCACTTGACCTTATCGAGTTGATGTTGAACCAATTCAACAAAAACATGGAAAGCATCAAAACTTCAAAGAACAATCCATTTAAGTTTGGTTCACTCTTGACTTGTTTATTATTCTATGTCCAAAAGTTCTTCCCATCAAAAGGTACAGTATTTTGGAGAAAGGATATACACATTCTTTATCAGATGGAGAGGAAAAACATGGAAGTATCTAGAAAACTCTCTATGAAATCTTTAAATAGGGAAAAACTTGAAACAAGTTTTCTATGGTATGGTGAAGTGTATGGTGATATGAAAGAGAAAATAGGATATTCATATGATTCATGTGTGAATGTGTCAACATTGTAGAAGAGGAAAAGTGTTCTACTATTCTAGAATAGAGGAAGTGGTCTAGTCAAGAAATGAAGGAAAAAAGAGCCATATCAAATCAAGAGATCAAATTAGATTGCAAAGAGGAGATCGAATATTAGCTTATCAAGTAAAATCAAGGATCAGATACTAAAACAATTCCAACAGATTGAGATAGGGTAAATATCTTAACAGAGTGGTCTTAACAAATCTTTGTAAATCTCCAAATAGAGTTCTTACCTTGTTGTAAGTTTTAAATCCTCTAATAAGGTGATATCTAATAGTCTCAAAAGATTATGATACCCCTCATAGGGTAGATCATTGGATATGGTCAAACATTAAAACCTAACAATTTAACTTTATTATTGTAGTAGTGAAGATTTGTGGGTGTCATCCCCACCCTAGTTTTAACTTCATTATGAAGTTTTAATGGGTAACCAAAATCTTTGTGTCATATGATTACTTTTCATGCATGTGATTGATAGATTAGATCTATATTCTATTAGAATTGTATTATATAAGTTATGCATGCATAAGAAATTGGATATGAGATGGTAAATGTATGATAGATTTGTTTAAATGGTTAAAGTATTACAGATCCTTATTCCCCCCACCCTCCTCCTCTCAGTATCTTTGTGTCCAATTAAGACTTCCAACAATTGGAATTAAAGTAAAATTCTGTTGGAAAATTTTAACAACTTGGAGTAAAGATCTTAGAAATGGATGCTTTTAGATTAGACAAAAGTATTGACAAGTAGGTGATTGACATCCATCTCTTACTATAGAAATTTGAAACAGAAAGACAAGATATGAAGAAATCCCTAGAAAGGAGAAAGGAATTGTTTATTCAAGAAAAGCATTTTTCTTATGGAGTTGAAATTGAAGGACTATTTAAAACAATAAATTCAAATGACAAATCATTCATAGATCTACTAGAAAATAACTTGAAGGGAGAAGTTAGAGGACTAAAAAGGGAACATGAGAGTCTCTCAGTGATGTTATGTGAAGTAACTAAGAAAAAGAAGAAAGTTGAGGAAGACAAGGTTGTCATTGAGGAAGACAAAAGGAAAATGGAAATTAGACTTGAAGAAAGGATATATAATGTACAAGAGCTCACAAACACTCAACTTGACATGATGAATCAACTAATGCTTCCTTATAATCAAGAGTTGAATAGGAAGGATGTAAAAATAGCACATTTGACATCATAGAGGATCTACTAAAAAATAAACTAAACACTAAAAAGAATATATGGATAGATTCAACAAGCCAAATGAAGCAATGAAATACTTTGAAGAACTTATAAGGTCATCTAGAAGCACTACTGGATCAAAACATTCATCTACTAAGAAAAGAGAATCATCCATGAATTGAGAATTGAGAAATGCAAAATCAAAGAGAAAACCAACATGTCATCACTGTGTAAAACTTGGTCATATGAAAAACATCTGTCAAAGTGAAACTGGTATGCAAAATCCTAAACCTAAGTTTACTGGCTATTGGTTTTTGAGAAAATATTGATGCAAGTATGAGAATGTGTTTCAATCTTTGTTTTGTCACTAATGTCAAACCTACTACCTTCTAGTAAGACAATTTTTTAGTTGATTTGAGTACTATGATTTATTCTATTAATGTAGAGGATTTGATCAAATGAGATAACAAGAGCACTTAGAGGAAAAGTTGAGTTATGGTATGTAAAGGAGTACAAAGATCAATTAAGATAGTGATGATATAGTGTATTATTTATCTACTTAAGGCTACAAAGGATGGATACACTAACTAATCCTAGAAGAACAAGGAAGAAGAATTGTGTTTGTGAAGCTTAATCAAGCGAGTAGTTGATGCCAAGAAATGTTAGTGCAAGTCAAGTAGAAAATCAGTTGGAGCCAAGTAAAGTGGAGATTCAGTCTATGATGAGTGAATGTAGCGTAAGTATAGTTTAGCTAGTGTCAAGCATCAGTAAAATTTAGTATGTGTTGAGTGAACTATTAGTGGATGTTGGACAACAGAGTGTGTGTTGAGCATCAGAGGTTAGTCAATGTTGAGTGACAACATTATGATTTTGATAGTGAATTTAACAAATCTAAGTTGCCAAGGTCAATTTCCTAGATTGCTTAAACCATGTGGAAGATAAGCTTGATAATCTAGTGGCACTGAATTCAAGGTAAACCATTTTGAGGCAAGTTCAAGGAGGATTGTGATGGAAGTTTCTAGAGGGAACAAAATGGAAAAGTGGTAAGATTCAATGAATCTAACCTAACTCTAGAATGAACAATTGTGGTTGAGTATAAAATACCTAAATTATCTTTGTAAGGGGATACAATGCTTGAACCAATAGTTGGCATGTGTGAGAGCCCAAGAAAGAAAAGGAGTCTAGGATATTTCTTCATATGGAGGCCAAACTATAGAATGTGAAATTGGCATGCAAAGAAAGAAGGCTTAAGAGAATGAATGATTAAAGGGTGGACAAGTTGTCAGAGCTCAAGTGAATGAAGCCAAGAAGAATGGATGACTAAAAGAGAGATTTGTAACCAAGTTGTGATTTATTATCATATCAAAGAATTACTATTATTCTCTAATCATTGTATTAGTTTAGGGTAAATCCTTTAAATTAAGGTTGACCTAATTTATAAACCCTTTAATTAGGTAACATTCTAATGGAATGGTATAAAGTCCTCTAACAAAGCTTACTCCTAATAGGGTGATTGAAATCCTTTAACCAGGTCACATTTAATAGTTTGTATTGTAACCTTTAATAGGGTTGTCCTTTCATAGGGAATCACTTCATAAGAGTGAGAATTAGTAGCATGTTACTAGTGGTTTTTCCCAAATTGGGTTTCCACGTAAAATCCTTGTGTCATATGTGTGAATGATTCTATTATCTTTCATTTTTATATTTTTTTAAAGTGATTTTGACCTAGGATAGTAACCTATAAGTTTATCTTTTGATTGTTGTGATGGATGCATGCAAGATACATGATAAGGAGATATATGTATGAGTTTTGTTAAGCACTAAAAAGTTTTATTAGGAGTTTTGGATCTTGGATAATTGATTCACCCCCCCCCTCTTAGCTATTCTAAACTATTCCAACAATTGGTATTAGAGCATTGGTTTCTTGTGAGAGATAGTTTGAAGGTATTATAAGTTAAAGATAAAAATGCCTAAGAGATAGGTACCCAAGCTTGACAAGGAGAACTTTCCTCAATGGAAAATTTTGATGAAGCTACATCTTATAGGAGGACTTGGTGATCATGCACAAACTAATATTATTGTTGAACATGTTGAGCCTACTAGAGCCCTCACTATTGAAAATTTGAAAAGAAGAAAGAGCACAATTAGGCAATGTTGGAGATTGCATCTACCCTAAGTTATTTTCAATTCAATGATATCAAAGATTTTAATACTAAAAAGAAGATGTGGGATGCTCTTCACACCATCTATGGAGGAGACACAAATTTTTTGAGAGCCAAATCTGAAAGTCCTAGAAGTAAGTTCAATGATATGAGAATGGAAGAAGGTGAGAACATTGTTTAGTATTGCTTTAGAATAAAGGAAGTTGTAAATGCTATAAAGGGAGCTAATGGTAAGATTGATGATGATACTGTATTGAGAAAAGTATTAAGGAAACTTCTACCCATATATGCTATTAGAGTGTCTTTCATACAAGAATTTAGATGTATTCCTGGCACTAATCTAACCCTTGAAGGATTGGTAGGTAGGCTTACTACCTTTGAACTCTCTAATTTTGATAACTTCAAATCTGAGAATGTTGAATCTACTTTTAGCTAAGTTATTAGTGAAAGAACTTATTAAAAAGAAAAAGAAAAAGAGAAAACATGTTTCTAGTGACAATGATAAAGATGATGAAGATGTTGAATAGCTTGAAGCATTGTTGGATAGGAGATTTCATGGAGGCAAAAGAAAATGCAAAAGTGAGATTCCTATCATATGTTTCAATTGTAATGAAGTTGGTCATATTGCTTCTATATGTCTACAAAAGAAGAAAAATAAAAGTGGAGACAAATTCAAAAGAAAAAGAGATGAGAATGATAAGGACCACAAAGATAAAGGAGAGAAATCCTACTACATTGCTAAAGAGGAACCTAGTGAAGAATTTTATGATTATGAGGATGAAGTTGTCTATGTTGCAATGAAGGATGATTCTAATGAAGATGAGACAACTGCACTTGTATCTTATGTAAATAAGAGTGATAGGTGGATTATCAACATTAGATGTTCCAATCACATGACTGGAGACAAAAGTAAGTTCAATTCCCTTATGCATTATGATAGAAATAGTGTTATATTTTTGAATGATGCACCATGAATTATTAAAGGAAAAGTATCAATTAAGTTGGTAGATAAGATCATTTTTTATAATTCTCATTATGTAGAAGGACTAAATTATAATTTGTTGAGTGTGTCACAATTGAATAGCGTTGGTTGTAAGGTTGAATTTGGAAATAGAAAAGCCAAGATATATGATGCCAATTGAGTGCTAATTGGAAATGGTGATCAAGCTAGAGGTAATCTTTTCTACCTTGACATGATTGATGTTACTTGTCTAGTTGTAAAATTTGATGATGTAGGGCTATGGTACAGAAGACTATGTCATGTTAATTTTAATAATTTGCTTAGTATAAGTAAGATGAAGAGAGTCAAGTTTTTTCAAAATTGAAGAAACTAGATAATGTAATATGTAAACAATGTTAGTAGGCAAAATGACTAAATCAAGTTTCAAAAGCAAGATTCACTCTTCAAAAGGAATTCTTGAATTAGTTCATACTGATTTATGTGGACCAATAAATGTGCAAAGCTATAAAGGTGACAAGTACAATATCATATTTGTTGATGAATATTCTAGGATGATGATAGTTATATTTTTAAAGAAAAAATCTGATTCATTTCAAATGTATAAGAGGTACTTGGCTAGAGTGGAAAAGGAAACTGGCAAGAGCTTGAATTTTTGAGATCTAACATAGGTGGGGAATTTGCATCAAATGAGTTTGAGATGTTTTGTAATGATAGAGGAATCAAAAGATAGAATTTTTCACTTACAACCCCTCCACAAAATGGGACTGCTGAAAGGGAAAATAGATTTGTGAATGGACTATTCTAGAACACTTATGATGGAGAAGAATGTTACTTTGAAATACTAGATTGAAGCTATAAGTACAGCTATCTGTACCCTAAACTGTGTACAAGTCAAGAAAGGTACTAATTCCACACCTTTTAAATTATGGTACAGATACTCACCCAATGTAAAATATTTTAAGGTATTAGGAAGAAAGTGTTATATTCTTAAGGATAATAGGAATAAAAATTTTGATGCTAAAAGTGAAGAAGGTATATTCCTAGGCTATTCCATAAAGAGTAAAGCTTATATGTGTTTAAGTACTAACATTGAAAAAGTTGTGGAAAGTGCTAATGTGAATTTTGATGAATATACAGAAGTACATGAAGTTGAACCTACAAAAGAACCTAAAGATTACAAATATTTTGTGTATTTATATGATGAAATGATTGATAATGATATTGTGAACCAAGTTGAAAATCAATAATAACAAGTTTTAGTGATTGCCAAGTCACGTACAATGAATGTTGAGTTGCATTCAAGAATTGAGTTATAGTCAGGATCCAAGTTGCAAACTAAAGTTGATGTACATTCTAAAAATGAGATTAGTACACACAAAAGAGATGTTTAATTACTTGATAGAGAAGCACACAATGATTCTGAAGTTGAGAGACCTATTAAAGAAAATAGAGAAGAACCAAGATTGTCAAAGTATGTCAAGAGACATCACCCTACTACAAAAAATATAAGAGATAAAGAGGCTAGACCTATGACAAGAAACAAGTTGAGAAGTGATACATGTCTAATGAGCATGCATGAATCTATATCAGTTAAGGATGCACTAGGGAATAATGACTAGATTCCAGCCATGAAAGAAGAGATTGAGAAAATTGAGAAGAACAAAACCTAGTCACTTATAGCTAGACCAAAGAACAAGAATGTTATAGGAACCAAGTGGGTGTATAGAAACAACTTAGATGAAAATGGTGAAATCACAAGAAATAAAGAAACATTAGTTTGAAAATGGTATGCTCAAGAAGAAGGAATATGCTATGGAGAAACATTTGCTCCTATTGCAAGATTAGAAGGAGAAAGAAATTTTCTTTATTAATATGCATAAAAAGGTTTCAAAGTTTAACAAATGGATGTGAAATTTTCATTTCTAAATGGTATATTAGAAGAAGAGGTTTAGATTGAACAACCTAAAGGATTTTTTTATGCTAACAACAAGAACATGGTATGTAGACTACACAAAGCTTTATATGGTTTAAAGAAAGTACCTAGAGCATGGTATGAGAGACTTCATACTTATCTTCTGAAGATTGGTTTTGAGAGAACTGATGACAACAAAAATTTATACTTGAATACTAAAGGTGGTAAAGGTATTTTACTAGCTAAAATTTGTGTTGATGATATCATATTTGGAGGAAAAAATGTACTTTGCAAGACATTTGGTGATGCAATGATACAAGAATTTGAGATGTCCATGTTTGAAGAAATTAAATTTTTTGTTGGCTTGTAAGTGTACAAATGCAATAGGGTATTTGCATCACTCGGTCTATGTATATGAAAGAAATATTAAAAACTTTGGATTGGAAGATTCAAGGACTATTAGCACACCTATGGTGATAGGACATAAACTATCAAAGAATGATAATTCTTTTGATGTGAACCAAACTTTGTACAGGTCTATGATTGGTAAATTACAATATGCAGTTCATAGTAGACCTAATATTGCATTAGTTATTCATATTGTTGCGAGATTTTTTGCAAATGCTAAGGAGAATCATTTGATGGTTGTTAAGAGAATTATGAGATATCTAAAAGGAATATAGGACCTTGGTCTATACTACAAGGAAAATAAGAATTTTGAATTGAGAGACTATATAGATGTTGATTGGACTCAAAATGTTGATGATATAAAAAGTACAAGTGGTGGATCATTTTTCTTGGGAAAGAGACTAGCTATATGAACTAGTAAGAAACAAAATTGCATATCTCAATCTACTACTAAATTTGAATATGTTTTTCCTACAGTGAATTGTACCAATATTGTATGGATCAAATAGCTACTCAAAGGAATGAAGGAGGAAATTACTGAACTAGTTATACTTTATTCCAATAATACCAGTGCAATAAACATATATAAGAACCCTGTGATGCACACAAAGGCAAAACATATAGCTATCAAGTATCATTACTTGAGAGAGTTGGTTCAAGACAAAAGAAGTAAAGATGGAATATGTGAATACCAAAGAATAGATAGTTGATATATTCAAAAAATCTTTACCTAAGGATGCTCATGAGTATCTAAGAGGTAAACTAGGGGTGATACCCCTACCTAAAGTTTTTTAAGAAGCATGAGAAGTGCCTTGCATCAATTGAGATGAATGACATATGTTACACATTGATATAGTGGATCTTAATTTAGGACCTTCCTAAAGTAATCAAAGAGTTTTAAATGAAGATCAGTCATAAGTTAGGTGACTAAGGGAGAACATAAAATTTTTAATATCTACATGTTGAGATGACAAGTCTTTGGCATTGTTGTCAAAGAGAGAGAAGTATGAAATACCAATAGAGTTAAGACAGATGTATTAGATAAGATAGATGAATGGAGATATTTAGAATAATACCAAACAAAATGAGAAAGAGGTAGATATACTCTTGAGGGAGAAATAAGTACAAATGGAGAGATGGATACTTAAATATCAGAAAGAGGGAGTAATAAGAGAAAGTCTAAGGGAGAAGCCCTACAAGCTAAGTCTATGAGGGAGATATGAAGATTAAGTTTTCTAACCAAGAGGGAGTCATAAGTTAGAGTAAATTGAATTGTTTATTGATCATAATAGGATTTTGTAGCCTATACAAAAAATGGAAGCTAATGATAGAGGGAGAGATTTTGATACAAGGTACTATTTTTTTTGGTATTGTTATTTTTATTGGTTTTCAATCAATGCCAAAGAGGGAGATTGTTGAGAAAATATTGATGCAAGTATGAGAATATGTTTCAATCATTATTTTTCCACTGATGTCAAACCTACTACCTACTAGTAAGACAATTGCCTAGTTGATTTGAGTACTATCATTTGTTTGGTTGATGAAGAGGATTTGTTCAAATGTGATAACAAGAGCACTTAGAGGAAAGGTTGAGTTAAGGTATATAAAAGGAGTACAAAAATAAATTAAGATAGTGTTGATATAGTGTATTGTTTATCTACTTAAGGCTACAAAGGATGGATACACTAACTAAGTCTAGAAGACAAGGAAGAAGAATTGTGTCTGCTAAGCTTGACCAAGTAAGCAGTCAATGCTAAGCAATGTTAGTGCAAGCCAAGTAGAAAATCATTTGGAGCCAAGTAAAGTGGAGATTTAGTGTATGAAAAGTAAACATAGTGTAAAAGGAATACAATTTAGTATGTGTCGAGCAAACTTTTAGTGAATTTCAAGCAACATAGTGTGTCTCAAGTATCAAAGGTTAGGCAATCCCAATTGATAGAATTATGGGTTAGAACATGAATTTAATGAATTTGAGCTGACAAGGTTGATTTCTTAGATTGTGTTAACTATGTGGAAGATAATTTTGATGAGCTAGTGACACAGAATTCAAGGTAAACCATTTTGAGGTGAATTTAAGGAGGATTATGAAGGAAGTTTCTAGAGGGAACAAAATAGAAAAGTGGGAAGATTTAATGAATCTAACCTAACCCTAGAATGGATGATTGTGGTTGAGCATTAAAATGCCTAAATTCTCTTTATAAGGGGATACAAGGCTTGAAGCAATAGTTGGCATGTGGGAGAACCCAAGGAAGACAAGGAATCTATGGTATTCTTTCACATGGAGGCCAAACTATAGAATCTACAATTGACATGCAAAGCAAGAAGGCTAAAGAGGATGAATACTTAAAGGATGAACAAGTTGTCAGAGCTAAAGTGAATGAAGCCAAGAAAAATGGAGGACTAAAATAGAGATTTGTAATTTGCAAGCAAGTTGTGATTTATTGTCAGATCAAAGCCTTTTAGTTACTCTATAATCATTTTATCAATTTAGGTTAAATCCTTTGGATTAAGGTTGACCTAATAATCATTTGTAAATCCTTTAGCCAAGTGACATTCTAATGGATTGGTCTCAAGCAAGACTCACTCCTAATAGGGTGATTGAAATCTTTTAAGCAGGTCACATTTAACAATGTTTATTGTAACCTTTAACATGGTTGGCCTTTCATAGGGCATCACTTCAAAAGAGTGAGAATTAATAGCATGTTACTGGTGGTTTTTCCCAAATTAGGTCTATACATAAAATCCTTTTGTCATATGTGTGAATAATTTTGTTATGTTTCATGTTTACATTTTTGTAAAGCAATTTTCACCTAGGACAGTGTTGGAGTTTTAAAACATTATGTTTCAAATATCCTAGTGAGAATAGAATACATCTGGGGGAACTACTTCCCATATACAACACACCCTTTTAGACACTGAGCCAACTATAAGGCTAGACCCTTCTTCTACTTTAGGCTCTGCAAAACCTAGGCGGGTGTACCTTCGATTCATTTATATGGTACAAATGCTAAAACATACACTTGAATCTAACAAAGAAGGTAATACCCTTAATCTTCTAACACTTATACAAGAAACATAGACATGAAATAGCTAGGATCATGACATATGAACTAGATAAGCTAAGTGAGGGCAACACTTTTTAGCTCTTCAACAGAAAGGGAAAAGGATTTTGATTATAAATTTTATTTTAGCATAACCAAGACATGAACAACCTAAAACTTTGATCATGTAGCTAATAAGTGCCTTATCTATTGAGAAATTCCACAAATCACTAGCATACATCCTTGAAATTCATTGATATATCTCATACATTAGGACTTGCTGATCTATCCTATCACTTTATGAATCAAGCACCAGTGTTCATAAAGACCATATGCAATATCCTTCTCAAATAACCAACAACCCCATCAAATAAATCAAGCATTTACTTGGCTCTTTGCTCCAAGAACAAAACATACAAGACATAAAATGTTAAGGGGATGTAAAAGGGTTTAAGTTCTTTGTCCCTAAACCACAACACATTGCAAATTATAGAGATAGGAGACAAAAATTAGAACGAAACTAAGAAATTTATTGCTCATTGTATTCATTTCTTTGAAACTATATATTCAAGATGCATTAAAATAACTTTTGAAACTATTGCATAAACTAGAACTATTTGTAATATTATTACTTATTATTCATTACAAGAGAAATGCTAGGCATGAATGGTGGATTCACAACTAGAGCTTTGGTCAATAGTCTGGAAATAGCCAACCATCAACAACCCTTAGAAAAGAGAGAGAGAAAAAGAGAGAGATATAGGAAAGGAAGGAAATCTTGGATCTGATCTAGAAATTACATGTGTCTAGTTGAATCTTTATTCCGTAGTCCTACAAAGCATCTCTCTTCTCTCTATAACTAAAATCAAAAAGGAATCTTATCATTGTATCTCAAAAAACTTAAAATATCTCTTCCTAATGATGAAAAGCCTTTGCTCTGATAAAATACAATGTATGCATCTAAAATTCTTGTAAAATAATTCATTAAATGAATTTGGAGGTTAAAAAACTATCCCTAACTAAATCCCTCACTACCTCTGGCATTCACCCAATTCACTATTTTTCCAAAGATCAGATTTGAACTGCCATACCTGAATGTGGTTGAAAATTGAGTACCTAGGACAAAATCCTAAATAGCTCCAATATATCACTTCCTGTGCAAAAAAATAATCTCAAAACTAGAAATTTTGTTCTCTCCTAGTTCCAACAGTATATGACAATCATATATTTTCTTACCAGAGATGCCTAGAAAATCAATTTGAAAACCAAGCTTCTAGCATGGCTTTCAGGTCTACAATTCATTTTGAAATTTTTTTAAATCTTTCTAATGTTAAAACTATAGAATATAATCCTTTTTGATTTAAAATTTTGCATGCTCCAAATCAAAAGGACAATATAGAAATATATTTTCATGCATTCTCATTTTCCCCTCCATTTATGCATTTGGGCCAACTAAAATTTGATCCCCTATGCTACATGTTAGCACATGATTGGTTCACCATCTTCTCTGTCACTTGTCACCTAGATGCCAAATGGCACCCTCTGACTAGTCCACTAGTTTACCATGTGGTAAGCTCCTATTGGGTCTCCTTACATGTTCAGTTGTGCCCCACCATGTCATTGCCACATGGTTCTTCTTGATTCATCAAAAATTTGCCTTTCCATGACACCATTGACCCAAGCCCACTACCATGTAATGGCAGGTGCTTCCCTTCATTATTTAATTTTTGAGCATCTTCATAATCTAGGGATGCACTAGCCATCAAATTGGACACGTGGCACAATTTGGTGAACTCCAACTTTGGGCCTACTATGTCACTATCAACTACCACATGTTGCAATGGCACTTCCCCACATACACAGTCAGCAACTGCCATGTCACTTGCAAGAATATGACAAGGTACCATGTGTCTTGCTTCACCACATCACCACCTCAATTTATATGCCAAGTCAGGAAGCCTTTTCCATGTGTCACTATCAGATTCATTGTCAAGCTACCACTTGTTGATTTTTGGTTGGTCTAGATCCAAGTCACTGTCCATCTTAGTGTATTTGCTCAAAATTCCATTACATCTCCAATAGCTAGCTGGCCAAGTGGGCCCCATGTGAGCTTCTTTTGATTCCTTTTAAAAGCCTATGTCCTAAAGACGTTATACAATAGACTACTTTGGTATTTAAGAAGTTGAAAATTAGTCTGCCCAATCAATGTGGGATAAAACTCCCTTGTATGCCAAGAAAACAATCTAAAGAATATTCTAATTTTGTGCATGATTTTTTGATGAGTGATCAATTCATCCTTTTGACTTTTCTCATGGTGAAGATATATACTTTGGCTACACTCCTTGCATCATATCATTCTTCTGCCATGATCTATGATGTATTGATTTAATGCAGGTGCTAAAGAAACAATAAATATTGCTCCTACTAAATGTTTGATTAGGAAAGCTTTTCCAAACCCTTGCATGGTTGGGTCTTTCCTCTAGTGTGTATGATAATATAGCTCTTGGTGGTTACATTTGAAGTTTTTTTGCAAAATTATAGGCCGCTGGAGAGCTTCAACATAAGAAAAACCTTTATTTTCTACTCGCATGGGTTTAAGGGTCCTTAGAAATGCCTGATGCTCCTCATGTTTAAGAATTTGAAGCTCTGGGAGGTACACGTGCACCTTGCCTTCAACTTAGTTTTTTTGAGACTCAAGGTATGAGACTCTCATCTACTCTGTCATCCACCAAATCTACTTACCCTTTGTTGCAAATGACACATTGACCATTAGAATTTGAATGAGACATGTGTAGATATCTTTAAAATAGTGTGGGGACTTTGTCTCTAATCGATCATTGCATGAAATCTTTATTTTCAATCCTTTCAAACTCAAACACAACATCTCAAAAGTAAGGACTATGGAATATGATTCAATTTTGGTTGCTACCAATCGCCAATAACCCCCAATCATCATACCATGTTAGGTTGGACAATGTTACATTCTGCAGGAAAACCAGAAGGGAGTTTTTGTCTGCTAGTAGCTCTTCATATATGCTCAAACTTATGGCTCTTCAATCCTTTATTCTTGCTAAGAACCTAGCCAGAAACCAAATTAAGAACCTAGACTGACCTGGTTGAAGAGATCTAGTGAGAAAATATTTCTTTTTCACACTTGGATCAATTATTGATATCCATATGCACATCCCATGTTCAATCAAGTTATGGATTTGGTAGACATTGAGGAGAAGCATTGAAAAAATCCATTTGTTCAAAACTTTAGAGCAAAATACCCATGTGCCTCTCTAGGATATAAGTTTGTTGTTTGTGAATAGAGTGCCTCACATGCAAGAAAAATAATTCAAACAAATTAAGTGTCCACTGGATTATATTTTACTAGAAAGAGGATTCTTATGTATTTGAGACTTCTTTGAACTCTTGTGATTTTATGAATATATGTTGGCATTGGCTACATTAAACATCTTACAGTTGCCCTATAAATAATTCATGTTCTACTTTTATTGCACATACGATCTCTACAATTTTTTAGTGAAACTTTTAATGCTTACCTTGTAGCCAATGAAGGCTTTGGAGGTCCTTATGATCCCATTTATATATTATGCCATTTTAAAACACTATGAACATCTTCAGTCCATGTGCATTTTCATTAGTCTAATGGAATTAGTTGGGCCCCAAGTGGGTCTAGCTAAAGAAAAATCATCTTCAAAAAATTGACATCTCAAACTGATTTGATGAACATCTAGTACTGATCAAAATTGAACTTGATCACTGAAACATCATTTACAACTCATTTCACTTCTTACTTGTGAAATGCCAATTTCTTGCCAAGGGGTCTTCTGAGTGGCCTGAAAAACTAACCAAACCACCTAACTAGGCCATATAATCTAACATGCTAATTCTCTATTCCACATTCTTGCATCCTAAAAGATCTCACCTCATGATGACCACTCAGTCAAAAGGTATTGACCATCAAATATTCCTTCTTAGAATTGCATGCAAGAAAACATGTCAGAAAACCATAAATTGTATTTGCTTTTAGATTTGAAAATAGGTCAAACTAACACTTTGGGGTAGAAAAACTAGGGCATTAGTTCACTTTCATGAAGAGATTATGAATCTATGAGTAGGGCTCATGATGAATAACTGGGCACATTTGGAGAATGGTCAAAGTGGGGTACTTGGATTTGCAAGACTGAGAACATAGGCAGAAGAGCATTTTTTGCAAACAAAATGGACCTAGGAGAGTGTGCAGATGGATTTGTCAAGACTTGCAAACTTCTACACTTAAATAATTTTAAAAATACAACACAACTATACAATTCATTTGGTTTAGGCAATCATAGATTTAGGTACTAATCAATCTACATTTTTTTGACACTAGTAAAACTTTAGAAATTGCATTTGGAATCACGTTCAAAAATTGATCAAACAAATTCATCATAAGCACAAATCTGAAAGATAACAAGTGTTTGACCTCTAGAATGCAATGCAAAATGAATTTTCTCATTTTAGTCAACTAGGTCAAATTTGTAACTAGTTAAACAGGGCCTCCCATAATTATGAACAATTTACATCATCATGACAACAATAAACAACTAACTTCAAGTGATTCAAAACCTAGTCAAAACATGTCAAAATGACTTAAAACTTGAAACATAGGTTCTTTGATATGAAAAGAAGAAATTCATGAAACATTTCTAGGTATAAGATATTTAATTGAAAACTAGGCCTCCTTCCATTGTTTGACACTTAGAAAAAAATGCAAAACTGAGCATTGCTCAAAATGAAACTTCATAGAATGGTTTGGAATGGAAATTTATACTTATGGAATGCATGAACATACTAAATTCAAGGTGCTAGAAACATTAAACACCTCTTAGGCCTCAAAAGGAAAGCTAGGTACACATGCATTAAATGTTCTTAAAAGGGGCTCAAAATTGACTCAAAAGCTTACAAAATTACTCAAATTGGGAATGCAAATTTGAGTCCCAATAGATAGTAACCTACAAGTTTAAGTTTGGAATATTATGATGGTACATGCAAGATACATGATAAGGAGATATATATGTATGAGTTTTGCTAAGCATAGAAAAATTTCATTCGGTATTTTGGACCTTGAATAACTAATTCACTGTCCCTCTCATTTATTCTAAACTATTCCATCATTGTTTTTACTATAAGAAGAAAGGAAATCAAATATACTGAGTGTAGGTCAAGAATGAAGAATGTATCTAGTACACCTAGATTTGAAGGCTATTGTTAGAATTATCAAAAGTATGGACATAGAGCATATGAATGCAGATCATAGAAAAAACCCTATTGGACTAAACAAAGGCAAAACCATGCATCTAATAATGTATGTTACAAATGTCACAACTTTGGACATTCAAGAAAATACTATAGAAGTCAAGTACCAATAGAAAATCAAAATAATAAAAGGGGTAATGGAAAAGTGGACATTGAACAAACAAGGAAGGAGATGAATCAAACATGGAAGAAAAAGATAGAAGATGGAAGTAGTGGAACAAATAGAGTTAAGGTCACCCAATCCAATGGAGAAGGTGATCACATCATCTCAAACCAAGTGAGAAAGGTATGTTTGGTACTATATATCTAATTATACATTTTACATTAGTTCCTAAAATAAAATGTGCTAAAGTTCATATTTGCATAAATAAAGATGCATAAGAACATATTTATGAAAGGATTAGTGCAAAAGAATCCTGTATTCAAATAGTGTTGAACATCAATAAACTTGTCTCTATTGACTGACAATTACAATATGAGCCCAGTACTTTAGAAGATAAATTGGTGTAGAGGCTAAGCTAGATGTAAGAGACTGAGTTGTATATTGAAGACCTAGTTCAAAAGCACAATGTCAATTGAGATAGCTAGCTTCCACCTACCTGAGTACGCAACATTAATAGAGATCCTAAATCAAGAAAAAGGAAGTATATATCAAAATTTGAATATATTATTTTATACCTTAAATACAAAATTTGAGAGCATAGAGTGTTTTGAGCAAAAAAGAGATCCTAAGGCAATTTAAGAAATTTATTAAACCCTAACAAAGATAAAATGGCAACTTCATCATTCGCAAGAAAGATTCAAGGAGTAGAGGTTAGTAAGACTCGATTGGTGGAGAGTGAAACTTGTCCTCCACCCAAATTTTATGCTATTCCTAAAATTTTAATGAAATGTGATTCAACAATTGTGTTTTCTTTGATGCCACCCACTGAAATCATGATATATGCTGTGCGGAGTTGCTACATGTGTACGATTGGAGAAGTAGGTGATTATGAAATTTAGGAAGCATATGAGAAATTATGTGATGGAGGAGTTTTGGAGGAATTCAAAATTATTGAGAAGAAAGGTTTAACTCATGCCCTAGAATTCCCAAGTAATTTCAAGATTGAATGGATAAAGGTTGTGTTGAGTAGGATCCACGACATGAAATTTTGCAATGTCCCCACCTGGGATGCACTTTTTATTCAATTCTTGTTCTCAAGTTAGTGTTAATTATTCATATAAATGATTTTTGTATTTCCTCATGTTGAAATATTAAAAATACCATGTCTAAAATATATTAATTTTTTCTTTCTATCCTTTCACTTTATCTTTTCTTATTTTTAAACTTCTTTTAATATCCCTTAATTCACATTATTTCATATGCTTCCCACTATTATATTCTCTTATTAAAATTAAATTAATTATCAATTCAAATTCTCCTCTATGTCTATTTATATAATAATAATCTCATCTAAATCTATAATATTTTAGTGTTGAAATAGTGGTAAGTTTACCTTTTACTAATCTTGATTTATGTCTATTAATTCTTTATATTATTATTCCTTAACATATCTCTTTTTGCTACATTATATCTTCGTATTTTCTTGGTTATCCTTTATGTCTTGGTAGAAGTTTGTCTTACTTTCTTTTACTTTTTGTATGTTTCTATTTGTTGCACTTATTTAAAATATTATGGAGTATTTATTGTTGCTCCCTTTCAATCTCTCTTATACTTTTTATTCTCCCAATTAACATATCCTATTACCTTTCTTTCTCCCATGATATGTATCGATTTCCTTGTGCCAAGTTGGCAAAGAAGGCATTACTTTATTCAGTTATGTTTTGGTTTATTATTATTTTAACCCTGTTAATATATATGTTGAGTAGTGGGTATGAGAGTACCCTACTAACCAACTTCCCATTTATTTAATTATAAATATTATTTCTTATATTTAATTTAATTATTCAATTACTATTTTCTTGATTATTATTTAATTCTTTAATTGTAATTGAATTATATTTGGTTATTTCTTTATTAGTAATAAATATTTAATTATTTTATATTTAATTGTTTATAATTTAGTATTAAACTTTATTATTAGAGGGGATATTATAGTCCTACCCTCTTCATATTTCTTGTCCTCAAGCAATTCCAATTTTGAATCAATTGATTCATTAGATCATGTTATACAACTTGTTTTAATTAACACAACCAAGAGTTTACATTATAAATTGATAAGTGTATTTATCAAATAACATGAGCGGTTCAAAATATAGGATTTGGTAATTGTATCATACATGACATATTGTGGGTCATAAAATGGATTTCATAATGTTTAGGTTGATGAGTCACCCAAAGCATAATTTGATTTATGACTTCAATATATTTTCCTTGATGGTTCATTTAATTAAATATATTGAATAGGTTAGCATATTAAGCTCAAGTATTTTTTTTTTCATACATTACCTCCTTAAGAGAATGAAAATCTCAATATGACAGGGTGCTAGATACCTATCTATGAGTAGGCTCCCTCAAGGCATTGAGACTACATATCCGTGCCCATCTTGGATTCTTTCCTCAAGAATTTTGGAATCATGTTCTTATCTATCTTGGACTTTTTCCTCAAGGCATTTGAAACTATATCCTCAGTCATCTTGGACTCTTTCCTCAAGGCATTGGAACCCATGTCCTTACCTATCTTGGAATCTACCTATCTCAAGTGGATTTACTCTGCCTCTCCCATCTTGACAATAAATCACTTGTATGAACTTAGATTCAACTTTTTATAATTATCTTCACCCTATAGGATGGCAAGATCATGCTCTAATACCACTGCAATGTCCCCACTTGGGATGCTCTTTTTATTGAATTCTTATTCTCAAATTAGTGTTAATTAGTCATATAAATGATTTTGATATTTCCTCATATTGAAATATATAAAAAACAATGCCTCAAATATATCAATTTTTTTCCTTCTATCATTTCACTTTATCTTTTCTTATTTTTAAACTTCTTTGAATATCCCTTAATTCACTTTATTTCATATGCATCCCACAATTATGTTCTCTTATTAAAATTAAATAACTTATCAATTCAAATTATTCTCTATGTCTCTTTATATAATAATAATCTCATCTCAAAAGAAATAAAATATAATGAATAGTATGTGAGTGAATCAGTGAAAAATGGTAGAGTAGAAAGATAATTTTAATTCATGGCAATCCCCTACTTATGCACGAAAAAAAGAAAAATAATACTACCAATTGCAGGGAGTTGAAGAACCTGAGACAGAAGTTTGAGGTTAAAACTTCAAACAAATTTGCATTATTGGATAATGCAGAAGACTCTAATATACATAAGCGCCAAACAAAAAAGCAAAATAAATCCCCAAAATAGAGGACAAACCCTCCCAGTGTCAAACAGATCCCTATATGCCATCACTCTTTAAACAATCATCTTTCGGCATATTTCACAGTTTATATTCTAGAGGATCAATTTAGAGTATTCTATCTTACCAAATATGCCCAGATCTTCCAAGGTCAACCAAGCTCGCTGTCTAATATTCCCATTAGGGTAGAGCTTCCTCCTTTCTCTACACCTCCCAAAAACAAACACACATTCAATTGTACCCCAAATCACCATGGTTCATATATTCCCCCACATTGACAGTGGGAGTTCTCAACCCCTAGGGCCTGCTTAGATCTCAAGGGTAGAGAGTCTCCCATGGATGTAGTTCCTTCCATTTCCCTACTTGGGGATTGCATATAAGATGCCTAGTTTGAATGCCAAGAGAGTGGAATATACATAATCTAGTGTGGAGCAAAAAAAGATCTGCTCCTTTCATCCAACTGGTTAGAAGATAACAGCGGATCTCAAGTAAGTAATTCTTTCTTTTCTAATAATGTTCTGTACTTAAAATGTAACAAAGATGCTAAAAATCAATTCATTAAAGTCTCTAAGTGTTTGTTCATGGGGCATGCTATTAAATTCATTGCTTGGTCTCCCAATTTTAATTTAGGAAAATTGGATATAATATGTTCATTATGGTTCAACATTATGTCAATACCTCCGGAGTTAAATCATTTAGAGATTTTGAAATCCCTAGGATTTGGCTTAGGAGAGCTCTTAGGTTTAGAAGCTTCTTATCAGAATGATAACAGTATTAAAATGCTAATTAAGACAAATCTCAATCAATCAATTCAAGGCTTAAGGAAAATTGTTACCAAAAAAGCTTCATATGTTTTTTGTCTACACCCCTACAAAGGAGATATCATAGAGATTCTTAAAGTAGAAAAGGGCAAAAACATAGATTTTGAAATGATTCCATGCACATCAGACTTTCAAAGGTTATTCCCTAAACTTAAAGATTAGAGAAGGAAAGTGTATCCCTTCTTATGCTACCTGGATCCCAAGAACATGAAATATAAGCATAATAAGGAGATCATCGAGCCCCAAAATATAAACAGGACTAATTACAAGGTCAATTTGGAATCAAAGAGTCAGTTATTGTTCATAACCTAGTTTTGGAATCTCTAGTTGACATGGAGGGCCCAGTCAGTAGTAATCAAGGGTTCAATTAGGAATAGGAACACACATAAAGTATAGTAAAGAAGTAGGAATCTCTAGCACTAATTGGAAGTACTCAGAAGATGAGAAATGAATTGGCTTTAATAGTACCCAAGGAAAAGATCTGTGCTAACCCAAATAATATGAATATAGTCAATGACATGTGTGTAAATGAGTAGACTAAAGAATCAGAAGTTGTTAAGGATACAGATATCGAAGACATGGAAAATTAGATGTTATTTGATGTAGATCCAGAATCAAAAGAACTCATCACATTTACTTGTGAAATCTCCACAGATAATCAGTGTCAAAAACTGATGCCTCAAGCTAACACACCTACCAAAAAAAGACTTCAGAAGGCATCTAAGTTATGGCAAACTCCATCATAATTTTGAAGCTCTCCTTTTACCCCAACATAGTTTCATGATAAAGGAAATAATTTGAAAGGTGAGGAATCTTTGGAAAAAAAAGTAAAAGAGTTCCTAGATAGAGAAGACTACTCAAAGGGAGTCATGTATGGCAAAAGCTCGAGAGATGAGAATATGGAGCAGCTTGCTAATGAATTAGTTTAGGTCTTTAACTTTGATACCAATGACAACTATTTGGAGGCCCAAAAGGTAGATCTAATCCAAAGAATCATCAAATTAGGGGGCAACAACTATACTTGTGATGATCTAAGAAGGGATTTAATAAGTATAGAGGAAGAGGATTATGCTAGAAGGCAAGCACTACATTTGGATAGAAAGACATCAAACATGGGATTTATTGATGAGAATGTGACAAAAGATTTTCAAGATAATATCATCAGCAAGATCATTAGTGAACTAGAAGATGAAGATAGAATTGGGAAAGACCATCATGTACAAACTAGTAAATTAAAGTATGGTAAAGTTACAGAGTGTCCTGGGATCCAATAGAATCAAGATAGTTTAAGCTCTCCCAATTATGGCAAGACCAAGGATAAAAGGGGCAAAAGATCCCTAAAAGATCAAAGAGAAGCAGAAGGACTCAGCAGAGAGTAGTAGAAAATCAATCAGCTTTTCAATGTTGGGAAGGGGAAGTGCCTTCCCAAATAGACATGAAGCTTACTAAGTGGAATGCTAGGGGACTAAGTGCCCCTAGCAAAAAGAGGTCGGTAAAACAAAAACTTAAAGCCTTTGAATCTGATATTATATTAATTCAAGAAACTAAATTGAATTAGGATGAAGCTTTTAAATTAGACAAAATGTTAGGATTGTGGAGTACTATCTTCCAAGAAATAGAAAATAGAAATAGAAATAGAAAATAGAAGATGGAAATAGAAAATCAGCTCAAATACCTAAATATGGAAATTATTAAGAATGGTATGAATAATGAAAGTTATCTGCTGGAAAAGGAATTAATGGCTAAACAAGAGCTTATTTTATCAAAAGAAGAAACCTTTGGAGACAAAAATCAAGAGAAAAATGGTTGGAAGAATGGGATCAAAACACTAAATTTTTTCACAATTCAACCTTATATAATAGATCTAAGAGTAAAATATCTAGCATTAGAAATCAATTTGGTACTCAAGTCAATAAGCCAAGTGATATTGCAGATACCTTCATAACTCATTTTAAGAATTTACTCAATAATTTTGAAGGATCAAATTTGATAGCACAAGAAAAGATGCTCAGATATATCCCTAAAATTGTATTACACGAGGATAATAGATTTCTTAAAAAACTTATTACCTTGGATGGGGTTAAATCAGTAGTGTTTTCGATGAACCCTAATAAGTCCTCTAGATCTGATGGTTTTCAGGCCTTTTTCTTTCAAAAATATTGGGATATAATTAGGTTTGATCTCTGTAAAGCTATTGAAGCTTCTAGAAACGAAGGTGCTCTCCTACCAAAATTAATTTCTCATTCATCACATTTATTCCAAAAAATAATGACCCTAAATCTGCGGCTAATTTTAGGCCTATAGCCTTATGTAATACTATCTAAAAGATCTATTCCAAAATCATTGCAAATAGGCTTAAGGGCTTCCTACCTAAAATAATCTCTGAAGAGAAAACTAGCTTTGTCCGGGGGAGATCCATCCTCAATGGCATCATCACCATACAAGAAACAATCCACTCAGCCAGCAAAAGAAAGGTTCCTAGCATGTTTTTAAAACTCAACATCCAAAAGGCTTATGACATGGTTGATTGGAGATTTCTGTGTGAGCTTCTAGAAGCCTTTAGATTCTCTCATCAATGGATTAATCTCATTTTTAAATTTATTTCTATGCCTAAATTATCGATCCTTATCAACGGTACGCCTGAAGGTTTCTTTGAAGTTCCTAGAGGTATCTAGCAAGGTGATCCATTATCACCTGTTCTTTTCATTATCATGGTTGAAGCATTTGGGAGAGCCTTAGTAGTAGCTCATCAACAAGCAACTTATTGGGATCACTGTTATGAGTAATATGCCAAATATCACTCACCAACAGTATACAGATGACATGATCCTCCCTGGTAAAAGCACTATGGTTGAAGCTTCTAAATTCAAATCCATTATAAATTTATATGTGATGGCCTCAGATCAGAAAGTCAATGAGGATAAATCTGAAATTTTCTTTTTAAACACAAACGAAGATACAAAAAATAGGATTTGCAAGTTTTTGGGTTATCACAAAGGTCAATTCCCTTGTAAATACTTGGGAATCATGCTCAAAAAAGGTGCCAAATCCTGTAAAGTTTGGCATAACACAATTGAGAAATTGGATGCTAGGATCAAGGGAAGGAAAGGTAAGTGGCTCTCTAAAGCTGGTAAGGTTAGAAAGATCAGCTCAGCACTTTCTGCCATCCCAATTTATCCCTTATCTTGCGTCCCTCTCTCAAAAAGTTATCAAAATAAATTGGTATCAAAACTTAGGAATTTCCTTTGGAAGAACTTGATGAAGACAAAAAACTTGCTTTAGTCAAATGGGATAAAATATGCTAGCCTAAAGAAATGGGTGGACTTGGTATTAAGAACCTGGAATGACAAAATGAAGCTTTAGGTGCAAAGATTATTTGGAAATTGTATGATGAAAGTGACCATAAATGGGCTAAGATATTGTACAACAAATATCTCAATGTAGGTGACCCCTCCTCTATCTTTAGAATGATTAATCCTCCTAGAGGTTCTAAAAGTTGGAACTTTATGCTGAGTTGTCACGATCTTATTGGGAAGTTTCTCACTTGGGATGTTGGTATAGGTGATAAAGCCTTATTCTGGGAGAATTCATGGGATGGCCATCCTCCTCTTGTCTCTAAACCCTATCTAGTTCATTTGAAGGAAGTTTTAACCTCCCAATGGGGTAATGAAGTTGGTAAATACAAAAATAAGATTTTTAGCAATGGTGCCACCAAATGGGTATGGAAATTAGTTGATGACCTAGGACTCGATCAGACTAAGGTAGAAGATTACTCTAGGATCATTTCTGATAAGGTAATCAAGCAATCAGATAATCCTGATAAGCTTATTTGGGCAATCACAAATGATGGTATTTATAAATATAAGGAAGGTTATAATGCTATACTCACATCTCAAAGTTGGGATAATATTGATATCCCACTCAAAATTTGTTGGGATGGTGCCTGTTTACCTAAAGCTAGATTTTTCCTTTGGTTAGCCTCCCAAAATAGGATCTTAACTGCTAAAAAGCTAAGTAGTTTTGGGATACAGGGTCCCTCTAGATGTGTACTATGTAAACAATATTATGAGGACCTTAATCATTTGTTGTACTGGTTTTCTTACTTGATTAAGTGTTGGGAATGGCTAAGATCCAAACTAGGTTGGTCTTCATAATACCCTAATTCTTACAAGGATCTCCTTATTAGCTAGCCTTGCAACCTGGTTAAAGGAGTCTATAGAAAACTTTGGAACATCTCTCTGTCAATTATCTCTTGGGAAATTTGGAATGAGAGGAACCGACGCATTTTTCAAAACTCTGAGATGAAGGTGGAGAAGGTTATTTTAAAAATAGAGGCTAGCATTATGGAAGCCATGAACGCTCATCTGAGAAAATGCATGAAAGACGAGGGATCTTTTTCATATTGGGATGTGCTTATGAAGAAGAATTGGGTCAATTTAATTAACACCCCCCCCCCTCACCTTGTCTATTTGAAAAAAAGTAAAATAGATAGGACAAATTGTAAGTGGTCACCTCCCTCGAGGGGTTGGGCCAAACTAAATTTTGATGGTGATGCCCATGGTAATCCTGGTATAGTAGGAATCAGATGTAATGTTAATAATGATTCGAGACAATGGTTAGCAAAAAAGGCAATGGCCATTAAGCCTACCTCCAACAACTTGGTAAAACTCGAAGCTGTGGAAGTGGGATTGCTTCTATGTTTAGAAGTTGGAATTACCAAAGTGGTTATTGAAGGGGATTCTCAGATCATTCTAAATGCCATAAGAAAGTGATCCACCCCTAACTAGGTCATCAATTCTAGATTAGATTCCTTATTAAAGTTTGTTGATCGATTTGAGGAGTACCTCATTTGCCACATTTATCGTGAAGGTAATACAAAAGCAAATTAGTTAGCAAATAAATGGGATGATGGCCTTAATATCCATCTAATTAGGAATCTCCCCTTTTAATCCCAATAAATCCTAATCTTGCATTTTCTTTTATCTATTCTTTTATATCAATGAGTAGCTTAGTCCTTAGTTTATGATCGATTGGTTCCTTCTTGGGTTTCTAGTTACTCTATCAAAGTTCATCATTAGCCATCAACATTAGTTGCACTTATTATGTTAGTATGTGTTAGTGGCCACCTATGGCTATGAGAATTAGTCTCCTAGTTTTTTTAAGGAATATCTCGAACAAAGGGAGGATTTCTTCCCTCTCCAATTCATAATGGGTCTCATAATCATCTTTTACATACTTCTGGCATTTTCAATATGAGTAGCTAAGTCCTATTTATTTAGTAAGGTCTGCTCCCTACTTCATTCAATGAGTCATTGGTGGGATGCCCATTCTATGATTAGAAACTTAGCTTACTTGCACTTGCCATCATGCTTTTGTCATCAGAGTTTTTGGGAGAAGCTCATGCTCTCAGATTAGTATTTGTCATCATTACAAAAAGTACTCTAGAATGATCATGGTAATGGTCATTTAAATATAGCACATGTTGCAGTCAAAATTTATGATAACAACTAGTTTTAACACCATTCACAAAAAAAAATTGTTATTGGCACTAGTTTTCTCCAAAAATTGGTGTCTTCCCCCGTACCTTTGATGGAATCCAATGTCCATGTCTTCCACATGTTAGAGAGTAGAACCATGGTGTTCCTGGGTAAGGTGAAACTTGAAAGGTGGAGCTGTCTGCTCAAACCTACTGATGATTTGACTCACTTTTCTACGAGCCAAGCCCTAGGGGAGGGTGCATTTGACTACAATACAACTTGGAGGGAAAATAGTAGTATCATTGGCTCATTCATTGGTGTTGCAGTGAGGGCAAAGGTGGGCTAGGAGGACACTGTTAAGCTATGGTTTGTCATTTTTAGCCCTATTTGGCAAAAAGGGCTTGAGAAGGCGGTTCATAGTATAGACAAGAAGCTTTGAATCCCCCTCCTAGAGAGGTATATGAGTCTCCCCCTGGGTGTGGATGAGATGACCATAGCTCCTCCTCTCAAAGGCAATCTCTAATTGTGAGGGAGAGCTTGGCCTTCTTCAAGGAGTGGTCCCGTATGGAAGCAAGTATCCACTTTTTGCTTCGATGGAGAAATATTATTGCAAAGGAGGGTAAAGATTGGTTAACTAATTGTCTCACCAAGTTCAATGCCTATGTAAAACTAGGGGTGGTGTTTGATGATTTAAATGCATTGGAATTTTGCATCCTCAATTCTAAGAAGACTAGCAGGATGAAGGTGAATTTTGAATTACCACCCAATATCATTGAAGAAGATTCTAGCGAGGTGCTTGAAGTGATCATGGTGACTAGGAAGAAGTAGGTCTTAGTTAGGGGTTATAAATTGTGCATATTGTGATATTATCTAGGGTTTCTGCATTTTGGTTTTCTTAGGGTTTCTATACTAATATAGTTATGAAAGATAGTGGTCAAAGTTTATATCAAACTCGTAGGAGGTTTTGATATACAGCTCCCTTCATATGTAAGAATTGTATACCACATATCAATGTATATCATATTAATAGACTGGTTTAGATGTTTGGATACTTTTATGGATGCCTTTTCAGTTAAAGTTTGGCAATGTCATACTATGGATTTTCTATATCTAAAATCTATTAGGGCTCAAATTTACAAATTTTGATTTATAATGGGCCTATCTATTTTGCTATTATAAATCATTTGGGTTAGTTTTTCTTTGTTTTGTCTGTACGGGCTAGTTGAATTGGTAGGGGATGGCACTAGCTTGTGTTTTCTTTAATTGCAATTACTCCTTCTGCCTTTTTGTTATCCTTTTATTTTATGATAAGGATTCGGGCTTATTAGATGGTTAAAGATCATAGGCTTAAATTACCTTTTCTTCTCCTTTGGATTATGGGTCTCATTATATCTTTCACATTACTCGAACTGAGATTGGTTTAGGAGTTTTTAGCATTTTGAAAGACTTTTAAATACCATCTAGATTGGTAGACTGTCAGATGCTTTGGCTTTTAAAATTTCATTTGGTGCTCAATAACTAAATCATGGGTTAAAACGAATTGAAAGTATGTTATTAAAGTTTAGATCAGTGGTTTCTCTCAACTCTCTATTTTAGCCCTTCATATATGTAATCATCTACATTCTCCAATTTCATTTAGACTAGTTATATTATACTGCATTGGTTAAAATTCAAGCTTTATTATTAGGGATGGGTCATATACACCTGAGGCTACCTACATTGTAGTCTTGATTCTTGGATGCAGTTTACTAAGGAATTTTAGGATTGAGTTTAAGTTGACAACACTAAGTACTAATCGTTCTTGGACTATTTTGATAGCTATTTCAAATTGGAATGACACGTGAAAGAGATTGTAGGTTTCTTTAAACCCAAGTTAGGGCCCAGGCACACTAGTAAGACATTAGCAATTATCATTTTGAAATCTTTATATCTGTGAATTAGTTAGTGGCTCCAGATTATAGGTAAGTTATAGGTCTGATTTAGCGATGCTCAAGCTACATATGAGATCTTTATGATTAGTTTCACCTTTTTAAAATAAGATAGAGTTTTTAGGATTATTTCTTTTCTGCTCCCTTCATACCGTATGAAAGTATAGGGAGTATAAATTAGTCGGTACTTATTTTTAATTTCATTTTAGTTTAAAAGTTGGGTTACTTTGCTTCAAATGTGATAAGTTTGGTATTATTTATCCTCTATTCTTGGTTGATTCCTTTGTATAGTTATGATCGAAAACTAACCTTGTTTGATGAGTTAGATTTTTGTCTTGTTTCTTTGTATGGTAGATGTGTTGAATAGTAGGATGTGGTTTTCTTTGGTCCTGGTCTAACATAATCTGACACCAGCATCCAAAGATTCAATAACATTGTAAATTTCAAGGGTATGCCCCTATATTGATTGTAATTAATACTACCTAAATTAACAGATCACTGGGGTATGCCCCTTTTATATTTGTAATAATATAGGACTTTCGTCCCAAGCAAGACTGGAGGTTTTCTTCTCCATTCTCTCCTACCAATGCCCATTTGAATGGAGAAAGCTTATGTAATCTTTATTTTAATTAATAAAATGTATGGTGGCCTTGGCTGTTTACCGATCAAATAATAATAATAATAATAGAAATCTATAATATTAAATATTGTTGAAATAGTAGCTAATTTATATTTTACTAATCTTCATTTATATCTTTTTTTTTTTTTTAAATTATTCCTTAATATATCTATTTTTTCTCATTGTATATTCTTATTTTCTTGGTTAGCTTTTATGTCTTGCTAGAAGTTTGTCTTACTTCCTTTTAATTTTTCTATGTTTCTATTTGTTGCACTTATTTAAAATATTGTGAAGTATTTATTGTTACTCCCTTTCAATCTCTTATACTTTTTACTCTCTCAAATAACATATCATCTTACCTTTCTTTTTCCCATGATATGTTTTGATTTCCTTGTCCCAAGTTGGCAAAGAAGGCATCATTTTTTTTGGTTATTGGTTTATTATTATTTTAACCCTATTAATATATGTGTTGAGTAGTGGGTATGGGAATGGTAACCCTACTAACCAACTTCTTGTTTATTTAATATACATATTGTTTAACTCAATATTATTTGTTATATGAGATTATAGGAATGACTTTTAATAATATTAATCAATCATATATATTTCTTATGTTTAATTTAATTATTCGGTTACTATTTACTTGATTATTTATTTAATTATTTAAATAGTAATTGAATTATATTTGGTTATTTCTTTATTAGTAATAAATATTTGTTTATTTTATATCTTAATTTTTGTAATTTAATATTAAACTTTATTATTAGAGGGGATATTACAAATTTTGGCTACATAATGGATGAGTTGAAATAACTAAGAAGGTGATTCATAAGGTTACTAGTTATCCCACATTGGATAAGAAGAAGACAATGACAATTTTGAGTCGATAAGAAGTTGAGACAAATATAGGTGTCGAGTGGAATGGACACGGGTTATCCATCAAAAAAATTTCTAATTCATTGATTGAGTTTGCAGTGAGAATTATTTCTCACAAATTTTATCAATCTAGCAAATTGAACAATGTGTCATGTATGGTAGTGGATCAAGCATGGAAGATAGTCATGAAAGATCATAAATATGATCTTTTTGAGTTGTAAAAGCTATAATTAGCAAAAAACCTAATAGCCATCAAGAAGGTAAAGAATTCAAAGTGTAAGTTTGGTTCACTTATCATGTGTATTTTGTTTTACATTCAAAAAAAAATTTCTAGTATTAGAAACATGGGAAACTTGTAATTAGGAAAATCAATGAATATATAACTCAATTAGGAGATAATTTTGAAAATATTATGGATACATACTTTGAAGAAATCTAACAGAGAATGAGAATGAGGATGAGGATACTAGAAGGTTTGGTAATTAAGCATTATTATTATGTATGTTTCTTGGTAGACATATTAACACAACTGTGTAGATAGCTAAGCCAAAGAAGGCATGGCTAATAATATTTGACTATGAGAATGATAGTAGATTATGAATGCAAACATTGTTGCATTATTGAAAGAAGATTTTGATACTAATGTTGAACCTTTTGGAAAATATGAAGAAGCTAAGTCATGAATCACAATAGATATCAAGATAGCTTCCAAGTAAAAGAAGAAGATGAAAATGATTGAAGGCCTAGAGGAAAATCCAAGAACCCAAGGCAAGAGAAAGAAGAAAGAGTCTTCTACAGATTACACAAGGTCTTGGAGAAGATGAAGAAAAGGGTAGTGGTGATGAGGAAGAGGAAGAAGAAAGAGTTAAGGGTAAATCCCTAGTTGTTGTCACACCACCTAGTAAGAAGGCTAAAAAAATTGCAAAGAATCTAGTGGTGACACCCCTCTCTCCTCCACCACATACCAAACCAAGGACCAATTGAAAAAGCTAGTGTTGAGTCTTTTGTAAAACAAAGAGTAGTAGAGACTATTGAGCCCAATGGAGAAAAACCAAAGAGAAGGATAATTGTCACTTTTAGGGAGAAAAAAATCTATTAATGAGGTATGTGTTGACCTAAGAAAATCTTAAAGCTTGTCTAGTTTTAGATTTGTGAAATATGACACATTGGATAATACTCATAGAAAAAAAGTTGAGGAGGTCATGATAGATATGATGGAAAATCAAAAGTTAGCTCCAAATGAAGTAGAAAAGAAGATAACTACATATTTGTACAATATACTTGAGAGAAGGTGGTAGCATGTAGAAGAAGAAGACAAAAACATAAGAACTAACACATTAATCAAGGTTATGCCTAATTTGTCACAAGATTCAAAGGAAGCAATTTTGGATAGGCATAGGAATATATTTATTCCTAAGTATAGATTTTTTATGATATTGTAAAATAATATTAATGATGTAATTTAGTAGAGTGAGTTACTCTAGAAGACTATTTTTTGTCTCATGACAAAAGAGAGACATTGAAGTAGTGACTACTATAGATAATGAGAGTGATGAAATGAGTTCAAGAGTGTCAAGTTTGCAAGGTAGCATGTCAGTAGTTCATGTGGACACCCCTTAGACTAAAAAGAAGCCCTTACATGTAGACAAGGAGGGGCAAGAGTTGGAAGAAATAGATAAGGATACTAGTGTAGACATTCCTACCAAAGGCCAAGAAGGACCAAAAGAGTTTGGAACTCACATTGAGGTAAATAAGGAGGAAAATAAAATAGAGCTGAGTGCTACTATTTTTGTCTCTATCACTAATGTACCAACACAACCGAGTGGTGATACCCCCTTACCATCTCACAAAGAAAAGTTGAGCAACAACACTTCTACACCTAGAACAAAGAAAGCAATAAAGGACCTCTCTCCAGATATTGAAGTTATTTTGGATTAAGTTATCGAGATACCACATTTGGATTAGGAAAATCTCACTCTTGAGCATTTTATTTTTCAACAAGAAGTAATTCCAAAGAAGAGGAAACATGAAGAACTAAGGAGAGAAATCAAAAAAGGAAAGTATTACATGATGTTAAAGATATTTTTGTTGAAGCATTTGATATTCAAAGTTTTGATGCATAAGCCCCAAAAATTTCCTAGCTTGTACATATTGTTGAGAAAATAAATGTTGGTGATATAGAATCCAATGAAAATTTGATGGATTGGTTTGCAAAGAAATTTGAAAATAAGGTTGTAGATAAAGTTTCTACAATAATTTCCAAGAAAAAAGTGCAAGCTATAAGAATGTTACATAACATAAAAGAACTGATTCAAAGAGTACAACCTTTGTAAAATATTTTGTATGATGTGCCAAGATTCACAAGTGATATTTAGGCCAACATCTAGTAGATTCAGGCTTATATATAGACAACAAGAAATATCATTTTGCATCTAGTTGAATCTAGCACCCAACACTATAATAAGTTACTGAATGTTCAAGGAAAATTGGCTAAGCTATAGGTACCTGAAAACAATATGAGATCATAGTTGATCTCTATTCAAAAAATTATACCTCACTTGGAGGTTATGCAAAGGGAACTCAAAGTAGCCCAAGATCTTATCAATGAAGATAATAATCTTTCAATGCCTAACATTTTAATTGATTTGGCAACTAGGTTATAGTTGCAAAATCACACTATGAAATCAGCAAGAAACACTTAGGATCGTGCACTTTCTATGATCGCCCAAATTCACAAACCTTTTATTGAAAAATATGTTGTGATTCTATCCATTCAACCCCATCAACATCCATAAGTTACAAAAAAAGGGGGAATGTGATGATGATTACATATCTTGAATGGAGAAAATTTGATAAGAACAAGGGGAATATAATTAGAGTTCAAAGTCTAGAAGAGTTCAGAAGGCAATCAAAATGTAGAAGGAAAATGGGGTATGAAACTGGAAAGATTAGACTACTTAGAGTCACATGTATATATTATTTATTTATTCAAGATAAGTCAAAGTTTTTTTAGTTCTATTTTTTAACTAAGTCATTGGCTTAGGGGGAGTACTCATTTGTAATGATGTAATCATGAAAAAGTGTTTTTCCAATAATGTCAAAAGGGGAAATTTTTGGTCTCTCTAACTATTTTTTTCTATTAGTGTCAAACACTTAGTCATTTACTAGGTAGAGTAAGATGGTCATCACTATGATCGAGCTACTCTATATAGGCTAAGTCATGTATATAAACTTGTAACTACTAAGCTCTATAGGATCTGAAAAAGTATGTGGTCACCAAGTATTTTCAATGTAAGTTGAGTGTAATGTTAACTAAGTAATTCAATCATGTTGAAGCCAAGTTATAAAGAAGGTACCAAACATAGTAGGGACCGAGTGTTAGCAACATATATATAGAGTGTAGAGTATCAGAAATAGCATGCATTGAGAAACACAAAATTTACATTCAAGTTAGGAATGATACAAACTTTGAGGTAAACCATTTCAAGATAACATGGATGTGATATTTAATACTTGTAGAATTTTTTACAGAGAGTTTTATGCATTTTATGACATGGATCATAGATCACTATGTTCTGTGATGAAAAAATCAGATGGAGAGGCAAAACATGGAAGCATCTAGAAAAGTTTTTATGAAATCTTTAAATAGGGAAAAAATTGACACAAGTTTTGTATGGTATGGTGAATTTTATGGTTATACAAAGGAGGAAATAGGATATTCATATGATTCATGTGTTAATGTGTGAACATTATAGAAGAGGCAAAGTATTATGTTGTTTCATAATAGAGCAAGTGATGTAGTCAAGTAGCAAAGGATAGAAGAGTCATATCAGATCAAGAGATCATATCAGATTGGAAAGAGGAGATCTGACATCAACTTATCAGAGAAAATTGAGGATCAAGTACTAAATCAATTCTAACAGATTGAGGCAGGCTAAATCTCTTAACAAACTAGTCTTAATAGATCTTTGTAAATCTCCTAGTAGGGTCCTTACTTTTTCTAAGTGTGAAATCCTTTAATAGGGTGAGATCTAATACTCTCAAAATATTTTAATAGGGAAGACCCCTCATTGGGTAGATCATTGGATATGGTCAAACATTGTAAGCCTAATAGATTAACTTCATTACTGCAATAGTGAATATTTGTGGGTGCCATCCCCACCCCAATTTTACCTTCATTCTGAATTTTCCTAGGTAACCAAAATATTTGTGTCATGTGATTACTTTACATGCATGTTACTAATAGATTAGATCTATATTCTATTACAATTTGATTATATAAATTATGCATGCATAATCAATTGGATATGAGATGGAAAATGTGGTGAATGCATTATAAATTTTTTGAAAAGTTTAAAGTGTTATAGATCTTGATTCACCGCCTCCCCACCTCTCAATATCTTTTTGTCCAATTAATACTTCCAATAGTGACTCACAAGAGGAATGAAATCTATTAGAGTAGAAATCTCAATGAGTTTTAAGAAAGGACTTTGAGAGTTACTATGCTCATTAATAGAAGTGATTTTAAGTTGCAAAAAAATAATGTGAAGAAAATCATTGTCCATATTAATTAATTATTCATCATCTAAAGTTTCTTCAATATCAAGATTAATAGAATATAAAATACAAACAAAATCATCATATTTATCCATATGTATAGTATTACATTGTTTAACTTTCTCCAAAGACTTACGCATGGTTTAATTAAAAGAAGATTAAAGTTGAGATGAAGATGCAAGTTGAGAAGAAAGAGAGTGAGATTCAACCTCAACTATAGCTTGATAGTTGTTGTGATGTTGATAGGAATGTTGGTTACGAATAGTTCTTACAAGATATAGTGGAAGGATTAGGATTAACCACCATAGGTTATGAAGAAGGAACAACAATAGGTTTAGATATAGTAACTAAAGGAATATATGTTTAAGGTAAAGAAGGTTCAAAAGATGAAGTAGGAAATATAGGCATATGAAAATAACCCTTAAGAAGCCTAAGTTCCACAATCTTGGCTACCTTATAACTATTTTATATTTATATAAAAATGATCAAGACGAGTAGGTGGTTTTTCAGGATGAGATGGCCAATAAAAATTTGTTGATCAAAGTTTGATACAATTATGAGAATGTGTTTCAATCATTATATTTTCACTGATGTCAAACCTACTACTAGTTAAAGAGATAATTTCTTAGTTGATTTTAGTACTATCATTTGTTTGATTGATGAAGAAGATTTGATCAAGTGAGGTAACAAGAGCATGTAGAAGATAGATTGAGTTATGATATGAAAAATAAGTATTAAGATCAGTTGAGATAGTGATAATATAGTGGGATGATCATCTACTTAAAAATGCAAAGGATGGGTATGTTGATTAAGTTTAGATGAACAAGTGAAACAATTTGAGTCTGCTAACTTAATAAACTACACAGTAGGTGTCAAGAAATGTTAGTTTAAGCCAAGTAGAGAACTAATTGGAGCCGAGTAAAGTTGATTTTTTAGTGTATTCTAAGTGAATCGTAGATAGTGCCGAGCTAAGTGAAACTTAGTGGTTACTGAGTGAAGTTTAGTTGATGTTGAGCATTAGCAAACTTTAGTTTGTGTTGAATGATTTGATATAGGATGATGAGTAATGTAGTATGTTCCTAGCATCAAAAGCAAGTTAATTCCAAGTGATAGCATTATGATTTTATCATGAATTCAATCAATCTGAGCTGAAAAGTTTGATTTCTTAGATTATGTGAACCGTGTGTAAGATTAGCTTAATGAACTAGTGGCACAAAACTCAAGACAAACTATTTTGAGTTGAATCTAAGAAGGATTGTGAAGGAAAATTCTAGAGGAAGATAAAAATAGAAAGATGGTTACATTAAATGAATCCTACCTAATCCTAGAATGGATGATTGTGGTTGAGCAAAAAAATATCTAAATTCCCTTTATAAGGGAATTCAAGGCTAGATGAAACAATTGGAATGTGTGGGAACCTAAGGAAGGCAAGATGTCTAGGGTGTTGTTTCATATGGTGGCCTAAGGAAAGAGTCTACAAATTGGCATGCAAAGTAGGAAGACTTAAGAGGATGAATTCTTGAAGGGTGAACAAGCTATCAGAGCAGAAGTGAATGAAGCCAAGTAGAATGGAGGACTGAATAGAGATTTGTAATCTACAAAGTGAATTTTACTTTGTTATCAAATCAACCCTGTGTTAGTTTAGTTCAAATCCTTTGGATTAAGTTTTACCTAACAGTCATTTGCAAATCCTTTAATCAGGTGGCATTCTAATGGAATGGCCTAAAGTCCTATAATAAGGCTCACTCCTAATAGGGTGATTGAAATCCTTTAACGAGGTCACATTTAATAGTGTGTATTGTAACCTTTAAGAGGGTTGTTCTTTCACAAGGAATCACTCCAAAAGAGTGAGAATTAGTAGCATGCTACTGTGGTTTTTCCCAAATTGGGTTTCCATGTAAAAAAATCCTAGTGTTATATGTGTGAATTATTATGTTGTGTTTCATGTTTGCATTTCTATAAAGTGGTTTTGAACTAGGACAATAATCTGCATGTTTATGATTTTAATGATCTAATGGATGCATGCAAGGTTTATAAGAAGAAGTTATATGCATGAGTGTTGTTAAGCATTGTTAAGTTTCATTGGGATTTTTTGGACCTTGGATAACTGATTCACCCCCCCCCCCCCCCCCCCCCCAAGTTATTGTAAACTATTCCAACAAAATAAATCTTGACACAATCTTTAGGATGCAATGATTTATAAAGTGAATGATTAGTAGTGATCATTTCCTTATTAGAGGGAAATTTGAGGCACTTATCAATAGGAAAAGCTACAACTACAATGAAAGAAAGTCATAGAATACCAAGCTTAACTTGAAATTGATAGAAAGTAGGAATAACAAAAAATTATGTATAAACAACCATCCCTAAAAGGGTAATAGGTATAGTGATAAATCCTTGAGGATGATAAAGAAAACCATTACAAGTTTGAATCCACACAGATGTTGTATCATAGGTATCTCTATGTAGCCCTTTATTAAAATGATGTTATTCAATGATAACATTCATATTAAAAGAAGGATAAAAAAAAGTACCATGAGAAGCAATATGAGAAATTCTAGTAGTGATACAAAGAGGGCCATTAGGTGCCTTAAACATATTAGACTAACTAAAGCTAAAAATAGGTGTTTGTTTAGTGCTAGGTGGAGAGGAAATCACAGGTTAAGGTTATAACTCAACATGATAAACTATATGATTATCTTTTTCTATCTTGTCATCATTATTGATATGTTGTTTAGAAGAAGAAAGTTGACTAATAGTTTTCATTGAGTGTAAAGGAAAAGAATTAGTGCAAATCCATAAATTTTAATTAGGCAGTACAATAGATTTATTCACACTATTAACTTGAGCATCAATATACAAAGAGGGCCATTAGGTGCCTTAAACATATTAGACTAACTAAAGCTAAAAATAGGTGTTTGTTCAGTGCTAGGTGGAGAGGAAATCACAGGTTAAGGTTATAACTCAACATGATAAACTATATGATTATCTTTTTCTATCTTGTCATCATTATTGATATGTTGTTTAGAAGAAGAAAGTTGACTAATAGTTTTCATTGAGTGTAAAGGAAAAGAATTAGTGCAAATCCATAAATTTTAATTAGGCAGTACAATAGATTTATTCACACTATTAACTTGAGCATCAATAGATATAGCATTAGATTAAATAAGTTCCTAAATATAATTCTTCAAACCATAACACCTTTGAGTACACTGAATTGATTGTGGTATTGACAGAAAGAATTTGAATTAAAAGACATAGGCATTGGCTTACTACTATTAATAGGATGTATAGGAGGAAGTTTAAGAATTATAGTATGACTCGATTTAGTCATCAGCTTAAGCAAAGGTTTAGATAATTCAATGTGCTTATGATTAGTATGATATACAGAGGAAAAAGTAATCTTACCTTTAGATGTAGTATCCACTTGATCAGCAACTATATTTTCTGAATTTATTTTGATGAAATTGTTAGGTTTAGAGAACTTGTTTGGGTTTTTGGCAGCATCACTTTGCCACTAGAAAAAGGAGCCATAGGAGTAGAGCTCTCAAGTTGACTCATTTATAGCTAATAATGGTGAAGGAATACACATATTTGTGAAAAGGAGATATACTTGATAAGGAAAATCATGAGATATCCCTTACACATAGTTTTAACATGAATCATGGCATATCTCTTACTATTTTAAGTCTCAAGATGGGGTACCTCAACATGTTGTGGTATAATAACACAAAGGATATCTAAGGAAAGAAGATTAGCAACATCACATGTAGCAATATTTTACTTAGATTGAGTTAAGTGAGTCATTTTTTATTGCAATGAAATGAAGGTTTGAACCAAGCTACTAATAGTAGGATTAGAAGATGAGATGGTAGGTATAGATATGCTAGCTTTAAAAGGAAAGTTATAAGAAGTAGAAAGAATATGTAAGAATGTTGTCAGAGGATTAAAAAGAATGGGTAAAGGATTTGAATAAGTAAAAGGAACCACATTATTTGAAGGTAATGAAGAAGGGATAGAAGTAATACTAATACTCATAGAAATTGAAAGGCTAGGAAGACTAATACTCAAAGGATTGGAGACTTGTATAGAAGTAGTCATAAGAGGTGGAGCATATGTAGGTATGCTAGAAAGAGTGGTGGAGTCAAGATAGAAGGTTCAACAATTGTGGAAGGAGGAGGATATCTTGACTCTTGAGAATATTCTATCAAAGACTTACCATGAGTATTAGTAATGTGAGATATACCATGAAAGATATAAATATTATTATCATCATTATCAACTAGTTTCTTAGGAGCCTCAATAGCAGCAACACTATCAAATTTTTGGTTTTCTTGTGCAAGCCAAGTTTCCAACTTATCAAGTTCATGAGAAATATTATCAATTTGTGAAGGAGGGACTCTTAAACCTTCATATTTATCATGAGATGAGTGAGAAAAGTTTTGATCCATTCTAGAATTTTAAGATAATGAGAAAAGGTATTAATAACATCATAAGTCCTAGGAAGAAAAGAGGAATCATAATCAAAGGAGCCCAGGAATCTATGGCTTCACCAAATAGAAATACTATAGGTTGAGCTTAGTTTAATTAAGCTCATAAAAGGAGAGATGAAAAAAGAATAATTTAATTAGATATAACCATATAAATATAATAAAGAGCATAAAAGAGAGAGATCTAACTATATGGGAAGAAAGAGAAAGGAGTTCATTAAAAAGAAGATAAACACATAAAATAATCTTATCATGGTGTGATGGATGTAAATGTGCATCAATGTAGAAGATAATGAATTATTAAATGTAGATATACTCCCTTGATGGTCAATAATAAGCTAGATGTTGAAGAGGAAATTCCCCCAAAGGATCCTTCAAAGCTTGCATGCTTGAACTCCTTGAGTAACTTGCTTATCTTCTAGAGAATATGAACGTTGAAATTGAGAGAAACTTATGTAATGAGAATAAGATGAGATATTTAGAATATGTGATGTGAAAAAAAAAAATCCAAGCCTCTTAGAAAATATGTGTTTTCAGATGGAAAAAAATACAAGCCAACTAGAGAGAGGAGTAAAGCTAAATAAACCCCCTGAGGCCTTTTAGGCCCAAGCCCCAAAATCATTGGGGAATATGTCAACCTAGTTTTACCTAGTCCATTCCAAGTTGACTTGGGTTAACCTAGTCCTAGAGGTTAGGTTAGGGGAACCATAGAAAGCTCAAGCAACTGCGAGAAGAAATAGAGAAGAAAGTTTATGTAGGAGCATCCTAGGTATAGGAGAAATCTTGTATCACCCAAAAAAAAATACTTTTTGTTTCTTGAATAAGGGTTTTCTTAGTGTAGAGGTGTTTTCTATGAAGTCTTTCTACTTAGTAAGTTGGTCATATGAGCTCAGAATGTCCTAATTTCAGAAGTGGATATTCATCTTGGATATATCAGCCTACTAGTTGAGGCTTAGTGTCATATCATGAGTATTTGTAAAGTTATTGTAGAGTTTTAGTGTGCAATTTTAGTATAAAAAATTCAGGCTTAGTTTTAAAGATCTTAGAGGCCTTGGATGAGCTCTAAAATGGGATCAACCAAAGATTGTGCAAGTTAGGCTTTGTAGATCATATGCTGAGGATTCTGAAAAGGGGTTATAATAGTCAATTGGAGAAATGATTCAAAGATTATGGTATTTGAAAGTTAGGCCAACTAAAATTTCCAAACATAGTATTGAAGGTATATTAGGCCAATTTTATATGTAATTTTAGAGTTAGTCAGTCTCAAGGGTTAGTATTTGATGTCTAGAAACTTCCCAAGTGATGTAAAAATGTCTATATAATATATGTAGGTACATTGTCTAGGACAACTCTAGGTGATAATTCATAGTTCTATGTTACAAATTATTGTAAGGAAGACACCCATGTAGGTATGCATATTATACTTCAAAATTCTATAATTTCACATTTGCAACGATAGTAAAAAAAGCCCATATTTTGTTCTCACAAATTGATGTTATTTCTTTGTTTCTATTATGTTATTTCTTTGTTTCTATTTTGTTCTCACAAATTGATTTTATTTCTTTTTTGTCATTATGTGTTTGTGTTATTTATTTATTTCTTTGTATCAAAGAAAGAGATCTTGAGTGTGTAAATAGATCATTCAGTATAAGGTAGTTACATTGAGGACCATGGTTTGGGCTAAGTGTATAGATAGGTCATCAATTGTGAGGTAGTTTTAACTAGAGTGTCAGTAGAAGCACAAAAATGCCTCCATGGAGAGAATAGTTGGAGAGTCATAAGTGTTACACCTAAGTTTTTTAGAGCCCTCCAGAGACAAATTTACAAAGGAATAAATCTTGTTCTAAGAGATGAAAGAGAGAATGAAGGAAAAGAAGAAGTAAATATTGAAGAAGAGGTAGTTCAGAACCCAAAATAAGAAAGACTTTTTAAGGTCATCTCCAGGATTGGAAAAAGACCTAAGTTTGATGTTCTTGATTGATTAGGAAATCTTAAACTAGAGGAGTTGATCAATTGGATCAATGAAATGGAGGAATACTTCTAGTATGAATATATTGAGGATCCTAATAGGGTCAAATTTGTGAAGGCAAAACTTAAGGGACATGCAAAGATCTAGTTGAAGGAGATTCAATTGCAGAAAAACAGAAGAGGGAATGATAAAATCACTAGATGGGATTAGATGATAGTTAAATTGATACAATAATTCATTCTATAGATTATGAGCTTGACTTTATAAATAAAATGGAAGCGTTGAAGAAAGAAGGAAGATCTATTCTAGACTATACAGAGGAGTTCTACCAAGTTCTCATTAGAACTGGCCATGTAGAAGCTAATAAAGAGAAATTTGTCTATTGTCTTAATAGGTTGAGGACAAGCATTCAAGAGGAGTTGAGTCTGGTATGAATGAATAGTATTTAAAGGCATACTAGTTTAACCTAAGAGTTGAGGAAAAGTTGAAGAAGAAGTTTGATAACAAGAATAGTTAAAGAGATGCTGGAAGATATAGCAGGCAGTCTTATGGAGGTTGAAATGATTATCAAAGGAATAAGGATGAGGAAAGTAGTAATAATTATAAATAGAGGGGAAATAATTCCAATCATTTCCATGATCAGAACAATATAGATCAGAGAGGAAGAGGAAGAGGGAAAGGTTTTTAGAAGACGAGGTTTCTATGGAAAATGTTTTCACTACAGAGAAGAAGGGCATAAGGAATTTGAATGTTCCCAATACCAAGGAAGGATATATCAAAGAACAAAAGGCTAGGCTAGAGTTTTCTATGTTGATGAGATTCCAAATCATCCCACTCTAAATATGTTGAAAGGGGTGAAACCCTAGTTAATAGACGAGTCTTTTTTAGTGGTAAGAATGAACCTGGTCAAAGGAGTTTGTTTTGCACAAGGTGCAAATTTGAAGATAAGTGTTATGATGTGATCATTGATGGTGGAAGAGCTAACAATCTAATGTCAAAAAAGATGGTCCTAAATTTAAATTTCAAGAGGAATAAACACTCACATCCATACCATATTCCATGGATGTAGGATGACCATATGGTCATGGTCAATGAGTAGTGCCTAGTGAAGTTCAAGATTGGAAGCTACTAGGATGAGGTGATTTGTGATATCATACCTATGGGCATATGTCATATGTTGTTGACTTGGTCATGGTAGTTTGATAGACATGTTTTACATGACGGGTGAGAAAATACCTACACTCTGATAAATGATGGAGTGAAACATAAGTTAATGTCGTTGAAGGAAAAAAGAAGAAAATGTATGTAGTGCTACAAGAATATGTTTTGTTATTGGAAAGGATTTTCTCAAAGGTATGAAGAATGAGCATATGTGTTTTGTTTTGATCCCAAAATATGGTAAGGAAGTAGAGGAAGTACCTACAAAAGTTGCAGATTTGTTGGGAAAGCTTCCCGATATTGTGTCTGATAATGTACTTAATGGATTTTGCCTAGTGAGGAAGATTAGTCACCAAATGGACATGACCCCAGGAACCTATTTTCCAAACAAGGTAGTGCATAGAATGGCACTAGAAAAAGGTAAAAATTTAAAAAGACAAGTGCATGAGTTGTTTTAAAAGAGTTTGATTCAAGAGAGTCTGAATCCATGTGATGTACTAGCAATATTGGCATCAAAGAAGAATGGAGAATAGAGGATGTATATATATTCTCAATCTATAAATAAGACCAAAATCAAGTACAAATTTATATCTCTATGGATGGGTGATGGAGTTGTGTATTTCACAAAGATAGATCCAAAGAGTAAGTACCATTAGATTCACATCAGAGAAGGAGGCAAGTAGAAGACTATCTTCAAGACAAAAGAAGGATTGTACAAGTGGTTATTTATGGCTTTTGGGCTAACCAATGCACTAAGCATTTTCATGATGCTCATGAATGAGGTACTAAAGGAGTTTCTAGTTAAGTCTATCATTGTTTACCTAGATGATATAATGATCTTTAGTAAGACACTGGAGGAGCATTTGATGCACATTCGTAAGGTGTTTGATAAGTAAAGGGAGAGAAAATTACTAAAAAAATTAAAGTGCAATTTTGTGAAGGAGTTAGTGTACTTTGGTTTGTAGTATCAGTAGAAGGTTTGAAAATGGACACTGAGAAAGTGAAGGCTATCCTCAAATGACCTACTCCAACTAGTGCAATAGAGGTAAGATCTTTTCATGGACTAGCTAGCTTTTACACAATTTTTATTAGACATTTTAGGAATATTTGTGGATCCTTGACTGAAACAATGAGGGTAAAAAAGAATTATCTATAAGAGTTTTAATCTATTGAAATAAAAAGTTACAAAGCATCTTGTTTTAGCACTTCCAAATTTTAATAAGTTGTTTCACATAGATTGTGATGCTAGTGGCACTACAATAGGAGTTGTTTTGAGACAAGAAGGTAGACTTGTTGCTTATTTTAGTGAGAAGTTGTATGATGCCAAAAGAAAATATTTTGTTTAAGTTCAAGAATTTTATGCTATAGTTTAGGCATTGAAGAAGTGGAGACATTATCTTCTTCCTAAGGAGTTTGTTTTGTATATTGATTTTCAAGCTTCAAAATATTTCAATAGTCAACGAAAATTGAACCAAATGCATTTTAAGTGGGTTAAGTTTTTGTAGAGTTATAGATTTTTTCAAAATATGGGAGTGGGAATTATAATAGAGTTGTAGATTCTCTTAGTAGGAGACAAATTTTTCTAATAGAGATGTAGATTGAAATGGTTGGGTTTGTTGGGACTAAAAATTGCATGGTCAATTTTGAGTACCATTGAGAAATTTAAGGCCTATAAATGCTTTTTGATGAATTTGCACCTGGCTGTACCTTTGAGCCCCATGAGGTGTTTAATGTTTCTAACACCTTTCATTCAGTATGCCTACATGTTCCATGATGATAAATTTTCATTCTGAGCTATTCTGTGAAGTCCCGTTTTAAGAAAATTCCAAATCTGCATTTTCACCCAAGTGTCAAACAATGATAGGAGGTCATGTTTGTCATTGAATATCTCACACCTAGAAATGTTTCATGACTTACCACTTTGGGAATGTCTAAGGTCCATACCTAAGAGCCTATTTTTCAGATTTTGATTCATTTTAAGTCCATTTGCCTAGGTTTTGAATCCCTCAAATTTGTTTAGTTATCAATGTCGTGATGATATGAAATGTTCAAAATTCTGGGAAGCCCTGTTGGACGAGTTATAACTCTGACCCAGTTGACTAAAATGCTAAAATTCCTTTTGTGTTGCATTGTAGAGGTCAGAGACTTATTACGTTTCAAATTTGAGCTTATGACAAATCTATTTGATTAGTTTTCAAATGCGATTCCAAATGAGATTTCTAGCTTTTATTGGTGTTAGCATTCTCAGATTTGTCAATACCCCTATTTGTGATGTCATAACTCCTAGTTTGTGATAGTTGAGGTCAAATGGATTGTACCACTATGTTCTCCTCTGAAAATACTTTAAGTGTGCCAATTTTTAAGTCTTAATGAATCTGTCTGCACACATTTCCAAGACCTTTCCATTTGCAAAAATCCCTTTTTGCCATTGCTTTTAATCTACAAAATCTGAGTAGCCCACTTTGACTAATCGCCATTTGTGCCCTATTATTCATCATGAGCCCAAATCATAGATCCATAGTCTCCTCATGATAGAGAATCAACACCGTAGTTTTCATGCCCCCAGGTGTCAGTTTACCTAGTTTTTGAAGCCAATTTTGAACCCAATTTATTATTTTTTGATTTTTTTACTTGTAGGCAATTTTTAAAGGGTCATTTTGATGGTCAATATCTTTTGACCCCAAATTTTTCATGAGACAAGATTTGACAGGGTGAAAGTGTGCAGAACAAAGACTCAGTGTGCCAATTTTTAGAGCCTAGTTAGAGGTTTGGGTTAGTTTTTAAGGCCAGTCAATAGACCTCCTGCATAAAAGTGTCAGTTTGTAGATTAGTGGTAAAATAGGTTTCAGTTGATTGATCAATGGTCAAACTTAGTTCTCCTCAATATGATGGGTTTGATGGATTAGTTTGGGAGGAAAATTGTTTGAGAACAAAAAAAAAAATTAGTTGGACCGTCCTTAAGGCCTAGCTAAAATTTTATCAAACTGATAAGGCATCATTGAGTTTTTTGAAATGACTAAAATGGGTTAGATTGAATATGGTTTTTTGAAAATATGAAGGGAAAGTGCAATGATTGCAAAGAAGTTGAAGAGGAACTAAATTGACTTATAACACTTTATTTTAAATTAGTGATTGCATCCATGCATATTACTGACCCTCTAGGTAATGCTTAAATGGGCTCCAGCAAACATCCTCAACTCAAAACTAAGGACATCTAATGAACTACAGAAAGCTCCAGCAGTTGGTGCATCTGAGGACAAAAGAACTATTGTAGAGCAACAACATATTGTTATATCGGGCAAAGATATTGATTTTGATGGCAAAGAGCTGTCTAGATCTATTTTTGTTAAAAATCTCAACTTCAAAACTAAAAAAGTAGCCTTTCAAAAGCACTTTGAGTAGCATTTAGAGAATGGACAGCTACAAAAAGTGACGATGAAAGGTGATCCTCCGAAAAAAGAGAAGATGGGGTTTTGTTTTATTGAATTTAACATAGTTGAAACCACAAGAAATATTTTCAAGCTACTGCAAGGAACGTGCCAAGAAGAACAAACCACATGAGTGAGAGGAACCCATGGCAAGGAGGGAGCATGTCCACGCAAGTGGATAAAAGGGGTCTCCTACTATAGCCCATAAACAACTCACGCTCACGACATCTAAGGGTGGATTGGAGGCAATGAAAAAGCACACACATGCAATCTTGAGAAGAGAGGCTCAACAACATAGCAGTCCATGCTATGAAAGAAGAAGCCATGGTTTTCAAAAAAGGTAAAATGCCCAAATGCAAAGGAAGGAGCAGTTGATTAGCAAGCTCACAGGTGGCATGTAGACACAGAGATTCACGAATCAAAAAAGAACCAATGCCAATGCAAGTTAAGGAGGTTCTAGAACATGGAAAGAACACCCATAAAGAGGAATTCATGCAAGTGTTGGTAGAGCAGTCAAAGAGTGTACAAATCGATGAAGGCACCTCCACTTCTATGAGTAATGAACAAAGAGAAACACTTCCATGCAATCAATGTTAAAACTAGCATAAAAGGGATCTCCCGCGAAGTATAAAGAGTAGCTCACACAGTATGGAGGGAACGCTAGTCAAAGCCCATAGAAGTTGATGAGACCCACGCATTGACAGGAAAATCATGCATAAACCAAGGGAAAAATTTTTAAGAGAAAGGCACCAAGAAGGGAAAAGCCATGACACAAAAATGAGGAAAGCCATAGGAGGAAAGGCTATGGCAATGCCAAAAGCCATTGAGATAGCATATATGCGACATCACTTGTGTAAGGGGATTTTTTGATATTTAAATACAATTACACACATATCCATAGTGTCAACAAGAAAGGATCTTTTGAAAAGCCAAGCTCACACGTGTGGGTCCCAATCGGCCAGCTGGAGGTTGTGAACACAAACTTTGAATGGACATGCATATCAAAAAGGATGATGTCATCATATATCACCAAGATTGAAAAAATCCAAAATATGGCAAGTCGCTATCTCGGATGCTAGAAAATCCAACGTTTTATGGCATGTGACATAGCAAATTGCTGAAAAACCTCAAAATCTAGTGAGGAGTTGAGAAAACAATGAGGGTCCCACCTAGATATGGAGCAGTGAACCAAGGAGTGACAAGTGGTAGTATGTGTAGTAGCGGGAATGACTGAGTGATGATGTGGCAAAATCTTGACCAATCACAAGGTGCCATGTGGCATAGACTTCAAGGTAGATGATGATGTGGTGATCAGATTTCTGAGTGCACCAGATCGTGCCATGTGGCAGATCTAATGATTATCACTGTCACTAAGGCAAAGTTGCACACCAGTTAATATAGCGACATATCAAGTATGACATGGCATACAGGTGGTGTGATGACATGGCAGTGAGCAAGACCAATAATATGGTGACATGTGGTGCCCAGTTGTATAGGTCCAAGTCAATCATGTGATGACACATGGCAAGATGGTCAAACTAAGTTTGACCTAGATAGGAAAATGAGAGAATTTGAAAAAAGAATAAGTTTTAATATTTTGTTACTTTGACCTCAAAATTATGTGCAGACCTCCAAAATCAAATTTGAAAATTTGATTTTAAATTATAATTTTCTATGGTTCTGACTATAGGATCTTTTAAATTTTTCAAAATGATCTTTTTAATGACTCTGGCATGAATGGGAGCCCAATTTTCAAATGGCCATAACTAGAGCAATTTTTATCAAAAATGGGCACTCCAATATACCACCAAAACCAAAATGAGCTGAATTTTCCATTTCTGAGGTTATTTTTTGTACAAGTGCTCACTGGTTTGTGCTATAGGCCAATTTGTAAATTTTGGGGTGTTCTCAGCAGAATGGGTGTTTTTCATCATTGATCATCAAAATTGGTTAAAGGATAAATGTGAAGGCTTGTTGTAGTTTGAAAGTGAAGAAAATTGACTTTAAGTTGTTTTCTTGTCTTTTGAAGATCATGTTCAACTAATTTTTACTTTTACTGGGAGTTCACTTTGGCATCAAAAATCAATTATAATGGTGAATCAAATATCTCAGATATTTCTTGCTTGTGGAGGCCAAATGATGGGGATTTGATTTGCAGTTACAGAGAGAAGGTAGAGAGAAGGTTTTTTAACTTCTTGGGAAATAATTCTAAGTGGACACATGTCAGTGGTGGAACAGATCTAGGAATTCACTTCTTGATATATCTAAGTTCTTTCTTTCTTTCATTGTAGGGGTTGGAAAATTTGGAAAGTTTTCTCTGGAATGAAGACATTTAGTAAAACTAGTCTTGGAATGGATGAAGTCTAGATGGAAGATCTAGGAAGTGCTAGTTCCAAACCATGAAGCTTTTGCTTTGGCTATGATACCCCCTTCACATCCCATTAGTTTCTCATTCCTGCCATTTTCTCTCTTGTATGAAAGCTTTTGTTCATTGTATAGCCTAGTTTATTAGATTCTTTATGAGTTAATTTCATACATTTTATGTATTATTTCAAGGAAATCAATACAAGGAATAGCAAATGTTTAGTTTCAGTTTGAATCTTGTCTCCTTTCTCAGTTGAGCTATGATGTTTTATGGTCTTTCAACAAAGAGCTAAGATCATAGTTGCAGTCCCTTAAATTTGTATGTTGCTTCATTGTTGCTTGTAATTCAAGGAATTATGTAAATGCTTCAGAGATTCAACAAGGTTACAGGTTTATTGAGGAGGATATCATGTAAGAATGAGATTTAGATCGAGCATTGATATCCAATTTACAAGGTAAATGGATAGATCTGGAGTCTTGGCATAAGATATGTGTTCTAGATATCCAAAATGCACGAGGGAGATTTGTGAATTACCCAATGGATGAGGCACTGATCTATTACAGGATCATAATTTTGTTGTTCATACATGGTTTTCATCCACTTTTCCCCACCCACATAAAATCAAATCAAATTCAAATCATCTTTACATTTTATGTTGAAGAAGCTAGAATAGTTTAACCCTCACTTAGCTTGTGCATTTCATAGAGTTTTAATTTTCTACTGCGCTTATTTATTACTGCATAAGTCATTAGGAGAAATAAGGGGTTTTCATCTGTAGTAAATAGGTTTAGATTTATGTTTAATTTGCACTGGTGCCATTCATCAAAACCTCAAGGTTAACCCACCTAGGTCTTGTAGAGCCTAAAGTGAAGAAGGGTCAAGCCTTATAGTTAGCTCGGTGTCTGAAATGATGTGCTGAAGATGGGAGTTAGCTGTGCCTAGTTGTGTCATATTCTCATCGGGGTAATTGGAAACCTACAACATTTTTAAACACCAATGAAATGGTGACTCTGCTGGGGATGTATTGAATTTGAATGATAGACAAACCTTGAGAATTTAAAAAGGAGATTCAATACAGTAGGAGAAGTGCATGAAAAAGTTGCAGGAGTAAGTTCTCTGATGTGTTTTTCTAGTTTTCTTATTCAAAATGTCATGCACCCCAATGATGCTTTGTTCAAGATAGCAACAGCTTTGATGGATTGAATGTAGATTGTGTTGATACTAAGTTTTATTTCTAGTCAATTTAACTAGTTGTGGTTTTCAAACTACTATTGTAAATTTTAGAGTCAAGAAAGTTATGTTTCATCTTTGTGTAGAAGTTTCAAATTCAATATAAATCTAAAGAGGTGGCATCTATCTATTGTAGTTTCAAATTAGTTTGTTCTATTTTCAAGACTAATGCAATTCATGTCTCACTTAATGTGAGTGGCAGCTCAAAGTTAATCTCTATACTAGTGTAGTTCTATACATGAATTGTGATCAGTTGTTGCAGGAGAAGAATAGATATGAAGATGTTGAAACATTCAAAAGGTTGGTAAGATTTGTGATGTGCTGGTTCAAAAGGTTTAGTAAAGAATTGATGATATTTTGGGTTTGCTATTGTAAATAGTGGACAAAGAACTTTCAACCATCCAAATCTTGAGATTTGCTACAAGTTCTGAATGAAAGTATTTATTGGTGAATGAGTTTCAAATTTTTGAAGAATGTCAAATTTCTCTTAATCAAGTATGCAATCAGTTAGTGAGAATTATAGATCTGTGAATATCAAAGGATATTTTTCATTTTGTTATGATGGCATACCTAGTTTCCCAAATAAGATCCCTGATGGAATCAGAGGGTATTTGCCAAAACTTAATAGGAACCAGTCTTAGTCAGCAAAGAAACATGTCCAAGATTTTTTTGACTTGATGTATGACTTTGATTTGTGCCATGAAGATCTATGGATGAGGTTGTTTGTGTAGACTTTGAAAGGAGATGAAAGAGATTGGTTCTCATGCTTGCCTACAACTTCAATTTCTTCATGGGCTGAGTTAAGTTCATCCTTCATTGAACAATTTGATGGGTGGGTAGATGTAAAATTAATTTTGGATAGACTGATGGAAACTCAAATTGAACAAGATGAGTTGATCCCAAGATTTAATAGTAGATTTTCTAAAATATTAATGGATATTCCTAAAAAATTTAGGCCCCATGATCAAATTTTTTTAGTTATTTATTTGGGCACATTGGGCCAAAAGATGGGTTTCTTATTGAGGGATAAACAACCACAAAGTCTATATTAGGCTTTTGAAATTGCAATGGATGTTGAATGCAATCTAAAATATGGAGTTATAAGAAGGCATACCCCTGCTGTTGTAAAAAATCTTGTTGAATTTTCAGAATTAAAAACATGTGTAGATGAGGTTTCTTTGTTACAAAGAAAAGATGATTCCATTCTTGCTAAATTGAATTCACATGTTTCCATGATTACATCAGTTGAGCATAAAGTTAGTCCACTTGATGAATTATGCATGCAAGATATAAATTTAGTTGTTCTTTCTTCTATTGGTGATTTGCTTCATGATGAAAACATATCGAATCAGGAAGAGGAAAGACACTCATCACAATATGAGGACAAAGAAGTTGAATGTTATGTGTCAAGTGATAAGGGTGAATTTGTTGATCTGGCATATTGTGAAGAAGCATCATATGAAGCTAATGATGAGAGTTGTTACTTGAGTCAAGGAGAGGATAGTCATAGTATATGTTCATCTTCATGTGAATCAGATGTAGGTTGGGAAGAAGAGAGAAATGACAAAAGTGAGTGCTCTTATGTAAGTAAAGGTATGAGTATTATTTCTAAATCTGAAAGTAATGTTTCATTTCCAAGTTATACAAGTCGGCATGAGTTTGAAAGTTGTGAAGAAAATTTGTCTACACAATATGAAGATAAAAAGGATTGTTTATAAGCATGGATTACCTAATTGTGTAGATGAATTTCTTGAGAATGAGTGCACTGATAAACAGCATACAAATGATTCTAAGGTTAATGCATCAGCACCTATTGGTAATATACATACTGATTTATTTACAAGATATTTGAATCATCTTAATGGAGACAATGAAAGAAACTTTGATTCATATTCTGCATGCTTTGTTAATGAAGTTAATGATGTGTCTTCGAATGATGATTCTAATTCTCCTTCTTCACATGATGGAAGTGTTCTTGATAGTGGTGTAAGAAATGGTTTCAAAGTGTACACTAACGCTTTGTATGATGAATATTCTGATGATGATCAACCTATATTTTGTCAAGATGTTCAACAAGGGTCATTACATGGAGTTAGCAACCCCTTGTTCGAAGAAGATAGGGAATTTTTAGATTTGATTGAGGATGGGCTTAATGATGATACTTTATCCTACTGCTGTAAGAGGTCAAATGGATCTTCTTCCAAGCGCAATGGTGAAATTATTGATGAGATTGCATCTCATGATATGAATAACAAGGTATTTGATGAGACGGTTATTAAAAATTTGCCTGCACCTTGCAGAGAATTCTTATGATGAATTATTTAATATGACTGATTTATTTGCTGATTATGAAGAATCATTGAAGGACTTTGGATTAGATTCGGACAATGATGAAATGTGTGAGTATAAATCTGATTGCTCCTCTGAGTACTATCCGGTTTTGCACAAAGATAAACAATTTGAAGGTATGTATGATCCTTTTCCTCAGATTGAGTATGAAGCCTTCATATTCAAGGTTAATAGCATGCATAAGTCATTAAATAAAGGAAAGTTTCAGTTTTAATCTGATATGTTTGAGCATGTTAATTAGAACTTTCATAATGAATAGTATGTGAGTGAATTAGTGAAAAATGGCAGAGCAGAAAGATAATTTTAATTCATGACGATCCCCTACTTCTGTGCAAAAAAAGAAAAATAATACTACCAAGCACAAGGAGTTGAAGTTCCCAAGACAGAAGTTTGAGATTAAAACTTCAAACAAATTTGTGTTATTGGATAATGTAGAAGACTCTAATATACATAAGGGCCAAATAGAAAAGCATAATAAATCCCCAAAATAGAGGATGAACCCTCCCAATGTCAAACAAATCCCTGTACACCATTGCTCTTTAAACAATCATCTTCTAGCATATTTCACAGTCAATATTCTAGAGGATCAATTTAGAGTATTCCAGCTTACCAAATATACCCAGATCTTCCAAGGTCAACCAAGCTCATGGTTTGATATTCCCATTAGGGAAGAGCTTCCTCCTTTCTCTACACCTCCTAGAAATAAACACACATTAAATTGTACCCCAAATCACCATGGTTCATATATTCTCCCACATCGATAGTGGGAGTTCTCAACCCCTAGGGCCTACTTGGATCTCAAGGGTAGAGAGTCTCCCATAGAGGTGGTTCCTTCCATTTCCCTACTTGGGGATTGCATAGAAGATGCCTGGTTTGAATGCCAAGAGAGTGGAATATATGCAATCTGGTGTGGACCAAAAAAAGATCTACTCCTTTCATCCAACTGGTTAGTGTAGACACCTAAAAACCTTTAGAAAATAAAGTATTTTTATTTTTTGAAAAATTCCCGATGACATCATCATTTATTAATTAATTATTTATTTAATTTATTTATTTATTTTTATGCCATTAAATCCCTTTATCTTAATTAAAAATATTTAATTAAGGAATCCCTCCCAAAAATGTTTAAATCTTATTTAAACATTATTTCCTTATTTATTAATTATTTAATTAATAAATTGATCAAAAAATTGAAAAAAAATTTAAAAAAATTTGTTGCCCAAAACTTGGCCAATTTCCTTAAGACCACTAACCTCTTCCAAAATCTTCTAATCCTTCTTTAATTTTGATTAAAGGCTAATCCCATCATTTCCTACCCCTAATCCCAACTCAAAATATTTAATTAAGATTAAATATTAATCCTCATTTTTATTAAAAAAGTTTTAATAAATATCTCCTCAACCCAAACCCTTGAAATAAATAAAACTTTATTTATTTCCTAAAAATCTAATTTATCTTCATCCTAAGAAGTTCTAGACTCTTCTAGAAAGTCTTCATCCTCATCCTAGGAAGTTCTAGACTATTCTAGAAAGTCTTTATCCTCATCCAAAGTCTAGACTCTTCTAGAAGATGTCTTTAAACCTAATCCTAATCCCCTCCTAACCTTGTCACAATCCCTAAACATGGGTTAAGACTTACTAACCCAAGCCAAAGTTAACAAATATCTCCTCCTTTACCCACCCTCATTAAATGCCATCCACTTGCCTATCCCTAAGCTAATCCTAAACCATCCTAATCCATCCTCTAATCATTTGCACAATCCTAAGCAAGCTTAAATCACTCCTAATCAAGCCCAAGTCAAAATTCCTCTCATCTAATTCAAAATATCTCAACCATAAAACTTTTTGAAGCCCACTAGGCCATAAATGACTCTTCAAAGCCCTTTTATTGTTCTTACAATCTATTATGAGGGTCTTTATGAAGATTTTATCCTTTGAGCCTCCTTTGTTGACTCATCCTTCCCCTTTCCTCCATCCTCTCACCCTGTGACATGTGTCACTCCATGATTGGCTATAAAGAAGCACAATCCATGTGCTCTCCTATCATATAATCTGAGCCCTCCATGAGCTTTTTCCCATCCTTGCATCTTAGCCCTCAATCCCTCAAGCCTCTTGCCTATAAATTGGATCCTTCCCCTTTGCAAAACAACACAATCCATGAAGTAAAGTCATAATGCCATTTTAAGAAGCCATTTTACATCAAAACCATACACTCACACCCAAATTCCAACTCCATTTGAAGCTCTTTTTGAAGCATAAGCTTGAGCATACATCCTATCTATTTAGAAAAAGCCACTCAACAAGAGAGCTTCTTATTGAGAGAGCCCATTAATGGCTCATATTCTCAATTGAGAGCTCATCTTAGTCTATCTTGAAGTTTATGAATTTTATTTAGTTTGTAGAAGCTTTATTTAAATTTGATTTCTATTAGCATACTAACATTGCTCATATATATTTTGGCACGCCCAGTGGGACCCCGCATGGGTCATCTTAATTAGCTTTTTTAGTTAAGTTTTGTATCTCATTTGCTAATTTTGTCTAATTTTTCTTGTTTTTGTGATTGGTAGGATTGTATAAATTGGTTTTGTAGGTCCACATGAGCATGAAGAAGACAAAGGAATTCATAGTCTATCTCATAGTATTTGCATATTTTCAAGCTTATAGGTGGACAAAGCACTTGGACTTCTTCTTCCTCTTCTTGTCTATATTCTTCTTATTCCATCTACTTCTTCTTCTTTTTCTTGTGGGAGATCTTGGCCATTTTTTTTTAAGGAAGCAAAATCATACACACTTCTTTTTAGTGCTTAAAATGAACCCCCAAATCATACTTAAATAAATCCATTAAAAAATTAAAAATTTGTAAAAAAGAAAAAATCTTTTAACAAGTGAAACTAAACCAATCCAATCATTTGCATCCTTGCAACATCAAGGTTTTAGATGCATTCATGCAAAGTTAGGAACACTTCATTTTTGGGAATTTAAAAAGAACTTCAAGTTTCCATTTCAAAAGGTTCAAAATCAACACTAAGTGCACACTAAAATCTAAATCAAACTCAAAGCATCAATCAAGGATAAAATGAACCTCATTTGCAAATATTTTAAAGTTCTTTTAAAAATCTCATGAAAGCTAAGAGTCCTAAATGGTTGCCAAAAATTGTCCTAAAAGCTGTGTTATTTGTTCCAAACAAATGTCTTGTTGCAAAATCTTGAATGTTTCTTAGGTTTTTCATGCATCAAAACAACCTAGGAATATAATTTTTGGGCTTAAAACATACAAACTAAAACACAAAATCTTGAATAAAAACCAAAGTCCAAAGAGTCATTTTCACTTTTGAGTCCAAAAAAATCTTGAATGATCTAAGGTTAAAACAAAGCAATTAAAAGTTCTTAAAACAACACACATAATCTCAATCTTGAATGCTCAAAGGAAAAAACTTGAATGTTTAACCACTTGTCTTTGAATGCATGTTGCTAAAATCACTCTTGAGTGTCATGGATTAGAATCAAGTTTTTTTTTTTTTAATGAATGCATGATTAAAACAACGAATCCAATCTTGAATGCCATAGATCAAATAATCATCTTTTGGAGTATAAAAAGAATCTACATTTTTGTAATCTTTTAAGCTATAAAAACAAATAAAAATGCTTTGAGTGAGTTTTTCATTGGACTCACCCTCTTTAGTCACCCATCAATTTAACCATTGGTTGTAATCTCAGCACCATCTATGGGGATGGGTCCACCTAAGAGGGTGTTAAGTGCTCCATGCAAATCAAACTCCACTCACTTGGGTTTTTAGTGGTTTTTCTAAGTTAAAAAATTCCTTGAATGTGCATTAGTCTCGCTAACACTTCATTTGGGCATAAAAATTGAACAACTCTTGACGTGGAGGGCCTCCGGGCACATGCTTGACAAATCGAGTTTCACATATCTTTGTTTTGGGCTTAAAACAAACTCACACTCAATCTTGAATGCCTAACAATCAATGAACATTGCATGGTTTGGACGCATTTTCAATGACACTCACATTTCTTATGTTGACGGTCTCTCAACTTTCATTATGCTGACGATGCTGTCAAATTGGAATGAACATTGTATGCCATAATCACAAGTGTCTTCAATCATAGCTTACAAAATCTAAATCATCAATTGGAATAAACGTGTGTCTTTTAAAGCCCAAAATCATGTATGTGGTCTTGTTTTACACTTTTTAGGAGGCCGGCTTGGGGATTTCATCACCCCTTGGGATGACCTCAACTCCAATGTTCTGACAGAGTATAAAAATTGGGAGGTGAATCCAAAGACACCTCTCTTGGAATCAAGATTTTGTCACTCGAGCTAAGCCTCAAGGTACTTTATACCCTTGAGAAGTGAAAGAGGAGAAGTGGGTTACCGCTCCTCTCGGCTGTGTGACATCTTTTTGGTTTCATCTATGGTTTTGGGCCTCATGTACCTTGCATATATCGAGGACTTCCTAGCTATAACAAACTTCATCCTTGTAGAAAGCTTCCTAGGATGTTGGTGTGCTTGACGTGCTTGCTCCAAAATTTTGTCTGCTTGTTTGTTCATAGCTTTTGAATGAATGTTTGCCAACTTTGGTCAAAATCCCAAAAAAGCACAAATCTCCCAGCTCAAGGCATACTTAGCATAGTCACTGCCTCATCAAAAAATCATCCAAGCTCCCCCGCTGCAACCAAATCTATCTAGTTCCTTGCTTTAGAACAATCCCAAATCCAAAGTCTCTCTAAATCATCCCCCCTAGCTAGCTAGCAACCCAATCCAAAATTACACCCAAGCCTTTAGAGAGTTGTTGTCATTCTGCTAGAATTTGCTATCCAATCAATCTGACCAATCCACCAGCCTCACCAAGGTTATCCCTTTGATAGAGCTTTGTCTAGGGTAATCTAGCTTTGTCACTTGTTATCCCTCATCACCTTGAGCTAAAGGTTGGGATCCACAAGTGGTCAATCTCATGTCATGCCCATAGGATCATTAGTATATCCTTAAGTTGACAGAATCTCCACCAATCTAGCACATAGGAAAGCAAAACTCTCACTTTTTGACAGCATGCCCTTGAAGTCTTCCATCCACAAGAAAGGCAAAAATCTCCAGCCAATCCTCCTTAGTTCTATCATACAGCTTTGACTCTCCCTAGGAAATCCTTCATCAGCCAATCCAAAATCTGTGCTTAATCCAAATCCAACCATGATTTTCCGTGTTCATCCATATGCAAGACCCCATCCCCATCCGACTCATCATCAAAACATGAAATCCCAAACCTATCATGATGTGTTCGGTCATATTGTCCTTGCTCCTGCCACCTCCTATTCCAATGATGATGAAAATCTTGTTGACTATGACGGGTATATTGAAAGCCTTAGAAAAATTCCCCCAAGCATCCCACAAAATCCATGCATTCTTCCAAACTATCTAGTCATGCCATCTAATATCCCAGCTTCTCCTCCATCACCCAATCAACCAAGCTTCCAATCTTCCACCCCCATCACACTAGCTATTCCTGTCAATCCACCTCCACCTTCAACACATGAGTCTCCAAGGAATCTCCTAGAGGAAATACAAGAAAATTCACTTCCAATAGTCGATAAGCCATGTCATCTAATCCAACCATGTGAAGTAGTCAGTAATGAAGCTTCCCCATCTATAATATCACCTCCATCTCCCATAGCTATCATCCCCATACCATCCACCAAATTTCTTAAAATCCTTCCACTTCTCGCTAGCATCAAAATCCCACCATCTGTCAAAACCCTCCAAATCCTATCCACATCACCTCCAAGCATTTCCCAAATCTCCCATAATGACCCTTATGCATCCATCTTCTACTCACCCATCTCCACTACTGAATCTCCCATCTATCCATCTGTTGCCTTTGAAGAGTCCATCCCTTCACCTCCTATCGCACCATCCACTCCAAACCAATCTTATCAAGATCCTGCCCAAAAGCATGTTGACATCCCCCAAAGCATAAATGAAGATATCATCGTACCATGTCTTCCATCCATAGTGTAGTCACTATCCCCTCCATCTCCAAAACCTCAAGCCATACCTCCTCTACTGCAGGATATCTTTTCATCCCATCAGCTAAATCAAGATCCTATCCAACCATCTCCTCCACTCTATGCTTCTATCTTACCACCTATCCAAGCTATTTCACCATCTATAATATACCCTCTTGATTCACTTACATTCATCCATAGTGGCCTCCTCTTAGCATAAGAATTAAGAATAGTATCTCCCTATTGTAGTACATCTGATAAAGCACTTCCACCATTTTCTACAAGCAAAAAGTATCCTCAGCTAGTTCAAATGCTCAATCGATGGCATTATCAAGGTCAAGGTTTAGGACCACAAGAGCAAGGAATCAGAAAGCCTATTATTGCATAAAAAAAATCTAGGATTTCATGGTCTTGGATATGTATCCAAAGGCTCACCATCTAAAGGTGTTGGTACACCACACCCCCAAACCAAGCCTATCTCCAAACCCCCCATGCCAACCTCCCATCACTCCTTCAAGAAATCTTATGTCATCCCCCCTCCACCATCTTTGCAACCTAAAACAACCTACCATATCCCCCCTTCATCTGCTAAATCCATTTTGGGTCCCTATGTCCCAAAATCTACCATCCTCCATCCTCCTATCAGCCATCATTCAAATCCTATTCCCTCCATTCCTATGCAAGATCATAAAATTCACATATCAAAGCACATCATCCATCATCATCCCCCTACATGCTCTCCCATATCCTCTCCATCTCACAAAGCTTCTCCTAACCATCTTCCCAAAGCTTACCACAACAATGTAAATGCCAACTTCAAAATGCATAAAACTAAAAATCCACATCCTAGGCAATCATATGTCTATTCTAAAAGACATACTCCAAAAAGGAAAAATCCAATCAAAGAATGCAAAATAATGCAAGAGCCTATGAAAAGAAAATCCAAAACCATGTGGATCCCAAAGAAAAAAGTTGAAATCCAATGCATAATGGCATCCACCATTGCTAATCCTCCATCCAGTGACTCACGTCCCCCATCTCCTAACTCCATCTTGGGTGCCTATATCCCCAAGAGCACTTCCACAAATCCTCCATCAAGCCCCCATCTACCATCTATTCCCCATCCACTTTTTTCACACCCGTCCCAACATGTGCCAATGTTGATCCTACAAGCATCTCCATCTCATGCTCTTTTCTAGCCTTTTCATCCCTCCATCTCCTACCATCAATCCCATCTAATTCGATCTATTGCATAAATCACACATTCGATGTACCAATAGCTAGCAACAAAATTAAACATTCCAACAGCCAGTGAAAAATCCCAAAAAAAACAAAAACAGTAGAAGAAAGCCAAAATCATTCTAGCTAAGTCCAAAGTCAAAAAGTCAAAAAGTCAAAAAAATAAATAAAGAAAAATAAAGCATCCACTGGTGAAAACTTGGCAATTCAAGCGCCTTGGACAAGTACCATGATGAAAACTTGACAAACAAGCATCATGCATAATCTAGCCATCCCCAGCTTAGCCTATCATCCTCATGCTTTTGGCCGCATCTTGACATCCAACTCCATCTTCCAATCTATACACCTATCCTCCATCCTCCAGCTTCCATCTCACACCATCCACTGATCTTCTACAGCTTCAACTAATTATCCCAGCTATCATCCATCTCCCTAGTGCCTTTCGCTTTTCCATCCTAGCTTGAATCCTATCACATCCATCATAAGACCTCCTTCCGCATGTTATCTTCTGATTGGGGGCACTATATTCCTTGGAGATCTTGTCTTGTCCATCCTCCCTTGTCATTGGTATCTAGCTCTAGGCTATCCTCATGCAAACCCAATGTCATCTCTTTATATCCATCATAATCCTATCTATCTACCATCCTATCCAGCCATCTCATCCTGCTCCTCTAGCTATCCTTGGTCACAAAATCTCTCATCATCATTGGATGCATCCTGCCAAATCCATATCTTTCACTATCACCCCACCCTTGGCTTTTGCATCTTGCACAACATCGAACCATCTTGCTATCCTATCATCTTGAGCTTTAGCCTACTTGTAACTATCTTGGTTAGCTTCAGCTTGTACATCCTCTTTAGCTTAGTACCATTGTGTCTATCCAGCTTTTGTGTCAGTTCCTCCTTAGTCAGCATCTTGCACACATCGCACATCTTGGTTAGCTATTCCAATGCATCCTTTAGCTAGATCTCTTGTCACCAAAGTGTTATCCTTCTTAGTTCAGATTGCCAAACACATCACTCATCCAGATACACAAACTTAGGTGCTCTCTGATAGATCCTTGTAGGATATAGCTTTCCTCATGTCTGATCTTGGTCCGTTAGTACCTTGTCCTACCCATCTCGTTGGAAAATGTTTCTCTTTTGGATTTTCACTTTCTTTTGATTTGGAATCTTCCCTTTTGGCTCTTGAAGCATCTTTTCAAAACAATCTTTTTGTTCCCTCCTCAAAGTTGCCACGATCTTCCATATCATGATATACTGCGAATGGGGCAATCTGGGCGTCAGGTTTTGATCAAGTCTTTTGTTTGTTTTTCTTTTCTGCTTTTGGGTTACCCAGTGTCGGTTCCACTCTAATTCTTTTGAGATTCAGGTGTAATGCTGGGGCAATCCTTGCATGTTTGTTTTGAGTCAGTCCGTCAGTCCTTTGGACAATTGGTGAAAAGTCCTTGATGTTCTTGGTAACCTTGGTAATTAACCAACAGTCCTATAGCAAATCTAGTGCTCAACTACATGGTGATACTTCTCTTTGAAGTATCCCCCCGCTCAAAAAGCTTCAATGGTTTTGTTTCATCTCCATTAGCCCCCATCCATATCCAACATCTGTCTCTCCTACCCCAGCTTATGCATCAGTATCTCTTTGAATCACTCCTCACCTTTAGCTTTAGGGATCCACAATCCTAGTCTTAGAGATCCACCAATCCAAATCAATCCACCAAGCCTCATCTTTCGAGATCCACAATCCTACTCTTAGGGATCTCCGAAACCCATCTTCTGCCAATCTAACTCTTTGAAATCCTGTTGCATCAATTTTTTAATCCCCTCATACATCTCCCCATCCTAGATTCCTTTTATAGCACTCCGCTCCTTCATCCTCTGCAATCCCTAAGATCTTAAGCTTGCTTCCTCTTGTGCCTCTAATTCTCCCTTTATCATTCTCCCGTAGTGAGAGTTTGAGCTAACTAAACCTCTTCTCTTAAGCCAATCTGAGTCTTCTTGCTCATCTCAGATTCTTGTACTCTTCAAGAAGTCGTTGAGCCTCGCTTTCTCTCCCCACTACCTTCTTGAGGGGGCATCTTGTAGTCCATTCTCTCCTCTTCTGCTCTAGCCTTGGGCATCTTATTTTCTTATCTTTGATGCCATGCCACTGGCAGCATCACATCAAAGAGGGGCAAAATGTAGACACCTAAAAACCTTTAGAAAATAAAGTATTTTTATTTTTTGAAAAATTCCTAATGACATCATCATTTATTAATTAATTAATTATTTTATTTATTTATTTATTTTTATGCCATTAAATCCCTTTATCTTAATTAAAAATATTTAATTAAGGAATCACTCCCAAAAATGTTTAAATCTTATTTAAACATTATTTCCTTATTTATTAATTATTTAATTAATAAATTGACCAAAAACCCAAAATAAATAAATAAATTATTTTTTGCCCAAAACTTGGCCAATTTCCTTAAGACCACTAACCTCTTCCAAAATCTTCTAATCCTTCTTTAATTTTAATTAAAGGCTAATCCCATCATTTCCTACCCCTAATCCCAACTCAAAATATTTAATTAAGATTAAATATTAATCCTCATGTTTATTAAAAAAGTTTTAATAAATATCTCCTCAACCCAAACCCTTGAAATAAATAAAACTTTATTTATTTCCTAAAAATCCAATTTATCCTCATCCTAAGAAGTTCTAGACTCTTCTAGAAATTCCTCATCCTCATCCTAGGAAGTTTTAGACTATTCTAGAAAATCTTTATCCTCATCCAAAGTCTAGACTCTTCTAGAAGATGTCTTTAAACCTAATCCTAATCCCCTCCTAACCTTGTCACATTCCCTAAACATGGGTTAAGACTTACTAACCCAAGCCAAAGTTAACAAATATCTCCTCCTTCACCCACCCTCATTAAATGCCATCCACTTGCATATCCCTAAGCTAATCCTAAACCATCCTAATCCATCCTCTAATCATTTGCAAAATCCTAAGCAAGCTTAAATCCCTCCTAATCAAGCCCAAGTCAAAATTCCTCTCATCTCCTTCAAAATATCTCAACCATAAAACTTTATGAAGCCAACTAGGCCATAAATGACTCTTCCAAGCCCTTTTATTGCTCTTACAAGCCATTATGAGGGTCTTTATGAAGATTTTATCCTTTGAGCCTCCTTTGTTGATTCATCCTTCCCCTTTCCTCCATCCTTTCACCCTATGACATGTGTCACTTCCTGATTGGCTATAAGGAAGCACAATCTATGTGCTCTCCTATCATAGAATCTGAGCCCTCCATGAGCTTCTTCCCATCCTTGCATCTTAGCCCTCAATACCTCAAGCCTCTTTCCTATAAATTGGATCCTTCCCCTTTGCAAAACAACACAATCTATGAAGTAAAGTCATAATTCCATTTTAAGAAGCCATTTTACATCAAAACCATACACTCACACCCAAATTCCAACTCCATTTGAAGCATAAGCTTGAGCGGACATCTTATCTATTTAGACAAAGCCACTCAAAAAGAGAGATTCTTATTGAGAGAGCCCATTAATGGCTCATATTCTCAATTGAGAGCTCATCTTATTCTATCTTGAAGTTTATGAATTTTGTTTAGTTTGTAGAAGCTTTATTTAAATTTGGTTTCTATTAGCATACTAACATTGCTCATATACAGTTAGAAGATAATAGCGGATCTCAGGTAAGTATTTCTTTCTTTTATGATAATGTTTTGTACTTAAAATTTAGTAATAAAGATGTTAAAAATCAATTCATTAAAGTCTCTGAGTGTTTGTTCATGGGGCATGCTATTAAATTCATTGCTTGGTCTCCCAAATTTTAATTTAGGAAAATTGGATATTATATGTCTGTTATGGTTCAACATTATGTCAATACCTCTAGAGTTAAATCATTTAGAGATTTTGAAATCCCTTGGATTTGGATTAGGAGAGCTCTTAGGTTTAGAAGCTTCTTATCAGAATGATAACAATATTAAAATGCTAATTAAGACAAATCTCAATCAATCAATTCAAGGCTTAAGGAAAATTGTTACCAAAAAAGCTTCATATGTTTGTTGTCTACACCCCTACAAAGGAGATATCACAGAGATTCTTAAAGTAGAAAAGGCCAAAAATATAGATTTTGAAATGATTCCATACACATCAGACTTTGAAAGGTTATTCCCTAAACTTAAAGATTAGAGAAGGAAATTGCGGACCATGTTATGCTGCCTAGATCCCAAGAACATGGAATATAATCATATTAAGGAGATCATCGAGTCCCAAAATATAAGTAGGACTAATTACAAGGTCAATTTAGAATCAAAGAGTAGGCTCAAATTAGTTATTGTTCACAACCTAGTTTTGGAATCCCTAGTTGACATTGAGGGCCCAATCAATAGTAATCAGGGGTTCAATCAAGAATAAGAACACACAAAAAGTATAGCAAAGAAGTAGGAATCTCCAGCACTAATTGGAAGTACTAAAAAGATGAGAAATGAATTTGCTTTAACGGTAACCAAGGAAAAGATCTGTGCTAACCCAGATAATATGGATATATTCAATGACATGTGTGTAAATCAATAGACTAAAGAATTAGAAGTTGTTAAGGATATAGATATCAAAGACATGGAAAATTAGATGTTAGTTGATGCAAATCTGAACTCAAAAGAACTTGTCACATTTACTTGTGAAATCTCCATAGATAATCAATGTTAGAAATTGATGCCTCAAGCTAACACACCTACCAAAAAAGGACTTCAAAAGGCACCTACGTTTTGGCAAACTCCATCAAAATTTTGAAGCTCTCCTTTTACCCCAACATAGTTGCATGATAAAGAAAATAATTTGAAAGGTGAGGACTCTTTGGCCAAAAAGGTACAAGATTTCCTAGAAAGAGAAGACTACTCAGAGGGAGTCATGTATGGTGAAATCTCAAGAGATTAGAATTTGGAGTAGCTTGCTAATGAATTAGTTTAGGTCTTTAACTTTGATACAAGCAACAATTGTTTGGAGGCCCAAAAGGTAGATCTAATCCAAAGAATCATCAAATTGGGGTGCAGCACCTATACTTGTGATGATCTAAGAAGGGATTTAATAAGTATAGAGGAAGAGGATTATACTAGAAAGAAAGCACTAAATTCGGATAGAAAGACATCAGACATGGGATTTATTGATGAGAATGTGACAAAATATTTTCAAGATAATATGATCAGCAAGATCATTAGTGAACTAGAAGATGAAGATATAGTTTGGAAAGACCATCATGTGCAGACTAATAAATTAAAGTATGTGAAAGTTACAAAGTGTCTTGGGATCCAGTAGAATTAGGATAGTTTGAGCTCTCCCAATTATGGCAAGACCAAGGGTAAAATGGGTAGAATATCCCTAAAGGATTTGAGAGAAGCAGAAGGACTTGGCAGAGAGTAGTAGAAAATTGATTAGCTTTTCAATGTTGGGAAGGGGAAGACCCTTCCCAAAGAGACATGAAGCTTACTACATGGAATGCTAGGGGACTAAATGCCCCTAGCAAAAAGAGGTTGGTAAAACAAAACCTTAAAGCCTTTGAATCTAATATTATATTAATTCAAGAAACTAAATTGAATCAAGATGAAGCTTTTAAATTAAACAAAATGTTAGGATTGTGGAGTACTATCTTCCAAGAATCTACCTTCTATTTCTATTTCTATTTTCTATTTCTTAATAATTTCCATATTTAGGTATTTCATCAGAGTAGTGCATGTCAAGGTCAACTTTCTAGGGCACAATTATACCCTAGGGTACAATTGTGCCCCACTAACTAGGTCAAGGTCAACCTACCCTTAAAAAAGAAAAATATTTCTAAGTTTTGTAAGATCTTGCAATTTCCATTCAAGAGCATGAAAATTGACAATTTTCAAGATCATTTGAAAGGTTTTTCAGCCAATTCTTTTTCGGAGGTAAGTACCTTGTTTATTCATTTTAATATAAATTTCCTATAGTTACATACCATATCATAAGAATCTAAACATATGTGTAAAATATGGTTTAGGGTCTCCTTCATGTGCATTATTCTAATCCCTATTCATCATCCATATTTTACTCTATATACTATGGTGAACCCGACACACTTATCCCCTATTGTTTTGTGGAAATAGATGCCCTATTGTGTTTTTTGGTCTTGTGTGTTCACCTTCACTATACATTTTGGTGAACCTAATACACTTACCCCCTTTCTTTTCTGGAATTACATGCCCTACTATGTTTTTTGGTGTTAGATTTCTTTTATGCTTTTGCATTTATATTTCAAAAATACAAAAAATTTACAAAATTTCTTCAAAAATACGAAAACATTAAAATTTTTCATGCTTTGTGGAATTAGATACCCTATTGTGTTTATGGTATTTGATTTCTTTTGATGTGTATAAATTTCATTTGAATGCATCTAGATCTATTTTATGCATTTCTTTATTTTTTATCATGTTGCACAAGTTGTTTCAAATGTTTTCCAAATTTTCTTCTATAACTCTTGGGATTACACAACATTATTCTCTTACTTTACCATTGCATGGTGTCACAACTAGAAAGATTCTATTGAGTGTGTGTGATTTTTCTTTATCCTCTTTTGAATTACCTTGTAAGGATGTATTAGAGCAAGAAGATGACCTTAATCTATCTCTCCATCATATTTCTCTTTATGGAGATGAGTTGTGAATTGATGTTAATTCTTCTCCTAATATATGTCCTTTCTATAAGCATACTTTAGAATATAATTTACCTTCCTCTCCTAGGGATCAAGCTTTAATTAATTGTGGTGTTCCTACAATATGCTTTATTGATAGGGATGATAATCCTCCTATTTGGAATGAACCTTTGGATATGGATGTTGATTACTCTCTTCCTCATGAAACCATTGTGGATGATCCTATGGATAAAGACATTGATTTATCCCCTCCTTATGAAGAATATTTCATATAAGAGGTTGATTTATTAATGGATGACACATTCATACATGATGATAACTCTTTTTCTAAAACACACTCCCCTTATGTAGACATTTTAGTGAAAGAAGATGACATTATAGATCCTTAAGCTCCATTTGGAAATCCTTCTAGTGCTGAGGCATTAGCAGAGAATGACATGACTTCCCTTAATGCTATCCCTCTTAGTGATGATCTTATGGAGAATCATGATTCTACTTCATCTTCTCCTAGGATGTCTTCTTTACCTCCTTCTTATGAATTTGTTTGTAGAGTTGAGATGACTAACATGGTTTATCCAAAACCTTTGTTGACTATCAAAGGTTCTCCTCACATTACTATCATAGGAAAACCTATTAAATCTTTAGAGTTTTTTAGTGACCAAGATTCTATAGCTCACACATATCGTACAAGGAGTAACCTTCAACCTAATCTTAGTATGGAGTATGATTCGATAAACCAATTGTAAAATACCCTTTCCAAGATTCTTTATGGGAGCTTCTTCAAACTTCACCTACCTACTATGAAGCCTTGCAAATAGCTCTACCAACTCTTCCCACTCCACCTCCTAATGAAGAGAACATCAATAACTTCTTGCAATGCATGAATACTACTCTATGTTCTTGATTTTATGTTTATTCAAAAGGATTTACCTTCTAAAGAAGTTCAAAATCAATATGATACTCTTATGGTGGTTGTTACTGTCAATAAAAGTATCATTTTTAGGACCTTTATTGATAATCGATTTGAGCTTAATGTTTTTAGCATGGACATGCTCAAAGCAATTAACATCGATCTTTCTACTATTCAATTTGATAATTTTCCTATATGTAGCTTTGGTAACATTTATAAGAATACTTTAGGAATCATTATCTTACCTATTAGAGTAGGTTTGGTCATCTTGAATACACCTATTCATGTTATTCCTAGACCTCTCAATTATAACCTTTTTTTGGGCAGACCTAGGTTGCATGAGATTCATTCTATAACTTCCACCCTTCACCATAAAGTAAAGTTTATACATAACAACAATATGTGTAGTGCCTGCCCCTAGGTCGCATTTTCATTATCATTGTCAAGCTCTTTTAAGGCTAGTTTTATGTTTATGGTTAGCAGCATTGTTTTGAGACTATCAGATATTGTGCTATTGATTCAGTTGATATGTGATGAGATTACTTAGACTTTACATTTCATGTATGCATGATGATTATTTTCAGTGTTTGTAGTTATTTATGATGATTAGATAGATGGTTTATTTTGCATGTTTTCTTATGGATACTTACCCCATACTTGCATGTGAATGGTGTGTGTGTTTGTTCTTATGCATGGCATATCTGATGTGGTTAAGGAAGGGAGTCGTAGTCACCTGCTAGTCGGGATCTACACGATGCACCACTTCCTGCCATTGTTTGTTTAGTTTAGTATATATTGTGCTTGTACATGCATGGTTTTTATGCAGGTTGCAAGTACTGGGTATCGACTTCCTTGAATTGCCAGGATGAGCGTACTCTATAGCATTATCTCAATGATAAGAGAGGGGAGATAAATTCTCAAGTCCAAATCCTAACACTTTAAGACATTTGTCCTAATTGGAAATTAGGACAAGTATCTGAGTTGAGTACCCTCTAAATACGTTGGATAACATAATTCGTGATATAAACCCTTGGTTTGATTTTGTATGTATTTTGGCTATGATGGATTTTCATATTTTACACTTATGAGTCTTTGGAGTATTTTCTATTAATTAAGCCTAATTAAAAGATTTAATTAATGGTTTAATTTAATAGAAAATTAATATGATATTTTAATATTTAATTAATTGGAAAATTAATTAAATAAAATAATTAAATTTGAAGATAAAAGTTATAAGTTTAAATTTGGAATGTGACAATATTTATTTTAATAATAATATATTTGGAGTTCATTTTTAAATAAATGACTAAATAATATTATTATTAAAGCTAGTAAATATTTTAGCAATTAAGTTTTGAAAATGAAATTTAAAAGTGGAAAATATATTAAAATCATTAAAAGATTCTAGATTTCATGTGATTAAAATATAAATATATTAAGATTAAACAAGTGGATTTATTAAAGTTAGTACATGGGATTTAAAAATAAATAAATTAAATTGAAAAGAGTAGAGTAAATATTATATTAATTAATGTGCATTATTTTAATGTTTGCTCACATAGGAGTTTGCAAATTCTTGAGAGTTGTCATGTAGACAACAAAGAAGTTTGCACTCTAATAATGCACAAGTTGTCTACACTTAGGAGTTAGCATTTTATTTGAGCACATGGTGTCTACAACCTTATGACTCATCTAGAAGGTTGGAGAAGACCCATGCTTAGCTGTCATGCTTATCTTCTTGTTGTTTCTAGAGACACTCTAGATGCATCTTAGAGGCCTTTAAATAAAGGCTCTCCTAGTGTGTTTAGACAAGCTTAAATGGAAGCTTCAAAGCTTACATGCTCATATGCTTCTCCATGCCCATATGTTTCTACATGCTCATATATTTCTACATGCTCATATACTTCTACATGCTTCTATGCTTCTTCTAGCACTTCTAGTCACTTGGAGGATTCGGTTGGCTTGGGTCTTGGAGGAATTGCAAATGATGGAGAAAGAAGGGATTTTCTATGGACTTCTGAGGCATGGCAAATTAGCATCAGTGTCCAGGTGCACTCGTGATATTCGCATATTCTCTTTGCACGATTTCTCTTCCTATCTTCATCGTGTCTGTTATATGTGTTTGAATACTCTTTGTGATTGAATCTACAATTTGAAATTGGAATCTAGTTATGTATGTTATTTGGTTTCAAAGAAAACATTAGAAAACCCTAGCTTCAATTTAAAATGGGTTTGGGTTCGAATTAGAATCAAATTGAGAAATGATGATTTCAAAATTTATAGTTAAACCTATTGGATGGATTAATGGATATGTTTAGAAAAAAATTATTTAAAAGGGAAAATTCTTGTTTAGAAAAGCCCCTTTTGTTTAAATCTAAGTATATGTTCTCTTTTGTAAAATCTGCATATATATATTTTAAAATGCAGTGATAATTGATAACAAATTTTGTATATATATATATATATATATATATATATATATATATATATATATATATATATATATATATATATATATATATATATATATATATATATATATATATACATATATGTATATACATACATATACATATATACATATACATATATGTATATATTTTGTAATTCACAGTGAGTAACTTTATTTATAAAATTCGAATCATATATGGTAAAAGTGTTTATTATAAATTGTATTAAAAAAAGAGGGAAATCGTTTATTTAAAAATGTTATACATATATATTAATACTGGGGGGGACGGACCCGTGCCCTATACTCCCCTCTGTCCTAATGGCGATGGCAGTCGTAGGGTACCTGAGTATCGTAGTGTACCTGCAACAGATCCTTTACTGCCGCACGGCATATATTATACGGCCCAACGATTTAATAATCGCTAAAAACTTTCGCAGGGGCTTTGTTGATATGCAATTTCAATGTATTATTTTTTAAGGAGTTTGTTTATTACATTTTGTAAATGATGTTTGAAATCGAATTTTTAATTCGATTTTCTTTTATGATTTTAAATGTTAGTAATGGTTGTATATTAAATATTAGTACATATATATATATATATATATATATATATATATATATATATATATATATATATATATATATATATATATATATATATATATATATATATATATATATATATATAATGTGAATGAAATTTTAAATATGTAAGATTTTTAATTAGAATTTTATTTTAAATTAAGGTTACTAAGAATATTTTGAAATTAAGAAAATATAATGGAAATGAATTCATGTTATCATGACTGAAATTAAGTTGGCGATTATTATATTTAGAATCATAAAGGATTATTTTAGATAAATGATTGCCTTTGAGGTGCATGAAGGAAATTATAAATTATTTATTTGATTATTTATCTTAATGACTCGTATAATGGGAATGTAGCTTAAGGAAGTTATATTCAACTACTAGTGACATTGTTGTTAGCAAAATAATGAAGAATCTACCATCATAGATTTATTTTAATATAACTTGTTATTAAATTATTATCAACTCAAATGTTAATGAAATGGAGTATAGTTGATTATCAATAATACGGGTTTGTTAAGAAAATGTTAGTATACTTGTTATTAAATGTTAACAAGTCATTATTATTATTAGTTTTTGATGAGTTTATTATTTATTAATGTTTTTTGGGTGTAACAAACTATTAATAAATAATGGTATAAATGGTTTAAATAGTTATTAGTTAATGATTGAAGTTCTATAAAAGATATTAATCAATTTAAATTGATTAATAATTTGGAGGAGTATTAATTAATTGAATTATAAACCAACGTACATAGGGGAAAACTATTTTGGGGTTTCTATTATAACTTGTATTAATAGGTACTTTGTTGAAGGGTGATGAATTTGACTATTATAGAATTATTAATAAGACAATGGAAATGAATTCATGTTATCATGACTGAAATTAAGTTGGCGATTATTATATTTAGAATCATAAAGGATTATTTTAGATAAATGATTGCCTTTGAGGTGCATGAAGGAAATTATAAATTATTTATTTGATTATTTATCTTAATGACTCGTATAATGGGAATGTAGCTTAAGGAAGTTATATTCAACTACTAGTGACATTGTTGTTAGCAAAATAATGAAGAATCTACCATCATAGATTTATTTTAATATAACTTGTTATTAAATTATTATCAACTCAAATGTTAATGAAATGGAGTATAGTTGATTATCAATAATACGGGTTTGTTAAGAAAATGTTAGTATACTTGTTATTAAATGTTAACAAGTCATTATTATTATTAGTTTTTGATGAGTTTATTATTTATTAATGTTTGTTGGGTGTAACAAACTATTAATAAATAATGGTATAAATGGTTTAAATAGTTATTAGTTAATGATTGAAGTTCTATAAAAGATATTAATCAATTTAAATTGATTAATAATTTGGAGGAGTATTAATTAATTGAATTATAAACCAACGTACATAGGGGAAAACTATTTTGGGGTTTCTATTATAACTTGTATTAATAGGTACTTTGTTGAAGGGTGATGAATTTGACTATTATAGAATTATTAATAAGATTTCCAATATAGCTTGTCTTTAAATATTAACAAGATATTATTACGAATATGTGTGGTTGATTATTAGTTTTTAGCCAACTAATATTTATTGGGTTGATGGTATGGTTGTGTAATTATTAATTAAATCAATTAACTAGAGTTAATTAGATTTAATTAATAATTATGTTATGTAATAAAGTTTTTAATTGATATGATAATAACGATTCTTTAGTGGAATTGTTAAGTATCGAAGTTGGTAAGCCTTATGACTTGAATAATGACTTTAGATATTATATGGTTGTCAACGATGATAACGAATAAATTAAAAGGCTCAAACTTTAGTAGTACTTAATTAAGTTTCTAATTGAGAACTATTAGAATGTTAATAGGTCATGGATGGTGTACCTATGTTGATTGATTGATTTAATTGATCATTTTAATAAAGTTATAATCTTCTTATTTGAAGACTAGTAATTGGCTCTCTTATAATGTAGACGAATAATGTTCCTTGATTTATGTTAAAAGTTGAAGTAACATTAAGAAGAGTCATTCAATTTGTAACATTGATCTTAGCAAAATAAGGTGAATGATTAAGTGTCAAATTATTTAATATTTATCCTTTAGCTATTCTTAGAATATTATTTTAATGATGGAAAGAATAATACTATCGGAGAGCAAACGAGTTGACTTGTAGCTCAAATGATTAATCTCTTATACTTGAAGTATACTTGCAAACAAAAAACTGGAAACCTCTACACCTAACTCATCCATGTGATTTTAGTAAACCAAAACATGTGTTTGCATTGTGTTTTCTATATGCTTCTTGTTTTGGGTTTTTGGGTTGACTAGTGTTGACCAGTCCTAGGTTGTTACCAGAGGCTTGGGGGTTATGAGATGTGATGGCATGTTGATCTTATTTGGTCTTGATCTTTATAAACACAACCATGGTAATGTGATCATATGCTCTATGAAATATTTGTATTTACTGATTGTTATTGCTTTTTAGTCTTCATGTGTGAAGCTGAGATGTATGTGTATGAGACACTTGAGCTAATCATTTTTGAGTCATCGATTAGTTATCCTTGGATTATTTTCTAGTCGCCATGATGGGACTGAAATGTGGATTTATTTCTTGATGATGTCATGTTGTGACATGTTTTGACTCAACCATTTTGGAGTCTTTGATCAGTATGATTTGAGATATTCTTGGTTGCTTTTTGAGAACCAATGGATATTGTGATTTATTTTGAGATATATTTTGGTTATTGAGAACCAATGGATACTTATGATTATCAGTGATGCCTTCAACTGCCAATAGAGAACTGTTGTGGTCATGATTTTCTATGGATGCTTTTCAGATGCTCATGGAGATTTGATGATTCTTATTATGGATATTTGATGATTCTTATCATGGATATTTGATGCTTATATTGTGGGTATTTGATGATTCTTTTTGTGGATTATCTTTTGGTATTTTTACAGTCGCTTGTATAGGACTATGGTGATTTTATGATTCCATGACCTTAGGGTAGGTAATCTACTTGTAGTGTTGGGAAGTGGCTTGCAATGGGGGCCGGGGCCCTAAGTGGCTGCCAGGGTAACTCATTGTAAGTTTGGTTAATAAGTGATAACATTTACACACTAAATGGGAATTAAATGAACCTAAAAAGATAATTGTTTTGGTTCTCGCCCATGCCTTGAGTGCTTGTACAGACTAGGATAGGAGTAGAGAGAACGCATGATTGCGACCTTGCATTCCATAGTATGCCTCGTCAGTATGAGAGGATACTAGTGGCCGCATGAGATCAGTATGGACCCATGGAGTTTAGCTAACTGCCAGGGTAACTTGTACGTGATAAATGTGATGACACTTTCCTGCTTGTAGAGTAGGTTTCCTACATGTCATTGTGTGCCTCAGGGAATTAGATGTCAATTTTGTGATGGAACCTTTGAGTTAGTATACTTTTAGGATTCCTAGACTTAAATAGATTTATGCTATGTGTTTTTGGATATCCTATTTGCAACTTGAGATTATCTCCTTAGCATGGTGGGAGTGGACCACTTAGGTTCCACGCGGTTAGGTGGTAATGTTTTTCTACTCTTATCATTTGAGATCCATCCAAGACACCGTGGCTGGAGTATTCTTGGTTGGTATTTATCTTCATTCTATTCTTGGATCATTATGATAGATGATATACCTTATGATGGATGTATTTATTGGTATATTTATTATATTGATGATTTGCATATGTTAGATGATGTAACTTTATGCTTTACTTTGTATGTTAGTAGGATGTTTTAGGAGTGACATTCCTACTATGATAATACCGATGATCTCTTTGGTACTTTGGAATGTTATGCACGGAGGGATGGCTAGGATGCACGATGGTCTAATGATGCTATTTATGGTTGGGAGGAACTGTGTACTTAGTTATTTATGTTTGTGATGTATGGTTATCTCTTATGATGGATGTTTATATCTTATGTGATGATTTATGATTTGTGGTTTCATTTATGTTATTGCATCATGGATTAATATTGGATGATGATGTACTTTATTTACATGGATGCTTTATTCTTTTAAGCTTTTCATACCTTGTAACATGTACAGTGGATGATTGAGCTAAAATGTAATTACAAAAAAGGACACTTGTAATATTGTTTAAGAACATTGGATGTAACATTGCTAAGGATGTGATGTTAGATGAATTAGATGTGATTCAATGTTAAGGGATCTTTAAAGAATGTAACCTGTTATGTATGCTATGTTTACTTTCATTTGAATTGTTGCTATTGCTTCCATTACTATTTATAAATGTTGTGAATGGTTTACTTTCATGACTAAAAAAAAAATTGTTTGGCAAACTTAGTGAAATTCTTTGGATCCCTTGGCGGGGCATTACAATATGTAAACACTTCATTCAGATGATGTGCCAAATCCTTGTATAAATATTCAAACCCACACTACTCCTATTTCTAATAGTAATAATTTTTCCTCTAATGCTTTTCTTGGTGATGATTGGGGAACCTTGGATTTTACTCGTACCTTTATTGGAGAGTATAAGGTTTCTGATCTTGGTTTTATGAAGCCATAAAGAGAGTTTGAGCAATGAGATTTTACTTCTAAAGCTCTTTGTAACAACTTTGTCATTGCTTCTATCCATAATGAAACTGTAAAATCTACTAATGATGACATAGTGACTAATGAATTTCCATTGAATCCTTCTAATATGGCTTCTCATTATGGTCTTTTTTATAATTTCCTAGTTAAGTAAGGATTCAATGGTCAAGCATGTGGTAAGCATAAACAAGGAATTCAAATGCCCTTACAGAATGTGGGGCATGAGAATTCTTATGGATTGGGATTTAATTCTCAACAAATCATTTTTAAAATCTCAATAACACTTCAAAACATGATAAAACTATGAAGGATTTTGATCAAGAAGTTCTTTTTCCTAAACTCATTCATTCTAAGATGATTACTAGACCTAAACGCAAAAAGAAATGTACTCCACACTTGAAGACTCTTCCTTTTGGTTTATATCATAGATATCATGATCACTCTACTAATGAATATCAAGCTTTACATTATAATATTAGGCATCTCATTAATTGTAAGTTTATTTATATATCATGTGGCAATGAGTTGTATTTTAATCCTATCTTCTCTAAATAACATGCATGTTCCTATTATGGAACTTTTCATTATGTAAACAATGTTAGCCTAATCTTTGGGGGCTCATTGTTTTGTATAGTGTTGCGAGAAATATAATAGGTCCCAATTCATCTTTGTTCCTATGATTGGGAGGCAAGGATGTCATCTATTTCCTTTTTTTCTTTCTAGGATCCACTTTTCCTTGTTTAAGAAGTATTTGTCTATTATGTGATATTCAATCGTACATGAAAATTATGGTTTGCATTGAGGATCTCTATCCTTGATCATAACCTATTTAATTGTTTGACATTATTTTTCCATCATTGATAAACCTCTCACCTTGGAAGCTGAATAGTGTGTTATCCCTCACAAGGGTTACTTTTTCACTTCTTGCATAATATCTCTTTACATTTTTCCCCTTCATGGCCTCATAGGAGTTGTCACCTTCTTGGCTTGGACTAGGTGTTGTCTATGGATATTGTCTTGATGTTGAAAAAGGCTTTATCCTTGTTCTTTTCTTTCCTTAACATGTCAAAATAGTATGTATTTTTTCCATCTTAAGGAAGGGGGCATATATATAGTCTCCCTTGTTCTATATTATGCATTTTTGTTCTAACCTCTTTTTTTTTTAGAATGCTAAATCTCAGAAGGTAATGCACATAAGTTTCTAAATCCTGAAGAGATGCATTTTCAATTTTCAATATGCTAAATCCTCTAAAGGTAATGCACATAAGTTTATAAATCCTAAAGAGGCACACGTTTTAAATTTTTGATATGCTAAATCCTTTGAAGGTAAACGCACATAAGTTGCTAAATCCTAAAGAGATGTGCATTTTACAAATGTATTCTATGGTGATATGAGAATATGGATCCATGGTACTTCATGAAAGTCATTAGAAGACATGCTACATAAATACACAAAGCTACTAGAAGGCATATGCTCTAGCACTTTGGTATCAAAGCAATATGCTCTAGCACTTTGGTATCAAACTTCCTTTCAACCTTTTCAATTAGCTTCTCTTGTCTAGAGGAGTCCTCATTATATTTCTGTATAGCCTCTTCTAACTGAATCAAAATATGTTGATTGGAATCCACTTCAATACTTATAGCATCTATAATTATATTCTTGGCATTTTTCATTATTCTTTACTCCTTATCCCTTTCAGACCTTAGCTACTTCTGCATAGCTTTCTTCTCTATGAGTTGACTGGCTAATCTCATTTCTTCAATAGTAGCAATTTCATATTCAATCTTAGGTATTATTATCTCTATGTCTAAGTCAATGTCTTCTTCAATTTCCTTTCCAATGATCAAAATTTTCAATGCTTGCCTTGGTTTTACTTCAATGATGACTAGTTTGACCTTTGGAACAAACACAATAGTAGAGATAGAAGGGCTAGTAGTGAAAAATGGAATAGGGCTTAAGGATTAAATGCCAATAGAAGTACTAACTGGACCAAAAACTAAAACAATTCCCAAAAATGGTGCCACACTTTGTAGAATACTCATAGAAGTGTCTGAACTAACTGGAATTGAAGTAGATGTAGAAAATGTAGATGAAAAAAAGCCTATAGAGCTTACTGGAATTGATGAAGACAAAATTGTAGAACTTATTGATGTACAAACTAAAGATGCAGATACAGAGGGAGCTAACTCAATAGCTGAAGAGGTAACAGTTAGCTCTATAGATGAAGTTCTTGATACTTCTATTGCATACACTTGGAGCTAGGAGGTGACTAGTGAAGATTGAGAAATTGATGTTGCTATTGTGCTCACAATTTCACTAGTAGAATTTGTCTCCATAGATGTGACAATGTGTGGTGGAGTGTGAGGAAGAGATGCAATAGCTTCTGCTACAATTCTGACTAGATCATCTTCATCATCCTCTTCCTCCTTGTCTTCATCCATTTCTTCTATTTCCTCCTCCTCTTCTTCCTTCTCTTCTTCTTCCTTTTCCTCCATTAGAGCATGCAATTCACCTTTAGTAACTGTGATGGAAGGAGTGCTGTCATCATCATCATTATCATCATCATTACTATCATCATCTTTAATTATAACAATTTCTTTTGATGGCTTGTTGAGATGATATACATCTCTCTAGACATTTGAGGCATGCTTAACTACTGATTCTATGTTATTCATTAATATAAAGTATGAGTTAAGATTTAGAATCATTTTGTCTTCATGTTGTTTCATTTCCTTCTTTACTTCAGCATTAGTCATATTAGGTACTAACTATTTTAGTTGTTGTTCAAAGATTTCTTTAACATTTTGCACCATGTTCTCCCATCTTACTTGAATTTTGGCAAAAAGATCTGCATGGATTTGAGGTTGCATCTGAGCAGGGGAGTATTTCCAAATACCCATCTTCTCCATGACTAGTTCCTCAATCTCTTTCTTCTCAGCTGGAGAGTGAGTCTCATACTTGAGAACTTTGAAGTTACATATTCCTACTCCAACTCTTAGTTTTTTCATTCTTTCCTCAAATGTAGGTGGAGAGTGAATGAATATTGGTTCACTTTTACCTTTCCTACCTCTCCTAGAGAATACAATAGTAGGTTTCTTCTGAGGTTTAGTGATAATCACTCTACCTTTCTTCCTTGTTGGTTCCTCTTTCTTTGATTCTTCTTCTTCACCTTCATCATATTCCTCTTCTTCATCCTCAACCTTGCCCTCGGTAAGCATTAGAGGACCTTTAGATTTCTTCAATTTTGCAATCCTCTTCTTGCCTCTGTTGATAGCTTGAGGAATCTTGATACTGGGTTCTATCCTCTTCTTGGCTTCCTCATAAGTGCCAAATGCAGAAAGATTTGGATTGGTTGGCTCATTTATTAAAGCCTCAATGATGTCTCTAGCTTCATCAATGTTAATTTCATAAGGCAATGGTTTTACCCATGCCACTCTTGGTATGACTGCTTGAATGTACACTCTGTCACAGTCCACCATGAAGCATATGTCATCCTTGTAGTCTTCCACAAGCTTGGGTGGGATTTGAAATCTGTTATTCATTTTCTCTTTGAATTCCTCAAAGTAATTATCCAACACCCTTTTAAATTTTTCACCCATTTCTTCAATAAATTCATTTATCTGATAAATAACAGGGGTGTCTTTTCTCCATGCAACTGTGCCCTTAGATGGAAAGAATTTTTGAACATAAAAGAATATTTTCTAAACATCAAATGGAAATGGTCAATGATATGTTTATCCATTGTCCTTTTTCTAGGGATGTTTGGGATAGTATTACTAAGAATTTCAGGGTTAGTTGGTGCAAGCCAGGTAATGCGCTAGATTTCTTTTGTCAATGGAATAGCATGAATAAAGGTACAAATTTGTAGGATTTAAGTACTTGGTCATTGCCTCATTTCTATTGGGGAGTTTGGAAGGAAAGAAACAATCAAATTTTTAGGGATAGAAAGGAACCTAGTTTTTTTTTGGTAGATAAAATATATACTAATATAAAGGAAAATTACCAAATTAGAAAGGGGGGAGACATTAAAGATGGTGCTAAGAAGAAGGAGAAGGAAAAGAATAGGAGGACCAAAAGACATGAGGTAAAATGGATGCTCCCTCCTAATGGATGGCATAAAGAAAATTTTGATGGCACGGCTAAAGGAAATTTTGGTCCTTTGGGATGTGGAGGTATCATTAGAAATTTTTATGGTGGAGGGATTGCGGCTATATCTCACCCTTTGGGATATCAAACAAACCACTATGCAAAATCTAGTGCAACTCTCCACATAGTGAAGTTAGCTTTAGATATCAGAGTCAAAAAATTATGGTTAGAGGGGGATTCAAATAACATCATAAGGTGTATTAAAGGGTTTACCCAACCAGCATGGACCATAGCTAATATCATTGAAGAAATTCATTCTACCCTTGGAAATTTTAATAGATTCCACATCAGCCATGAATACAAGGAGGCAAACTCCATGGTAGATTGGTTTGCCAATGAAGCAGTTAAGCTAGAAAAGGTGATGATTTGGAACTTAGGCAGGGACATCCTGGAAGATGTGAAAAGCCATGTTGAGCTAGAAATAATTCAGGTCAATAAAATGGCTATACCATGAATTGGAGGAGTTCAGAGGAAGAATGGGTCAGTTGGAGAACAAAAGGAAGAAGCTAGATTATGGTAATTTGAATGAACAGGGGAAGCTCCTTAGCTTAGTAGAAAAGAGAATTTGGAATTTGGAAAATTACAATCATAATTTGGCTAATCAGATGGTCTCTATTCTGACTTCTATAAATTATGACATCTCTTCTCTTACCGAAATGTTGAAAGCCAAAGGCTTACTAGATGAAAATGAGGAACAAGATAGAGCTAGAGATAGAATGGAAGAGGATATGACAATGGACATTACCTTCATCAATTTGGATCGGACTGGTCAGATGAAGTAGGAGCAGATTGCTAAGGAGTTACACAAAGCCTATGAAGCGGTGGAAACAATCTAGGAGCTCAAGAGAAAGATAGAGGAATAACTTAGGTTTTTATTTTCTTATGTTTTGGACTATTAGTCTACTATAGTTTTTTGATAGTTAGCTTTATGTCTATCTATTTTACTAGCCTTTTGGTTGGTTTTTGTTCTTTGGCTGGGCTTTTGTTGCTTATTATCAACCATTTGAAATTTTTTAACTTGTGGGTTTTAGGATCCCTATAAAACCTTTTTATCTTATCAAAAATAATGAAATTATATATAGAAATAGAAACTACCTTTTCTTATTTAGATATCCTTTCTACTCCTTGACTTCTACACACTCTTCCTTATTGGCTAATCAATACACACACTCCATATAATTTACTTTCCATCACATTTTACTTCTTCTTTTTTCTCCTTTCTGTACCCTTCTATTCAAGTTGTTCTATCATCAAAAATAATTTTCTTTTCCATCCTTTATATAGGCAATATTTTGTGTCTTAATCACATTCATTAGAGTTTCCCTAATTTCCTCTCATCCATTTGATTACATCTTATCCTATATTTAATGAATCTAACACTTATAAAAATGTTTTATGCATCATACCTATTGTAATTCACCTTGGATCTTGAACTTTTCTCATATCAATCTTTCCTTATATCTTCTCAATTTGATCTATCCTAACCCATTTTATCCATAGATTTCACGAAGAAATTTCTTTCCTTCCTTAGAATCTTCTAGATAAATTCGTACTCATACTCAATGTTGTCCTACAATTAATTTTATCAAAATTGTTTATTTTTACTAACTTGTGTTCCTTCTTCATTGAACACCTTTATTTCCTCAATTAATACTATACACTTGGTTGACACTTCTTTTCTCAATAACATTGTCACAATTTTTTTCTTTAACACATGTTTGGTACACTTTCACCAAATAATATATTTTCTTATCAACCACCATTTCTAGCTTAGTAGCATGCATTTATTCCTTGGTTGTTTAATTCACAACTTTAATCCTTCATTACTGACCAATATAAATGACTTGTGCATCACTCTAATACTTCATTACATCATGTAAAACATTCAAACCAATATTACATTGCCAAATATTGATTCATCAATTTCCCATTTAAGCTCATACACTTAGCATCACTTCTTCATTTCATCTTCTAACTTTACCAACCATTTATTTTTTCAACACCGTATCCTTGGGATGATTTGGAAACTTACATAAATTAGTAAGTCAATAGGATTGACATTAATGATAATACAATAACTATTCTAGTTCTCCTACATTCCTTTTAGTGCTCAGTTTACTACCCTTGTCCATCATCAATATCAGTTGTAGTAACAATGTCCCCCTTTGGCATTGATGGAAACACATCAAAAATATACCATCCAATACCAATATTATTAAACTCCATGGTCTTAATTCTATTGATCTTGATCATTACATGTACTTTTCTTTTCTTTTTTGATACTCTCATATTTCTTACTACCAATTTTCTCCCTTTGAATATTCTTCTCTCTCTAGCTATATTCTCTCCCCTTGTTTTCATTCTTGTAAATCTCTCCCTTCTATTCTTCTATACTTCTCTCTCTTATTTTATTCTTTGGTTCTTTGTTCTCTCCCCCTTTTTGTACTCATCTCCCTTCTATGCTTCTCCCCACCTTTGACAACAATTCCATAAGTACCTACAACACTTAATCAAAAACAAGTAGTTATACCTTGTACCTTTCTTGTACCAATCAATTTTGTTTCCTTACATCTGTCACCTTCTTCACAAATTGTTGTTGCTCCTAAAGAGTGAACATATCCATCAACTCATAGATAAATACTCTGATAAAGCATGAATTGATGCAACATGTATCTTTCTCCAAAGAACATTAGATAAGGGAATGACCCCTATTTTACCTCTGAGATACTCAAAAGTATCCTTAGGTAATGGCTTGGTGAATATTTCAACAATCATCTCTTTAGATTTTGCATATTCAAGCTTTACTTTTTTCTCTTATACTTGTTCTCTCAAGTAGTGATTCTTGATTGATATAGGTTTTATCTTGGAATGGATCACAAGGTTATTTGAAATGTTTATAACACTAGTATTATCCCAATAGATTTTTATGGGACCATTTACTTCCTCTTTTATCCATTCAAGCAACTCCTTGATCCACATAATGTTTGAACAATTAATTGTAGTTGTTACATATTCAACCTTAGTAGTAGACTATGAAATGCAATTGTAATTTTTTCTTGTCTATGTTACTAATCTTTCTCCTAAGAGAAAGATCCTACATTTGTGTTTTTCTATCATTTACATTACCTACCCAATAAGCATTAGTATACACTTTCAAATCAAAATCTTCATTATTTTTGCACCATAAGTCATAGTCCTTAGTTACTTTCAAATATCTAAAGATTCTCTTCACAATAGTCAAATGTGTCTCTTTAGGATTAGAAGAAAATATTGCCACAATACCAACAATGTAAGAAATGTCTGGCCTAACATGAAACTCATATTGTATTTTTCTAATCATGGATTTGTACAATGTATCACTTACCTTGTTAGATTCATATTCCTTTGATAATTTGCATCTAGTTATCATTGGTGTACCATCTGGTCTTGATTCTTCCATCCCAAACATTTTTAGTATCTCTTTGTTGTACTTTGATTGTGTTATGTATATCCCATCCTTGGTTTATTGAACTTGTAAGCCAATTAATAATTTGATCTCTCTTATCATTGAGATTTATATTTCCATTCTCATTTCATTAGCAAATGATCTACATATTAGCTCATTTCCTCCAAATTTATTGTCATCAAGAAATATTTCAGCCAATAATATAACTTATCTTCATAATTCACTTTTCGAATATAAGTTACTATTTTCATGTTCTAATGAAACCTATTCTCATTAGAAAAAATAGGAGTCTTTCATACCATGCTCGAGGTGCCCATTTTAAACCATGCAATGCCTTGTGTAGTTTGCATACCATGTTTTTTTTTGTCTTTGTCAACAAATCCTTCTAGTTTCCCAATTTACATTTTTTATTCTAGTATTCCATTAAGAAATGAAAAATTTACATCCATTTCATATGCATTGAATCCTTTACAAGTTGCATATGCAAGTAGAATTATCACACCTTCTAGTCTAGCAATAGGATCAAATGTCTCACCATAATCAATGCCTTCCTATTGAGCATATCCTTTACACACTAGTCTTTCTTTTTTCCTTGTCACATCCATTAGAATATATAGAATAACTAAGGGAAGGTGAATCAGTTATCCTCAAGTCTAGATGTACCAACTAAACTTTTACTAACATCAAACAACTTAAATGATCTAATTAAACCACTTGGTTTGTATAGAAACTCATCAGGAACTTAACATATTCATACATAAATTAACTCTTTGTTCAATATATGTCAACCAACATCAAATAATCAATAGTAACTAGCATGCATCACACATATAACATTCACACATATATGACAAAATGATTTAACATGGAAACCCAATTGGGAAAAATGACCAATTAACTTGCTACTGCAATACCCTTAAATTGGTACATTGGCATTCTGAACCAAATTTGGTGCATCAATCTTACATCTATTTCTTGATCAATTAAGTCCTATTGTACTACTCATTTTTGGTTCTGATCATATTTAATTGACCTAAGTCTCGAATGCAAAAAATCCCTAACTAGCATTAGTCACATACTTTATGTAATTCCTAAATATTATTTGAAATTAGCTAAATTGACCTCATAATTGAATTAATTCAATTATATGTCCTAAGTACTTTAATTAAATTAAATCCACCCTCTTTAGCCAATACACACATAAAAAATTTAAATACATTGATTTAATTAAATATAAATATCATAAGTGTTGAAACTAATTAATTAATTAATTAGAAAATTATATTATGATGTCATGTTTGAATGTCTTTCCTAATTCATCTTGCATGAAAAATGAATTAAATATATTGATTTAATCAAATATTTTCATGATAATTGTTGAAAATAATTATTTAATTAATTAGGAAAATAATTATCAGCATGTATTTGAATGGATCAATGTTATCCCCTATTTCATCTCATTCAACTCCATAAAAAATGGATGACTTCATCTCTCATTTGATTTGAACCATACACTTAGTTTAATTTGGATCATTGATTCCAAGATTATATAAAAGAGACCCCCAACCTCTCATTTGAGGAGGATGCATATGAAGAGTATCGAATCACTATTGGATTGATCACTCAAGCACTTTGCATTCAAATCTCTATTATTTTTACATGCTCGTCATCTAGATTACAATGCACTCATTTAGCTTAATTTGCTATTCATTATTCTTAGATTAAGTTGAAAATAATTTAGATTGATCTATATATTTGCATAAAAATACATCAAAAACATAGATTAATATCGCATTTACATCCATTCAAATCCTTTGCACTACTTTGGTCTTGTTACTGAACTCTCAACTTTGAGAGCATGTAGTAAAACCTCATTTGGTTAGAAGGAAATAGATTACCTTGTGCATACATGCTAAATAAATAATTTCATATTCATTTTGGAATGTTATTGACAAACAATGATCATGTTGAAGTGTGTGGTTGAATTAGAGGCCCATATTTAACACTCACATTTTTGGCACCCACCATGGGGTCAAACAATCCATTTTTTGGCCTCATTTTTATTCTTTTTTTATATTATATGTTTTTGTGGTGAAAGAACTTTCTTGCACAGCACAAAGTGCTTCCTCACGTGGTCTGATGCATAGTTTTGTGCGATACTTGATAGTAGAGTATGAAAATTTTGCATTTTTTAGTCAGTTAGTCATGATTTTCGGTCTAACCTCTATTTCTGAAGCACTTATTTTATGATTTCAAATTTTTGAAATAGCTTAAAAGTGGTTTGCAGGATGATTGTCAAAGATACCTTGAAATGAACATGTAAACTATACTAATGGTTTGATTGCAGGATATTTTTCAACGATCCTCTTGTTAAAGAACAAATTCAAACCTACTCAAATAATGTGTTTTTTTCATGCTTTTCAATACACATATTTTAATAGGGCTTGTGAACTTCATAGGGCTCTAGACAAATGAATAGGGGAGTATGCTCTTTGCTACTTGGAAGTGATGCCCAAGAGTAAATTAGAAACCTAGATGCCTCTGGAAGATAGTACCCAAGGGAGGGAAGAAATGTAGTAGTTCTCCCAAACAAATCATTTTATGAAGGGATGATGATATTTTCCTTTTAGGAAAATCAAAATCCTAGAAAAAGATGAGTTGGGATTGAAAAGATAACTTAATGATTAATATGTTATGTGTGTTTGGGTAAGGTGAAGAGGTAGAGGACTATGTTGTTTCCCTTTGGGAAATCCAAAAACTTGGACCCTTGAATTTGAGCTACAATCCAAGTCATCCTTTAGAGGGCTTGTCAGAGTGATCCAACCTCTGAGAACAACCCAAGTGAGCATGTACCTAACACCAGTGATTCCACCTCACTATAATAAAGAATCTTTTTAGAGTCAAAAACTCTGAAGCCATGTTAATTTCTTCTTCTTGACTTTGATACCACATATCAAGAGGAGGCTTTGTCTACTACACTAGGTGGCACTACCCCTAGTCTCACTAGTCAAATGTGTGCACTTTTAGGTGTTGGTGTGGGTTGTTGGCATGAAACTCATTCGCAAGGCCACTAGGGATTAATGTGAATGGAATCCTATTAAAATACTTATAGTTAGCTTCTACTTAGTTCACCTCTGAGAAAGAGCATAAACCTCCAAGTTACAAAAATAACTCAAGGCCATGCAAGAGAAATTGGCTCAAATGTTAAAAGATAAAGTAAACTAGCTAAAAAATACACATTAGACACTATTTGTCCATTTCCTTTTGACAAGAATTTGTAGATGCCTTCTTTTCATCGAGGGGTTGAGCTATCCAAATATGACAAGTATATAGGAACATCTTATCCGCAAGATCACTTGATTGAGTTTGGTACTTTGTCCATGGAATTCATGCACAATCAAACATATATTATGTGATTGTTCCCACAAAGTCTAGATGGTCAAGCTATGGGTAGTTTTCATGGTTACCTACTAGAATTAAAACATTTGATGAGATTTCTAATATGTTCATTTAGTAGTATTGACACAAAATACAACATCTAATCAACATAAGAGATCTGTGTAACCTTAAACAAAGAATTAGAGAACCTTTCTTAATGTTTCTCCAAAGATGGATACAATTGTATACCAAATACTCATGTAAGATCCTTGAAATTGAAAAACTTAATATCTTCATGGAAAATATTTTACCTAATTTTGGGTACAAAATAAAACTTCAAGGTTCACATACCTTTAAAGACATGATTACACCAGGTATCTAAATAGAAGATTTTATGGTAAAGAAAGGTGAATTAACCTTTCAAAGACACATCAAACAAGGGTCTACCTCTAGCAAAGATAAGTCCAAGTACATTAATAAAAACATAGAGGTAGTACATGAAGGAGTGGTAGAAATCATCACTCCCAAACCTTCTATGGCAGATTTTAATCTCATAGATAATATGCATATGTCTAAAACTACTACACAATCTACTTTGAATAACAAGACATTTGAAAAAAAACCTAAAAATTTATCTTGGGTTTCTCAACCCAAATGTAAATACACACATTTGGGTGAGCCTCTTGATGTGTTATATAAGACTCTATTTCAAAATCAAATTATTAATCCACTTGATAATTGTCATCCTTATGATCCAAAACCATGACCCACGTGGTGGAATGAGAACATGTATTGTGAATACCGTCAAAACAAGGGTCATAAAGCAAATAATTGTATTAATCCATGACATAAGGTTAAAGACCTCTTGATGATGGTGAAATAGTTGTGGGTGGACATAACAAGAATTCAAATCACAAAGCTTTTAAGGAACCATTTCCTCCTTATGAAAAGGGATAAAGTTCTAAATAGAAAAATAATAACAAGGTCAACTATACATATACCAATGATGATAATGTAATAAAAATGGTTGAACCTTTAGACTTTGAGTATTGTGATGTTATCACAATCAAAGGAAAAAGTGATAGCATGAAACCTAAGACTCCATTAGTTCTAAGAGGTGCTACATCTCTTACATTTGATCATGACCAGTCAATTTTGTGTCAATGTTGTTACATGTTCTCATGCCAAAATAGTACTCAAAGGCCCTACGCCTTCTATTCCTAAAGTAGATCAACATAAAGACAAACCTATTGCTAGTCCATTCAGAAAAAATATGAAAATTACAACATCCTCCACAACTACAAACTATAGTATTATTGAACAATTGCAATGAATGAATGCTCAAATAACTATCTTTGAACTACTTAAAATCTCTCTTTCTCATAGGCAGATTCTTGACAAAGCCCTCATTGAGGCAAGCATACCTCAAGATCTTGATCTTGAAAGGTTTTAATATATGGTAGGTCACTTGACCAAAACTCATTATTCATCCTTTTCTCAAGAGGATGATAATTCTTTGAATCATCCTCATAATCAACCATTGCATATTGAAGTCATGATATATCATAAATGTGTATGTTGCATGCTTATAGACAATGGAGTTTTCCATAATATATGTTCTTGTAATTTTCTCAAATAGTTGGGTTACGATGAAGAGTAAATTGATCCACACCACAAAATAACCATCAAAGTGTATGATAAAGTAGAACACAAATCTCTAGGTCTTCTTTTGTTGCCTCTTCAAGTTGGTCCTATAGAAATAAATGTTATCTATCAAGTCCTTGATATTCCTTTAAGATATAGCATAATGTTAGGAAGACCATGGATTCATAAAATGCAAGTAGTACCTTCAACATAGCATTAATGCATTAAGTTTCCATTCCAAGGATCAGAAGTTACTATACTTGCTAATACCAATTACACATGTAACATGATTAATTCTATTGATATTTTTTTTCCTAATAATAAAGAGTTTACAAATAATCATGTCGACAAACCCAAAGAAATGGAGAAGACTCTCAAGTTAATAGAAATGGGAATGGGCAAATATCACATTGAACCAATTTTGTCTTTGACATGTCTTCCTTAATCTCCCCTTCATTATGGGAGACCATCTTAAATGAAGATACATTTTATGGTATCACCTAAGATTGTATTCAATGGTGCCTTTATCAAGTCCATTGTATCTCTAGAAGATGAAGACAAAAAATAGATCCATCACTACGTGCTTATATAAATAAGAAGCCACAATTGATCTCACTGACTAGTCTCATGAGATAACTCCTGAAAAGTATGGACTAGGTCTTAAATTGATAAAATGCTTTGGCTACAAAGGAAATGGTTCTCTAGGATTCAACAACAAAGGACTAATTGATCCAATCAAAGCAAAATCTAGAAGGCCACATGACAGAATAGGCCTAGGCTTCAAGAAAGTTCCCTTTCATCTAGGGATTAATAAATTTGTACCAAAATCTAACAGTTCTTCTAAACATGACTCACAAACTAAGTCTGGCAATCAACAAAAATTGATGATGAGGATACTTTTCCTTATCCTACTTCACTAGATCTTGCTACACTCTTTACAAAATTGGATGACTTTGTACTGTGTTAGTACTATTGAAGCCAATAGTGATTCCTATAAGAATACTATTGATACTCCCCTAATCTAATAGGAACAAGGCAAGTCAATTCATACTATTATTTTTGAATGAATTTGTAAAAATCAAGATGATAATGTAAGTGGAGAATGGGTACCTATAACTATTGGAGAATTGTACAATCTAACTCCATGTAGCACCAATTCTTGAGAATATAAATTTTATTCTCTCTCAGAGGCAACTTTTAATAAGGATGTCAATCAAGTTCACACATATGAAAGTCAACTCAAAATAGGAGAGCAATCTAGATTTTTATTAGATGAGTCTCTTCCTACTAATGGCAATGGTTCTTCAATTGATGTTGTTAGAACTCAAAGTAATTCAAACATATATGAAGAGAAAAAAAATAGGACCTATCCTTAACCCAAATTTTCAAAAGGAATGATCCAAATTGATTAATCACAAGGAAGTGATTATTGTAGAAATGGATCAAGCAATGGAGAATATGAAGAAAATAATAGATCCTATGGTATTTCTATTTGAAAATTATGTGCTTAAATGTTGAAATAGATAAAATACAAATACTAACTTTAAAGTGGGATAAATCTAGAAAATGTTGATTTCAAATATCTATGTATAGTTTTGGGGATCTCTGTAACATGTTCTAGACAAAAATTGTCGAGAAAAAGAAAACCCAAAGAACTTTTGTTCTTTTGAAGGGAGGTTGACCTTGACCCTTCAAGTCATCCTTGATCCAAAAAGTTAAAGTCCTTAGTTTCACAGAGAAAGTTATCATAAATAGGCTAGAAATAGAGGAGAGAGAAGCAAAATAGGGGGGAAAATAGCTAGATCCATGCAAAGACCCATTCAAGACACTTGACATGACCCTAGACCACTTACTTGGAGGGCTAAACACTCTTAACATGGAAGTGCTTCCTTTTTAAGACAATACATTTAGCCCCCACTTTAGCAAGAGTATGGAAAAGATTACTTTAGTGGTGAATCTTCGCCATTTGGTGATCCTATCTCATGGGTCGATCATCATTTGGTGAATAGCGCACACAACATAGGTCAACTACATCACTATATATTTATCAAATTTGGGTCCAACGCCCATGGTAGTCACCCATTAGTTATCACATGATTGGTCAAAAATATCGGTCCAATCACCAATGCAATGTAAATTTTGGATACATTTGTTTTTAACATTTCACCATCCTTTTCATGTTATTTCTTATTGGCCCATGTTCTTTCACCATTACTACAACCAAATAATTTTCCCTTGGGTTGGGCATCACCTATCATTTTCCCAACATGTGTCGACCACCAGCCCCATTTAGCCAACTATTTCCTACTGTGAGCTTGCATAGGAAGGTGCATTTCGTGCTACATTTGACATTCTTTCTTGTTAATCCCACAATATTTTCCAACCTAGATTAGACTATAAGATATTATTATTCTACACAATTTTCTCTTTTCTAGTCTAGAGACTATCATTTCTTATTGTTTCCAAAGTTTCAGAGTTTTGAGTGCATTGCCCATTGACTCGTGGACCCTAGTTTTTGTAAAAGGAAAGTGATTTTTTAAAAAAAATTATGTCAATAGTGGTACTACCATATTGGTACTATGGTATTGGTTATTTTTTAGTTTTATTGTCCAGTGTCCATTGGTGACTAGACATCTCACATGCTGAGATAGCCTATAGTTTGTGAATTATATTGGGTAGTACTATAGACTATAGTACCATAGTAGTAGTACCCTTTTTTGGAGAATGAATCATATTATTGTTATTATATGTAGTCTAAGTAGTCTACTATCACTGTTCATAGTCTTTGAGTCATCACTATTTGAGTCTTTTTTTCAACAACTAAGTTTTTTTTTTTTGCAGCGTTTATCAGTTTGAAATGTCAAACAAGAGGGGTAATAGGGGTTCCGATAGGATCCCTGAAAGCCAAGAGAGGCCTCCATTACCAAAATGCAAAACCATAGAGGCATATTTTGGTGGTGGAAATGTTGGCAACCTATAAGATTCACAAGTTAGATCTCTAGTGCTTATTGAAAAAAGAGATGCATCGCAAGTTAGAGACTCAGACCATATTGAAGAAGTTCAAGTTAGTGAACCTGATATCTCAGTTGAGGATGAATTTGAACACAATTTGGAGGCACTTCCCCTGAGTAGGGAGTCACAAGCTAATATTATAGAGTTGGAGTCAGTCCTAGACCAATCAGGTGAGAAAACCAAAAGTGATTCCATAAATCATGTTCATGCACAAAAGAGGAAAAGAAAATAGGAATCAAAGAAAGATTGATCTTGTTGGGATTTGTCCAAAAGGAATTTTCAGTTAGAATGGGTGGAAAAGTATTGGTTCATTGAACCAATGGCCAATCCAATTGATGGCGAGCCTCCTATAAAATGCAGATGTAAGATTTGCACAGAGATAACAAAGAAGGAGAAGAGGTTGCAGCTTAAACTTGATACCATAGAAAAGCATGTCAGTAAAGTTTAGAAAAAGAAAACTATATATTGAGTTGAAAATTCATGCTAACTTAGAAAACAAAGGACAACTATCTACATATCAGGAATGCCAAAATATACGAGTTACACCAAAAATTATGGGAGAAGCATCCTGTAGTAAAAGGTTCCATTGAAGATTTCATTGGGAAAGAAATGGAAGTGCAAAATATGAGAAAATTAGCTCAATTAAGTGTGGTCTTTTATATTTTGAGTAGAGGACATCCTATGGTGGACTGCCCTTCAATTACCACCTTATTATGCTTTTTCAAAGTTTGAAACTATCTGAACAATCACTGGTCAATAAAAATTGGGTGGGAATGGGCTAGATGTCTTACACAGGTTGAAAAAGAAGATATGAAGGAAAAAATAAAACACTCAAATTTCATTGCATTTTCTCTAGATGAAGTTACAGCAATTGATAATACTTCTTGAGTGTACATGCATGTTTATACTGTAAACAATCTTTGTCATCAACCCTTTCTACTATCTATTGCTAAATTGAATTGTAGTGCAATAGCTAAAATTTATACGAATTATTAAAGACTACTCTAATTAAATGTGGAGGTTTGGATAACATGGAGATTGCCAAAAATTTGGTGTATGTTAGAGTGGATGGAGCTTCAATTATGCAAGGTCATAAAGGTGGTCTTTACAAAAAGATCAAGAATGATTTGGCACCCTACACTATTCTCATTCATTTTATGGCCCATTGAATGAATCTAGCTTTTAGAATTGTCAGTGATTTTGTTTGTGTAAGTAAAGTGGAATCTCTAATTAAAGAGATTTACCAATACTTTTGTCAAAGTCCAAGTCTAGTTTAGGAATTTCAACACTTTGCTCAAGGACTTACTAATGGGGGGAAGCTTCTTAAAGACACTGATACCAAATGGATCTCTTTGGATGGATCAGTGCATTGAGTAATATTTAAATATTTGTCATTGCATGGTAGATTCCCTCTACTATATTCAAGTCTAACTAACGTTAAGATACTCTTAACTTTAGCAACTATTATCCCCATGCTACAGGACATGAGAAAAATTATAAAAATAGTTCAACAAAGAGCTATGTACATTGCAAAATATAATAAGCTATGTAAAATGACATGTAATAGCCTAGATACTCTGTATTAATTACTACCATTAGATGAATCAAAGTTTCCAAAGTGGATAGAAATCACAGATTTGAACAATCCTAAAAACTTTTTACATATTGGTGCAAATGATGAGGTATATGCCAGGGTACATGGAGTTGACATACAAATGCAATACTATGATCATATCAACCCCAACTCCAACCCCAATGAAGTAGCAAGCAAAGTTGAATTAGAACTAGAGAAGGTACTTTAACATGTTACAAGTGAAGACTTCAAGAAGATCAAAGACTCTATGCTTGACTCTATCAAGTGAGTTTGCTACAATCTTTCATCAAAAATTAGATTCAAATTCCCTTTAGAGGAACTACTCAAAGCAATGTCAATTGTTTTTCCACAATATTGGTCTCTAAACTGGTCGACTAATTTTTGAAGAAGGATGACAACTTTAATTCAATATTTTTGTAAACCTAAAGTAATTAATGAAGTAACTATAAATGGAATTTTAGATGAATCTCAACTGAGAAAACAATCATATTCTTTTGCAAACATAATGAGGGAACAATATGATCTTATAGAGAACCCAAATGAAGAGGGAGTGGTAGAAAAGCTTTGAAAAAACCTTGGTGAGAGCAATCAATTGAGAGAGTCAATACCAGAATATTTCAAGCTTACCAATTTATGTTTGATAATGATATTGGGTTCAGTGGAGGATGAGAGATTTTTTAGTACTTTGGGCTTCCTGAAGTCAAAGGTTAGAAACAAATTAGACAAAAATTTGGATAATTGTTTGAGGCTTTATAATTATAGGTATGAGGTAGATAGTTTCCCTTATGATAGGGCTCTTAGTATTTGGAGAAACTAATGTCAAAGAAGATGGATTGCCAACATTTCAAACCTGAGTGGTAATGGCAGTGGCGGTGGCGGTGGTTCATGTCCTAATATTGGAAGCAATGAAGATGATGTTGACTTTGGCATGCATACTGATGCTAACAATGAATCTAGAGAAAGCACAATGAGCAATAAAATGTTATATGCAATAAATGAGGAGGCTTTTGATGATAGTGATGTTGAGCTAGTCTAGGTGGAGTGGCAACTATGGCAGCTTCTCAACTTCAAGTTCTAACTTCTACGTGAGTCAAGTAGTAGGCTAGTAGCTTTTATCTAAGACTCTATCTACTAATTTATTATGTTTGTAAAAGTTAATTTATAGCCTTCATTCATTGTCCTTTTATAGATTCTTAAATATTTTTTTGAACATGTTGATGTTACAAACTTACATGTTGAGATTTTCATTGATTCTAGTTTTAATTCAATAGTACATGTTGAACTGAGATTTTCATTCATTCTAGTTTTTAGACATTTTTTCTTTTAGATTTTCATTGATTCTAATTTCTTTAAAAAATTGTAACATAATGCATTTAACAGAATGAACTCTATTTTTAAAAAAATTGTATTATAATTTATAATTATAAATTAGCATGTAACATAATACATTGAACAATTACAACCCTTTGCAAATGACTCAATGTCAAATTAAAATAACCCTAAATTCCCTTTTGCAGATACAAGGGAGCAACAATAGTTGTAGGTTGGTTTGTAATTGTATATATAATCAGATTATTACTACATAATACATTATGTGTGTACAATCACATTGCCAATTTTCTACATTGTCAATTGTACAATTTTTTCAAGTAGGAGTAGGGAAATTTTTTCCATCTACTCTGTATAGTAATAGTATGCTAGTGTCTGGCTATCCAACTATCCTAATATGTTAGCTCTTGATTCATGTAACAATTAAAATTAAACAAAGTTGAAATTAAATCAAAATTTGAAATTAAAGAGAAACAAGTAACAAAACGATTATAGTACTATCACTTATTAAGTTGCTACTTCTTAGTGCTATCAGCTATGACTACCACTGATAGTAATAGTAACAGTTTGAGAAGATGACCCAACTCCAATGAAGTTCTTTAGGGTGCTCCATTCTGCATCATTTAGAAGCTCCATTTCTTTGAGATTGTAGCTAAATAGTTGTAACTTCAGCAATAATGAATACTTCAGAGAGATAGTTTTACATGAATCAAAGAATTTATCTATCACTGCATTCATTTTTTATAGTGGTTTGATACAACTTGCAATTCTTTTTGGAGTGGTTTCCTTAGGCAAGTTTCCTAAATTAGAATTCATGGTGTTCTGCAACTTTTTCATGTAATCTTCTTTTCCAATGAATCTGCCCTCTAAGTTAGCTGGATTTGGTAATCCAACATTTAGCAAGTTTAGTATGCTATGATTCATCTTCATCAAGTCTCTGGATCCAAATTTGAGAGCTTCATCTATTTTTGTTACTTGTTCACAATTGTGACAAACAACAAAGGACATTACAGAGGCATCCAAGCGGTTGTTAATTCCATAGTTTGCCAAATCCCTATTAGTGGATCTTCATACTTTATTCAAAATTTGTTTAGTATGATTTTTTAAGGAATTGTTAAAGATTCCTCTTTTAGCCTTAACATCCTTTTTTACATTTTCAAAGAAAAGTCTGAGATTGCTATTTAAATCAAGCCATTCAAACAAACTACCACCATTCTTCATTATTTTGTCCCAATTTTCTTGTTTGATAAGCTTAACTATGTTTATTATAGTATCCTTCACATGATGGTATTCAAAAGATGTCGTTCTATTTGTGCAATTACATTCTCTATCTTTTCCTTCATTTTAGACATCTCTTTTTCACTCTTTTTCTCTATTTCCTCTAGTTTCCCTTGCCAATTAGTTGCTCTCTTCCTCTCATCCTCCAATTTCTTCTTCAAATCTTGGATTTTATTTGTAGTAGTTACATCTTTTTTCTTCTCATCCTTGAGTTCCCTTTTCAAATCATGGATTGTCTTTGCAATGGACTCCTCCTTTTTCTTTGCATTTTCCAATTCCTTTTTCAAATCATGAAGTGTTTGAGTAGACTTCTCTTTCTTCATGTTCTCCAATTCCTTCTTCAAATCTAAGATTTTCTTTGCAGCTCACTTCTCTTTTTTCTTTGCATTCTCCAATTCCTTCCTCATATGGTGGATTATGTTGCTACTTGCAATAGAACTAGACTCTATTTTCTTTGCATTCTCCAATTCCTTCTTTAAATCGAGGATTGATTTTGCAGTTGACTCCTCTCTTTTTTTCATATTCTCCAATTTCTTCTTCAAACTGAGGATTGTATTTGCACTAGGCTCCTCTCTTTTTTTCTCATTCCCCAATTCCTTCTAGAAATTATAAATTATCATTTCCTTAGACTCCTCTTTTTTCTTTTCATTCTCCAATTCAATTTTCAAATTATTATTTTCCTTGATAGCAGAGTCCAGATCAGTTATTAATTTATTGTTGACCTATGCACCACTCTCTACAAACTTGAACAACTATGCAGTAGAGGCTTTTTCATGTTGAATTCTTTTTTGGCACTCATCCAATTCTTTAGTCAAATTTTGTACTTGTTCCTTCATCTTTTCTTGCTCAATTGCCTCTGTAGGAGAAGAATTCTTTATCCTGATTTGCAATTCTTTTAACCTATTGTCTATTGCTTTCTCCTTGGCCTTCACATTATCAAGGTCTGCTTGTAACTTTTCTATTTTCTTTGTAAGCCTTTTGGTTTCCCTCTCCACTTTTAGAAGTGTAGAGTACACCATTTTGTTGCTTTCTTTTGATATATTGATTTTGTCAATATTTTTCACTTTTGACAAATCCATTTGAAGACTGGTAACTTGTACATCATTATGATTTATTACATTGTCTAGTGGATTATTATCTCTACCCAAGGGGATAATAGCCATGAAGTTCATCATTTCATTGTTTGGATCATATGTTGGAAATATTTTGTTAGTAGATCCCTGACATTCAGCAAGTGCATCACTTTCCAAAGTCTTCATAATTTGCCTATTTCTTTTTCTTGTCTATTCAAACTTTGATGTAAACTTGTTCAAACTAAAATCTATATTTGCTAACATAATTGAGTGTTTAAAAGGTGAATTATCAGTTGTACCATTGTATGCTCCTCCAACTCTAGTTAAACTTACTCCACCTACAATTGTATTTTGAGGATTTCCAACATACTGCAAATAGCCCATTCCAAATCCTCGCATTTTAGGACTATTTTTAAGAGTTTTGTATAGAATCTATTGTGCATACATTGGTGAAGTAACCGCTGACATTGCTTGTAGTGTAATTGTCATAAATTTTTTCTTTTTTCCACAAGGTTCATCCGTGCTAGTGCCAGTGGGATTAACTAAAACTAGATTTGAAGATTTAACAAATAATGTGCTACAATGACCTTTAGAAGCAGAAGTATAATATTTTTTGCCCTTTCTAGATGAATTATCTTCAATCTCATCGGAGAGTCCCATGATTGGTTTACTTCCTCTTTTGGGTGGGTTTGGTACTGGAACTAAATTCCAAATCCCTTCACCACTTGCACCAATGGGTCATATACCTACATAACCCATTTTTTGTATCATAGTTGCCCCTTTACTATATATTTGGTAGAATCACTCATTTGAAGATTAACAATATGTTTACCCCTAGTTGACCTGGAATCTTTAATACCTTGAATATCAGCATCAGACTCAAGGTCCTTCTATCTTTGAATATCACTGCCACTGCAACTACCAAAATCACATAGTATGGTTAGATGCTCTTTATTCCAATAATCATTGAAAATTGTATCCTCCTCAATGTCCTCAAAACTTGTTAATGTCATTGGTTCACCCAAATTTTGCCTCATTTTTCAAAAATTGGTCATCTTGGTTTGACACCACAAAAATGTCATACTGATAAGGAGGCTTATTGTCTATGTCTAGTGTAACATTAGTAGAGGACTCTGAGTTTATTAAACCCTTAATATATGAATCTTGAAAATCTCTTTTCAATTTTTCATAAGCCTATGCTAGTTTATCCAAGTCAATGCACTTATTAAAGTTTTTTGGTTTAAATCCTAGCCCTAGGTCTAACAAAGTGAAAAATTCACTCTCAGTTATAGATAAAATTTTCTCCTGAGTGTTTTGGTTTGCAATTGCCTTTCTATTTTCATCATTATTTTGAGCGCATAGCATTACAATTTTAGGGCAAGGAAATACTTTGGGTACAATGAGGTTTGTTAATCTAGTAACCAAAGTAGCTAGTTTATTTGTATGTGCACAAATACTATTGTTGTATTTGTAATAAATTCTCCCCTTCTATGGATCTTTCACTTATTAAACAATGAATGTCTAATTCTCATGATTCCAAAATCTCAATGGATAATAGGATCAAAAATATCATGACATTCATTGGGAAAACTTGGGGTTTGTAGTACTTGCCTAAGTTCTTTAATGTCATTCTTTTCCTTTATGTTTTCACTCATACGGGAGGTTTTGACTTTGTTTTGCCCACGCTTGTTACTGGTTATTACACAAAATTCTTCTTCAAGCCTTATTTAAAAAAATTGTAAAGTGTAAACCTAAGACAATTAAAATCAAGATTTCTATTGCTGTAAATTACAATGAAAAAAAAATTTAATACCCAGAATTGAGATTTGATAATTGGTGTTATCCTCTAATACTCAAGTTTCACACTTTCAGAATTTAGTCTTCAAAAAAAAAAATGAAATTCTATCAGTCTTTGAAAAGTTAAAATTTGAAAACCCTATTGTATTAGACTCTCGACTTGCATAACTTTCAACTTCATACTCTAAAAACATAGAAGGTTAATACTTAAAACAAAAGTATTAAGTAATTAATGGTTTTAGGTACTTTACTAGTAGTATATACAATGTACATGTAAATGACATAAAGACTCAATAATGTAGTTCTGTACATAATTGTAATAATAAAAAGTAAAAATTTATTACATTAAAATACATTTCAATTTTGAAATTTGTTCAATGTTCATTTTAAATAAATTAATTAATAAAAATCAAACTTAATTATCAATATGATTTCTGAGTCAATTTTTGGAATGTTATCATTGTTGTTAAGAGGCATCCGAAATCATGACACTTGTCAAGGACACATGTCACTATTTTGGATGTTTCTTGACAACAGTGATGGCAGACCCAAAATTTACCTGAAATTCATCCTGGGCCATTACCATTGGCATTGATCTACCTTTTACTTAACAATCACGGCATCACCGACTCAGGATTAAGTAATAATTTTTTTAAAAGACTAAACATAATTATTAATAATATTAACCGAGTCCTGACACTTACTTGAGTTTTGCAATGATTGGACACATATCACAATTTTGGATGAATCTAGGCACATGGAAAAACATTTCTCAAATCGTCCCAAAATTCATCTCGGGCCATCAATCTTTGTTTTAGTCAAAGATTGAGATTTTGGGTAGAATCTTCGAGTACATGTCTCAATTTTAGGTTAATTTAATTTTATATATATATATATATATATATATATATATATATATATATATATATATATATATATATATATATATATATATATATATATATATATATAATTTATAATTTATAATAATTATTATAATAGTTATAATATAATATAAATAAAGAATTTTCTTTTCTATTATAGAAATGATTTTCTTTTCTACCATAAACTTTTTATTGTAAAGATGATATGAAAAATTTAATGAAAATATATTAAATTTTATAAAATAAAATTGGTGCAACATATGAAACAAGTGCCATATAGTGGCTTAGTACTTGCCTTTAGTTTTTATATAAATCTAATTTAAATTTAATAAATTAATTATAACCTATAAAATATTTTAATTAATAAAAATGTTATATAATATATTTTTCTGTAATGATGTTGATTTAAATTTGAATTTTATTTATAAATATAATCATTGATATATATATTACATATATATATATATATATCATATGGTTATAATTATATTATATTATATTATAAATATTTTTATTATATATTCTATTATATAATAAATAATTATAACATAAAAATAATAATATTTTCATAATAATAAATCTTAAATGATTATCTAATATTAGTAATATTATTTTTAATTGAATGACAAAAAATATATTATAATTTATAAAAAAAAATACATTATTAAAATATAAAATATAAACCAATGCACTTACATTAAAAAAATAAAAATATTAACGTTAATAAATCACATTGAAAATGAAATATTTAGCTCTTATATTCAGCCAATATAAGAGCTAAATGAGATCTATCAAATCCAACCAATATAAGAGCTAAATGAATTCATCCAATCATAACTTAGAAAAATATTTTATAAAAAAATTTAAGTTCAAATTTTTGCATCTATGCTATGTATCCAAAATGTATCACAATAGTACTTAGCCCTAAGCCTACTAGCAAGTACTAATAATAAATTATAATGACAATAGTTTAATTCAAATAAAATAATTAAAATTGAAAAATATAATTACAAATGTTATAATTTTATTCATATTTATTATCTAATTTCAAAATCAAAATGTAATATATTTTAATTATCTATAAATTATTAACATATATTAATAATTGTTATAATTGTTTATAAACATAATTATTAATAATATTAACCAAGTCTTGACACTTAATTGAGCTTTGCAATGACAAGACACATGTCATGATTCTGGATGAATCTAGGCACATGGAAAAATATTCTTCAAATTGGGTCATTGATCTTTCTTTTAGTCAATGGTCAAGATTTTGGGTAGAACCTTCGAGTACATGTGTCCCGATTTTGAGTAGAAATAGAATTTAACTTCAATCATTTAAAATTTGGCCCAAAATAGAGTTGTGGTCATTGAAAAGAATTTTAATAGCATATTAATTAATATAGAGAAAAATATTAAATAAATATTGATAAAGAAATTTTTATTAATTATTATTATTATAATATTTTAAGTTTACCATATCAAAATCATGATGTTAATTTAATTATTTACATAAATTTTATATATATATATATATATATATATATATATATATATATATATATATATATATATATATATATAATTTATAATTATTATTATAATAGTTATAATATAATATAAATAAAGGATTTTCTTTTCTATTATAGAAATAATTTTCTTTTCTATCATAAACTTTTTATTGTAAAGATGATATGAAAAATTCAATGAAGATATATTAAATTTTATAAAATAAATAAGTGCAACATATGAAATAATAATGACAATAGTTTAATGTAAATAAAATAATTAAAATTTAAAAATATAATTACAAATTCTATATTTTTATTCATATTTATTTTTTAGTTTCAAAATTAAATGTAATATAGTTATTAAGTTAATAGTTTAATTATCTATAAATTATTAACATGTATTGAAATTTGTGATAATTGTTTATAAATTATTCTTCATCAATTAAAATATTTCATAATGAAAAAAAAAATAGGTGACAAGATAGGTATGAAATAAAAAATTGACACATAAATTATCAAAATTTTATTTTATTTAACTTTGTTAAGGTTATCATCTTTAGATTTTCTTGCAATCTGCTCTTATCGCTCCATTTGTTTTAACCAATTAGATTAAAGAAAAAATAGTTTTAGAAATTACAAAACTTTTAATTGGATAATTTTCAATTGACTAATTTTTTACTATAAATCGTTAATCAAATATATCAAACGAAACCATAAAGGGATTGTTGAAACCCTTTTTTTTGTTTTTGAGTTCTAACTTTATAACTATTAATAGTTAATTATTTTAAACAAAGTCACAGACTAACATTTCAATAGTGCATTGGGAATCGAGATGCCAAAAACAAAGTTGTAGACTAACAAGAAGTTGGAACAACGATTTGAGAAGCCAAAAACAATTATTTTCATTGATAATATTTTAGAATGTACAAAGCATAGATATTCAAAATAGAAGATTAAATTAGCCTAGTTTTACTATTTTGTAATTTACATTAAAGGGCAAGGCCAAATCCAAAGAAAAAATAGATATCTTAAAAACACTTTTTTGCCCAAAGGGCAACGGTTAAGGAAACAAGATTTAGGAAACAAGGAACAGGGAACCAAGGAATAGAGAGGCTAGATGCATCAGTGGGTTGAGGCACGAAGGACTTGAAGCCTTCAATCAGGTTGTTAAGTCCCTCCGCAAGGAATCTATTGGAGAAGATGATGTCTCTATACTCATCCAGCCATGTGAAGTTGATCTCGCTGACATCATCAAACAACAATCACTTTTGTAGAAAATTCCTTCCGAGCCATGCCCACTTTCGATGGCGAATCAATTGTCATTCATTAATATTGAGCAAGAAAGGATGCTTCTATATAATGCTCCCTATGCCTTGCTCCCAGCACTTGTTTGCTACATCTACAAAAGGGATGCCAATGATCAGCCCTGGTACCTGCTCGGCCAATACAAGAATTTTGACATCATCTACTAAAAATATTTCCTTAAAAATATTATGCAGAAGCATCAGAATGTCTATTTGATTACCTCTAAGGTTGAGAAGAGATGCGAGGGAGAAGAAGGTAATATTCATGGACACATGGTACCTCTTATCATTTCTTACGAATTCATGGTTAAGGACCATAAATATAGCATGGCGGATAAAAAGACTTTGGGCATCTAGCCTTCAAACCATGGCAAGGACATTATTAGGAATCCTGCCCAAAAAGGGGTTTTGTGGAGCCATTGTAGTGCATTTTAGGTGAATTGGTGTATCCATGACTAGGATTCAAAAAACTCTACAAACCGAATTCAAATTGAAGAATTTGAAAAATGATAATGAAAGAGGAATTGAAGAGTCTATTTAATGGTAGTTGCATTAAATTCTTTGGCATTTGTGATCTTTCATATCTTATTTTTTTGTATTCCTAGTAATTTTAAGTGTGCAAAATGCCAAAATATATTGACATTAATGTTGGACAGTCGAAAGTGCCTAACATTGAGTAAATTCTAGTTAATGGTTTCTGTGCAAAAATTTCCATGTGTCCCCATTCCAAAGAATTTCATGTGACTCCAGGTCTTTTCAAGTGAGTGGCCTTGAAATGCACCTTTTTTTGTTAATCTCTAATTAATCAACGATCAATAAAACTATTGTATTTACTATTAACAATATGAAAGTGATAGTAGCCAACTTGGTAATAGTGACACTGACATAAAAACATTATGACATTATTAATAATAGACCTAAGACAATACACAAGTTAAAATTTGAAGTGACTACTTAGTAGTCAGTACAGTCACTAGCCAATACATGTGCAAATTCGCTTTCAGATTAAACAATTTTTTAGTTTACCTCTAAAGATTAGCCAAGGCCATTATTATTCATTTTCCTACAAAACAAGTAATTCACCTCTGACATTATTAATTCATTTTTTGCAAGGAAAAAAATAGCCATCATTTATTTATATATTAGCAAGAAAAAACATTAATTCGCCACATTTAAAATTATTTTTGCTAGGACAAGAAAAAAATCACCAACATATAATATTTTATTTCCCTATATGAAACAAAAAAAAATTGCCCTCGACATTAAAATTTTCCTGCCCACAAAATGTTGGATTTGCCAACATTTTAGGCATTTTTTCAAGAGGGGTTTCTTAAAATTATCACTGGAGTATGGACTCAATGCAAACTCTTGGTAAAGGAGAAGAAAGAACAAATCCAAATGGATTTGTAACGAGATAAAATAACACTCATCTAAGTACACAAGCCCTTGGGCTAAGGATTCTAACTCAACATACACGCATGAGGGTTAAAACAAAAACAAAACAAACTTAATAGACACAAAAGAGGGGTTAGTACTAAAACAAACCCAAATCGACTAGCATAAGAAACCTTGCTAAGAAATATTTCTCATACTATTATCATATTTGGAAAGCTATCATAAAAGAATAAATAATTACATAAGAAAGATAGGAGAAACACTATAAATAACATAGCTTCATGATCTAGTCCTACTAGCATGAAAGTGGAAAGAAAGAAAAGAGGAAGTGATTACCTCACCCAGTAAGATGCCCACCTTACCATGAATCACCAAAGAGAGGGAGAGCCCAAATAGGTGGCCAAACCTGAAAGTTCTCCCATAAACTATGCTTGCAATTGTAAATGTGTCTTCTGACAACTTCTAGAATATTCATAGATCCACCTTCTTGTATCACTATGAATATGAAATGCATGTCTCCTCAGGATTTAGCAACTTATGTAATTACCTTTAGAAGATTTAGCATATTGAAAATTTAAAAATGTGCATCTCTTCAGGATTTAGCAACTTATGTGCATTACCTTCAAAGGATTTAGCAACTTATGTGTGTTACCCTTAGAGGATTTAATATATTTAAATTTTGAAAAATGTGTGTCTCTTCTAGATTTAGCAACTTACATGCATTACCTTCCAAAATTTAGCATATAAATTAAAAAAATTATAGTACAAGGGAGACCCCATATATGTCCCCCTCCTTATTGTGGTTGTCTATAAGACATTATAAGGAAGAGAAAGAGGATACCTACTTCACAACGCAAGGAGATATCATGTTTAGCAACAATATATACCATATTCTTAGTGAGGGATATTGACCCTTACATCGAATAGTGTAGATAATCATGAAAAAGGATATGTCACTTATGGAAAAAGGATCCTCAAAGAAAGAGATCTTATCAACAATAACCCCCCATAGAGGATTTATTTTAGATAAAATATCATCTTTCAAAGATAAACCAAGCAGGAAAAAAGATTCAATCATCAAGCTCCCTCCGAGGAAGAGGAAAATGAATCTTTGGAATAAAGAAAACAACCCTAACACCAAAGTAAGGGTATGAATTTATAAAGATTCATAATTTGCAACATAAAGAAGAGGTGATGACCTAGGAAAACAACCTCTCATATAAAAAGATTATCCATAGTCAAAACATTAGTCTATATGAAGAAATAATATTGCAATATAAACAAATGCCACTAAGCTAACGAAAATAGTTCCCTAGACAAAGAGAAAGAAGGAAGAACCTTGTCCCATAGGAAGGAAGACAAGGGATACCTTTGCAAAAAAAATGTCATAGAAAAGATATCTTTAATAGATTCTATGAACATAATACAAAATCATAGAAAAAGAGGAGGAAAGAATGCCAATTAAACACAAGAAAAGGCCCAATGGATCCTAGGAGACTGGATGAGAATACACCTCTTTCCCCTCAGTCCAGAGACAAGAGGAGAAGAGATCTATATTATATCAGCAAGAAGAGAATCCCCTATATCAAAATTATGAAGGAATTGTAAAACTCCACAAGAGTGACATAATTCCTAAAGCAGCTCATATACCAACATACAATTTAAAATGTATACAATTAGCAAGTGACTATTACAATAATGAAAAGGACATTTGTACTTAGATAAGGCATACTTTGGTATAGGTTTAAATATTTATCTTTTGAAATATATTAATTCAACATACACCTATTTAGCTACCTCTTGATGAATATCAAAGTTATCTAAAGTAGGTGTAGGAAGAAGTTTATGAAGAGGACAATGATTAACATCACCTTCTTTAACTTGAAATGTCAAACAACCAACACCATGAAAATCTAGTTTCGAGGGTATATGAATTAGATACCTAATACCATGCTCATTAACTCTAAGCCCTAAACCTTTATAACCTTCTTCAGTTATCATATTATATCATCTAGTCTACATATCATGTAAAGCTTCTATAGGAGGTGATTTTTTATCATGCTCATAAGTAAAGGTTGTATGACATGGAATAATAGGTTTGGAAGAAGTTTCTTTACCTTTTTCTTTAATATCACCATGAATCAGAGGAGAAGGTAAATCAAAGAAGTCTTGCACATTTGTATCCTAAACTATAACTTGAATGCCATCATTAGTATGGGAGGAATGCAGATTAATAGATGGAGAATTAGGCTTTAGATTAGGAGATGGTGTATCATCTACCAAATCCTTCACATAATCCAAAAGAACAATAAGTCAACCACATGAATCTTGAATGAAAGTTTTGAATGTAGAAAGACTAGTCTCGGTCAAATTCACAAAAGCATAAGAGAAAATAAAATGAAAGATCATAAAAATAAGAAAATGAATGATAGTCTCATAAACATCATAAGAATGGTAAAGAGATGTTAACATAAGGGTAATAAGGACCATAACCACACACTAAATCATCTTCATAATCTTCATAGGAAAAGAAATGCAAGAAATTTTTTTGTATTTTATTGAATATATAGATTTTTTTCGATTTTTGTAAAATGCAAGAACATAAACTAAATCTAATCTTAATGCAAGGTATGAAAATAAATTTAACACCAAAAAATACAATAGGGCATCTAATTCCACAAAAGATATGAGGTAACCATGTTGGGTTCACCAAAATGAATAGAGAGAAAATAGGACCTATCCTCAACCAACATTCTCAAAAGGAATGATCCAAATTGATTAATCACAAGGAAGTGATCAATGTAGAAATGGATCATTTAATGGAGAATTGAAAGAAAAGAATAGATCCTATGCTCTTTCTATTTGAAAATTGTGTGCTTGAATCTTGAAATAGATAAAAGACAAATACTAACCTTAAAGTGGGATAAATCTAGAAAATGTTGATTTTTGATGTTTGTGTACAATTTTGGGGATATTTGCAATCTATTCTAGACTAGAAATGTCGAGAAAAAGAAAACCCAAAAAAAAAATCCTTCTAAAGGGAGGTCGACCTTGACCCTAATAGAAGGGCATAATCTTACCCAAGGCACAATTGTACCCTAAAAAGTTGACCTTGACCTGCACTTCTCTGATGAAATTTGTATTCATGGATCTCAATAGTTCAACAAAAAGTGTATCCAAATCTACTCTTAAATTCATTTTTGCACGCCTATATCTACAAGAAAAATGGTTTTGTTGATTGGATGAGGGGTTTTCCTTGGTCAAACCCCAGTTTGGAATCAACTTTAATAATAGAATTGAAATAAAAGATGCTAGAAAGTAGTAGAAGTAAATCTAACAATGAAGCTATGGTACTCAATAGATATGCAATTGCATTTAGAATGTAAACAAGTATATTGATATGAAAGCTTGAACACAATATTATCAAATGTAAATCAAAACCTCCATGATTGTATGCTTATAATGCACCTTGATAGAAGAATGAATAGATCTTGAAGATGAACAAAGGATCTTGAATGAAGATCACACCACCATGATGGCTAGATCTAAAGTTTGAATGATGAATCTTGAATTCTTGAACCCCTTCAAAGGCTTGAATGCTTCAATCCTTGATCTTCAATGGAAAACTTGAATGCTTGAATGATAGAATGCTTGATAATATCTCCTTATGAAAAGTAGGTAGTTGCTCATAGTAAGTATATTGTAGATGTTTGTGGATGTTAAAATGAGGGAAGAAGGCTTCCTTATATAGAGATCTAGGGCACAAACTCCTAGAGAAGGCTGACATAAGATTATTAAATCCCAATTAACCTTAACCCCTAGAAATTGACATAGATTAAATGTGATTTAAGAGTGTACAATTCTTAAACCCAAAAAAATCGACCCAAAGGCAGGAAAAGTAACTTTCCAAAGCCCATGATCATGAAACTATCAAAAATTGAAAATGAGACCTAGGGGTAGGGATGAGGTTGACCTTAACCCTTCAGGTTGTCCTTGACCTAAAGAGTCAAAGACCTCAGTTTCACAAAGAAAGATGTCAAAAATAGGCTAGAACTAGAGAGAGAGAGAGAGAGAGAGAGAGAGAGAGAGAGAGAGAGTAGGGAAAACTAGCCAGATCCATGCAAAGACCCATTCAAGGAACTTGACATGACTGGTCTACCTCACAATAGGTGTATCATAGTCATGCTCTAGGCCATGCTTAAGAATAATATATTCAAACTAAGGACTATTTTTCCCACTATGAGGTGCATTTAATCTTGTCAACCTAGGGATGTATACTTGAAATGGTCAGCACAGTATGTGCACTAGGTCTCTTAATGAGTCACTAAGCTTATGCTGCAAGAAAGTAAAATGCAAGGAAAAGAACTTACACTATTGTTGCAAGAAACTAACACACTTAACTCTATGAATATTGGAGATACAATGAAAGGATAAAAATTATTTCAACTCAGTTCATCCACTATAACTATTCTCACATATGCTATAGGAACATTCACAAAGTGCGATGCTACAAGAAGGAACTTACAACTTCTACTTACAACACTACACATGCTTGGAAATAAATCTATTCTATCCTAATCTAATCCACCTTCCAAGTGGGCCCCCTTGGTCAACTTCACTAAACTACTAACACAAGATAGAAGCCAAAAACTATTTCATTAGATTTTAGAAATTCATTACATAACATAGAAATATAAAAATACAATTGTAAAAGTTAACAATCTATTCTCATAAACTCTTTCTTCTAACTAGCTAAAAACTAACACACTTGGGTCAATTCCTATATATATAGGAGATCAACACTTATTCCATAATAGAAAAGTAAATGACCTAGCTTTAAATTAGTAGGAGAGAAAGAAGGAAATAACAACTCAAGGCGGGAAGAAGAAATAACGGCTTAAGGCGGGAATAATAAAGTCTAAACATCTACTCACCATAAAATAAATGCAAAGAAGGCAATAAATCTTCATAGCTCCTCCTTACTCACTGTCGTGTCTTCTAGAATCATTATAACTTTCCTCCACCATGGCTACTCCTTAGCGCTCTCTTCTCCTTGAATGTTGTTTCCACTCAACTTTTGAATTCTTCCAATCATCTTTTAGTCTTCATTAACAGGTTACTTACAATACAAAGACATGTTTACAAATAAACATTTATCAAATTAAATTCAAATATAAGAACACACATTTTGATAACTATATGAAATACTACATAATATATATAATACTAGCAAAAGATGGCATAATTTCTACCAATAGGTTTATCATAGGTTTGGTAAATATAGGTCCACAAATGTTTTGACAAAAATAAAGCAGAGTATGAACAAAGTGTCTTAAAACTATCATAAAATAAAGGCAATATTTGGTCTTATCATCTACCCCCTGCTAAACTAATGCTTGTCCTCAAGCATTGCACTTCCTTGTCAATGACCTGAACTCTCCAATTTTTTTCTTTCCTTTTTTGTTTCTCTTGAAAGTGTAGTAAAATCTTCTGGTTCTCTCCCATACTTCCCTTATGTGATCTTCCTATAGCTTGTTGAGTCTATTAGCATCAATGTCATACAAAGGCCACAAGAGCATTGGAGACTGCATGGTTAGGGGACACCACAACTCTAGTCTGGTCTACTTTCCTAACTCTAAATACTTTGGAACCCTATGAAGTGTTGCCTCCAAGTTGATGGGACTATGTGGTTTTGACTTTTTAAGAGATTCAGGCAGTCTAGCCCATCGACTCCTAGCACTAGTCATAGCTCTCTAGAAAGCAAAGTAGGGCAAATTTTCATAATCAACATAAACCTTAGCTCTGGTAGCAAACATCATATCCCTTACTTCTAGATTCTTCTTTCTATAAGTTAATGTGAACCAATCCCTGAAAACTTCATCTAGTTTGCTACTCTCTGCTCTTAAAGGCAAGGGTTCTGTCCTTTCCTCATCCTTATAATTATTTAGTTGCCTATTATATGAAGGCTCTCAAATGTATATCCCCTATGTAGAGCAAGGGATTCCATTGAGTCTATAAAGGGATAACAAAATTATGAACATATAATTCACAAAGAAAATTTTGCTGCCAAGGTGGCAGAGTCTGATATAGTCCATAAAATTATTTTGCTGATTTGAACTCTGCATTAATATTCTTAAGAGTTAACATTAATTGTAAAAAAAAAAAATTGTTCTTTCAAAAAAAGAGCATAAACTCTTGGTGGTGGTCTACAAGCAAGGGCCTAATCAACTAACTTGAGGGCATGGTCCATTCATTTCTTTTGGCTTGCTAACTATTCCTTTAAATTTACAATTTCTTCACCTTTAGATGCTATAACCTTATTCATTTTTTTCTTCTCTTCTTTCCACAAGGCCTCAGCAAATAGATGCTATCCATACAACTAAAAAAGGAGTTTCTATAGTGTGATAGAACTAGTGTCTTCTTCATAATTTCTTTTCCTCTTCCTTTGTTCCTTCCATAAATGTTCTACAAAACCGATAATCCATGTTGATTTATGGGGAACTAGAGTAGTGTTTGGATCAACATATTCAGGAACTATTCCATCCCTACAGTTGGAAGTACCTGGTAGGTCTATTGGGATATCATCTATATTTTCTTTGATTTCATCCCTACATTCCTCAATAGGATTTTTGGGAATGCTTGTAATCTCGGGATGGGGAGGAGAATGATCAGAAACAATTTGTGCAGGGGATTCCCCAGCGGATGTTTTAGACAAAGTAGAATCCTTAGAAACTTGTCCTCTCATCCTAGGCCTTCTCCTTATGGGGTCTCTTCTTACATCATAGCCTTTTTCCTACTTTTCCCTTTGGGTTTCTCTGCTACAGGAGTAGTTGCTGTAGGACTTTTCTTTGTTCTCTTTTGTCTCACAATTGTAGGGTTGGGCTCTTCCTTTTCCTGAACAGAGATTTCTACTTGCAATTTTTATTTCCTCTTGGCTCAGCTAGAAGTAGGTTCCAGGGTCTCTTCCACAGGTGAAGGAATGGTCTCTTGAACAAGGATAGTTTCTTGCATATTTCCATGGGTATTCTTGGCTTCAGCCTCTTGAGTATTATGTTTAGTAGGCTCATTGGTGGGGACATTTTCCTCACTAGGTTGTTCACTAGGGGTAGCTTGGGGTTGCTGATTTTTGGCTTACACAAATTCATCCCATGTCATGAGAGATACATACCTAAGTGACCTCTCTATCAGTAACTTGATTAAGGCATGATGAGTAACATAATTATCTTTTCCTTTCTGAGTCTCTTCTACACTAATATAGAGCATATTATATAAGAAATTTGGAATGTTTACTACAAGATTATGCCTTACACAACTAAGTAATTTGAAATGATGTGCATGCAAGTATGAGAATCTACCTTTGCATGTAAAATATATGATAATATGCATGGCTAATTCATTGTATGGTGGAGGTAGTGACATTCTCTTGCAACCTTGCTTTGTAATGTCCATTTCAGGATTAGACGGTCTAGTAAATTGAGCTCCTACTAACCTTGTACCATGTGTGTTGGGGTAATGTTCTCCAATTGTAGACAACCCAGTTACTTTAGCAATGTGTTCCTCTATTGTAATCACCGTTAAACCCCAAATGGAAGCTTCACCCTCATCAAATGTCCTTCTAAATTATGTGGTAGCATCTTCATCATATACAGTCAAACTCAAGAAATACCTTAGCCATCCACATGCATTAAACCTTCTTTCGACTTCTACGTCTAAGAGAAAAATAGTATGTTCCAATGGTTCTCTCCTCTGCAACTATCTACCTATTTTCTTAACACTTTCTTTGCTTGATCAATCTTCGCCCTTTTGAATTCAAGTTGCTTCACTATTTTACAAACTCAACTCACACTTCTTTATTTTAATAGGCAATTAATGTCATAACAAATTGTTATGCACAATAATATGTATTTTAATGAAGGTAAATCATGAATATGTGTGAGAATCATCCGAAAACAAGGTTTGGGTCACATAAAATTTAAACACAAGTAATATCACAGCTTGACACAGAAAATCATTCAAAAATAAGTGGTACGACACCTCACTTGTGTACTTATGGCAATTAATTTTCATTAATAAATGGAATGTGAAGATTTGGAAAAATCTTTACAGATAAATAGAAATGCCATTGGATATTAGTGACCTTCCCTGCCCCCTGCTAAATATGGACAAGTGTCCACACTTGTCAGACCTAGTACGGGTAAGGGACTAGCATAACTTCACCATCATATAAATAATGTAGTATTAAATATAATTAATGAAATCTGTGGACTATAAGTGAATAATAATTTAAAAATGTTATACCTATCAATCTAATTATCGCATGTACCAAAAGAAAAGGTGGCAGAAGTGATATCATCATTGACAACATCCATCAGCATCTTGCAGGGTTTATTGAAAACATGAGAAATTGATGACGTGGAAAGTGGGTGGATGGAAGATAAAGAAATGAGATGAGGTGGATGGGTGGAAGGTAAAGAGATGAGATGGAAGTAGAAAGTGAATGAAAAAGTGAACTTTATGTGAACATAAAGTGCTTATTATGAGCATGCACAAAGAAACTAATGTTGAAGAGTGGCAGTCAAAAGGTTAACACCTTCGACTGCAAGAAGAGTTATTTGATGTATGTTTGAATTTGGCCACTGAAACTACTGCAAGAAGTCCTCTTTGGTTTGGGACCGTTTATATAATTTTATTTTGTGACCATTGACTAATAATTTGAAAGGTATTGGATCAATGGTAGTGAGTTGAACAACTCCATTATCAAAGACATGACTAATTTCATATGGTCCCAGCCATCTTGTTTGCAGCTTTCCTAGCATATCTTTAAATTGAGAATCATATAGTAATGCCTAGTCACCAACTTGAAATTGTTTACTGATAATATAAGAGTCATGCCATTGTTTTTGTTGTTTTTGTATTAGTTCAATGTGCTTCAAACTAGATTTGCACATTTCATCTAGAGAGTTGAGATGTAGAAGACATTCTCCTTGTGCTACAGGAAGTTCAATATCCAAGGCTAATGTTGTCCTTAGAGTTTTATGTTCAAATTCAATTGGAAGCATTGCTACCTTTCCATACAGGAGCTCAAATGGTGTAAATCCTATAGTAGTCTTCCAGGTTGTTCTATAAGCCCAAACAGCTTCTTGTAATCTGTTGGTCCAATCCCTATGATATAGATGAACTATTTTTGTTAGGATATTTTTTAGTTCATGGTTTGTGACCTTTGCTTGTCCATTGGCTTGAGGGTGATAAGGACTAGATTTTTGGTGTCTAATGTTATACTATTTCATCAACTCTGAGATTAGATTAGAGGTAAATTGTGTGCCTTGATTAGTGACTAGCTCTTTGGGTACACCATAGCATGTAAAAATTTCTTCATACAAAAATTCAGCAACTTTTTCATCACGAGTATGCTTCATGGCCTTGACTTCAACCCATCTTTTCAGGTAATCAATGCACACAAGAATATAGGATTTCCCATTCGATGGAGGATCAATTGGACCAATGAAGTCCACGCCCCATTTTTCAAATGGTGTTAATGCCATCTAAGGATTAAGAGGCATTTCATCTATTCTTATTGGTCAGCCCATCCTTTGACACTTGTTACACTTCTTTGCATAGTTGGCTACATCTTTGTGAAGTGTAGGCCAATAATAACCAGTTGTCAAGATTTTCAAGGCTGTTCTTTTTGCCACAAAGTGTCCTCTACATGGTTCATTGTGACATGCATGTAGAATACCATATGTCTCATCTTCTCTCAGACATCTTCTCATAACTTGATCAAGTCTAGTGTAGAACAAGAGATTATCTATCTAGGAGAAATGGAAACTTTTCTCTACTAGCAGCTTCTTTTCCTTGTAAGAAAAATGTTCTAGTATTTTATTGGTTACAATGTAGTTAGCAATATCTGCATACCATGGAGTTTGAACAGCAATATGAAATAAATGCTCATCCAAAAATGCATCATCTACCAAAGTAGTGTCAGTATCATCATGATGGATTCTTGATAAATAATCAGCTACAACATTGGCTTTTCCAGGATTATCAACAATAGTTATATCATATTCTTGCAATAATAGTAACCATCTTGCTAATCTCCTTGTTATAGTAGGTTTATTCATGAGATATTTAATTGTTGCATGATTAGTATGAAAAAATATGGAATAGGCAATTATGTAATGCCAAAAAATTTTCAGGGCATAAACTACTACTAACAATTCTTTTTCTATCACTATGTATTATAATTTTGGTCCATGAAGGCTCTTGCTGATATAATAGATTGCATTTTCAAGATTTTGGGATTGCTATGCTAGGACTGCACCTATGACATAATCAGAGGAATCTGTATATATGTGAAAAGGTAAATTCTAATTAGGGCCTTGTAAAATTGGGACTGTAGTCAGAAGTTTCTTAAGCTATAGGAAGGTTTTATCACATTCGGATGTCCAACTAAATTCAGCTTCTTTTGTGAGTAACTTATACAAGGGACTAGTTATTTTGCTGAAATCTTTTATGAAATGTCTATAATATTTAGCATGGCCTAGAAAAGATCTTACATCTTTTGATTTTGTAGGTATGGCAATGTTTGAATTACCTCTATCTTAGTTGGATCCACTTGTATTCCTGCAATTGATATGAAATGACCAAGTACCACACCTTCCTGCATGAGCATGAAACACTTTTCACTATTAAGTGCTAAGTTATGTTCTTGACACCATACCAAAACATTTTCAAGATTCACCATTGTTTCTTTAAAAGTTACTCCAAATGTTGTAAATTCATCCATGTATATTTCCATACAATCATGTGATATATCAGCAAAGATGCTAATAACTACTTGTTGGAATGTTGTAGGAGCATTACATAGACTAAATGGTAAAATAGAGTATGCAAAAGTACCCCATGGACATGTAAATGTGGTTTTGTCTTGATCTTTAGGAGCAATATTGATTTGGTTATAACCATTATACCCATCTAGAAAAGAGAAATACTTCATTCTAGCTAGTGTGTCGAGAACTTGGTCTATGAATGGTAAAGGAAAGTGATCCTTTTTGGTGGCCTTATTCAATTCTCTATAATCTACACAAATTCTACATTTTCCTCCTTTTTTAGGCACTATGACCAGGGGTTACACCCAGATACTATCAAATATAGGATAAATAAAACCAGCATCAAGCAATTTTTGTAATTCAATTTTAACTATTTTTCTAAGGCTTGGATTTATCCTTCTCTGGGGTTGACGAAGTGGTAGATAGCCTTCATTGATGTATATCCTATGGCTGCATAGTATAGGACTCAATCCTTTCATATCACTATAGTCTCATACAAAGGCCTTTTCATGCCTTTGAAGAAATTCTTTCAACTGTTCCATCTGTGTGGGTGTTAATTTGGGATTATCATGGAGATTATGACCTTTAGTCAGTTCAATAGTAGTGGTGGACTCTATCATAGCAGCTTTAGAGATTAGACTTGCTTCTAATTCACAAGGTAAGACTAGATAAATAATTTTAGGTTCTTTGAGCAAAGTACAATTCTTATCACATTCCTCGTATGTGATTAATTCCAACATAGAACTTTTAGATACATCTTTTTCTACCACACAAGTGTTAGTGAAAATACTCTGAAGTATTGAATCTTCCTCTTGAAATTTTAGAAAAGACTATCTATGTAACATCATGAGTTGTACTATAGAGTTTAACTCTTCTTCTTCATCCCCTAAATCTGGCCAAACAAATGTGCTTAAATCTGGTAATGGTTGGGCTAGAGGATATAAATCAAATTTCTTTGTTGCTTGGCCATTTGAGATGGTCATATTCCCTCATTTGCAACTTATATTTGCATCAATTGTGGCTAACCATGGTCTACCTAGGATGACAGGTAACCAAATAGATTAATTTTGGGGGATAAAATCATGAAGTCTACAGGACATTCTAGAGAATCCAAGGTTACAACTATGTTTTCTATCATCCCATTAGGGGCAACAGTAGAACTATTTGCAAGTTGTAGAATCATTGGTGTATCCATTAGTCCTATTTTTAACTTCTTCATAGTATCCTTGGTCATAACATCTATAGCAGCTCCAAGATCTATTAAAGCATTTTTTAACAAACTAACCATTTATACTGACATTCACTACTGGACTTCTCAGATCAGAATATTTTGGTGTGATCAATTTCCTAGCATGATGTCAGCCAATTGTCCCACAACATGCACTACAGTGGGGTCTTTTTTCATCCTTCCAAGCTTCTTCAAGTAGGCTTCTCTAATAGCTTTTCAAAAAATTGGAACACCCTTAATGGCTTGAAATAGGGGTATTTGGACATGTATGTTTTTCAATTGATTAACAATATTAAAAGGTTGTTCCTCTATTTGTTTGGGTTTCTTTTGTATCAAATTTTCTAGAAAAGGAGGTTCCACTATTGGTTAAGCTTGGGTTGACATAGTAACATTGGTTGAGTCAATAGTTTCAGCAACTAAGGGTTCTAATGTTGTAGGAGGGTCTAGTATTTCAGTTATAAGAGGTAGTTTAGGTGCTGGTAAAGTCATACCAGAACTTAGATGTATATTTGCAACACCCAAAGTGTAAGCAAGATACTGCTAAGTATCAACACTATACCTGGGCTATTGTGGTTGTTGGCTATTTGGGTTTGGTTGAGGTTGTGTAGGTAACTATGTTTACTTTTGAGGTCTAGGATTTATAGGTAGTGGCATTAGAGCAGGTTGCTGAACTGGAGGTGGTAATTCTGGAGCACTAGTATTTTGGTTAGGCCATTATTGAGATCCCCTCCATTGGTTTGTAGATTGATGATTCCCTTGAGGTGGTTGCTATTGGTTATGCTAGTTCTGCTAGTAGTTCTATTGGTTCTACCATTGATTACGCTATTGGTTAGGCTAGGGTGGTTGGGAATTCTGAGGCTATTGGGATTTTTGTGGGTTGTTTTACCCAGCATTGTTCCAATTGGGTTGATTTTGTGAAGGACCTTGGGGATTACAATTTTTCCATTAATTACCATATGAATTTGAATTTTACATGAAAGGGTCCTAAGGAATACCTTGACATTGGGCCCATGGTTAGCATTGACCAACAAAGAATACTTTCTCATCATCTCTATCTATCTTGACATACTCAATTGGAAGATGTTGGTTCTCCATCCTTGCGACCAATTTACATTGGCAATCCTTCTTTTGCATTCGGTAATGAGGGCAGTATTCAGCTAGTTGTAACTCAGCTTTCGCATACTTCTTCTTTGTAGTCATTATGTCTAGATGTGTAGTGACATCATTGATGATGTCTTGTTTGAAATCTAACAATAGGTTAGATATCTTGAGCTTTGAAATGCCTTGACTGATTCCTTTAGTGACTGTGGAATGAGGTCCTCAACCTTTCTTCATGGTTGACCTTGAATAGTTCTAACAAATCTTCTTGAGGTCCTCCCAAGAAGCTTGATATACATCACTAACATCCATCAGGTCTAGTGCTTCTAAATAGTTATCATTCACACCTCTTAGAAAGACTAGCTTTTGTGAATCCTTGGACAACACATGCTGAGGGTTCTTCTATAGTGTATATAAGAAATGTGGAACATAGTCTTCCAATGTTTCTTCCTCCTTCTAAGATATTCTAAAGACATCACCTCCTCTTGAACCATATTCTTTGCAATACTCTTTGTAATTATCTAGAAATAAAGTTTGCAGTTCATCCCAACTTCCTATTGCATTGGCTCCTAAGCCCATGAACCATCGTAGAGTTGATTCTTTCATTGTGGCTGGAAACAATTTAAGCTTATGGGCATCAGTGTTGTAGTCAAAACTATGACAAAGTATGTCAAATTCAAACAAGGAATTTTCAGGGTCTTCAGTTGCAAGGCCATAGAACTTTGGAAGGGCAGCTATAGGTATATTCTTGAGATTATTAGTATTTACAAGGCTTGGGAGAGGAAATGGAAAAGTAGGTTGTGCCATGGCTAGAGGTATTAGATTATGAGGTTGCTGTTGAAAAGGGACATTGGGTATTAGATGATTAATAACTAGTGGATTCAGAGTAGTGTTATCAAGAAAATTGGCCAATACTTTAGTGAAAGGTTGAAGACCTCTTGTATCTATTGGTTCAGCTCTTGATGATGATGTTGTGGGAAAACAAGGGCTTGTGTCTTCAAAAGGTAACTCAACTTCTTCTTCTTCAATTTCTTCATTCAAATTAATAGACTCCCATGGAAGAAATCTGCGATATTCATCTCATCATCTTCCTCTTCAATGCATGTAATTAAACTTTTCACACTAGTGAAAGAAACTTCAAACTAGAGATTTCTAAAAAAACTTTATCTAAGAACTATGACTCAAAAATGCTCCTAGCTTGACACCATCCCTGGCAACAGTGCCAAAAAATGGTCTGCCTCATAATAGGTGTATCATAGTCATGCTCTAGGCCATGCTTAGGAATAATATATTCAAACTAAGGACTATTTTTCCCACTATGAGGTGCATTTAATCTTGTCAACCTAGGGATGTATACTTGAAATGGTCGGCACAGTATGTGCACTAGGTCTCTTAATGAGTCACTAAGCTTATGCTGCAGGAAAGTAAAATGCAAGGAAAAGAACTTACACTATTGCTACAGGAAACTAACACACTTAACTCTATGAATACTAGAGATACAATGAATATTCCAACTTAGTTCATCCACTATAACTATTCTCACATATGCTACAGGAACATTCACAAAGTGTGATGCTATAGGAAGGAACTTACAACTTCTACTTACAACACTACAAATGCTTGGAAATAAATCTATTCTATCCTAATCTAAAGCACCTTCCAAGTGGCCCCCCTTGATCAGCTTCACTAAACTACTAACACAAGATAGAAGCCAAAAACTATTTCATTAGATTTCAAAAAGTCATTACATAACACAGAACTATAAAAACACAACTGTAAAAGTTAACAGTCTGTTCTCATAAACTCTTTCTTCTAACTGGCTAAAAACTAACACTCTTGGGTTGATTCCTATATATATAGGAGATCAACACTTATTCCATAACAGAAAAGTAAATGACCTAGCTTTAAATCCGTAGGAGAGAAAGAAGGAAATAACAACTCAAGGTGGGAAGAAGAAATAACAATTTAAGGTGGGAATAATAAAGTCTGAACATCCACTCACCATTAAATAAATGTAGAGAAGGAAATAAGTATTCATAGATCCTCCTTACTCACTGCCATGTCTTTTGGAAACATTACAACTTTCCTCCATCGTGGTTGCTCCTTAGCACTCTCTTCTCCTTGAATGTTGTTGGCACTCAACTTTTGAATTCTTCCAATCATCTTTTAGTCTTCATTAATAGGTTAGTCACAATATAAAGGCATGTTTGCAAATAAACATTTATCAAATTAAATTCAAATATAAGAACAAATATTTTGATAACTATATGAAATACTACATAATATATATAATACTAGCAAAAGATGGCATAGTTTCTACCCATAGGTTTATCATAGGTTCGGTAAACATAGGTCCATAAATGTTTTGACGGAAATAAAACAGAGTATCAACAAAGTGTCATAAAACTATAATGAAATAAAGGCAATATTTGGTCTCATCAATGACCCCATACCACTTACTCGAAGGGCTAAGCACTCTTAACATGGAAGTGCTCCATTTTAAGATGATACAATATCTTTGGACAAAATTGCTTTAGGTCTCAAATTACTTGTCCATGCATTTGATGACTATACTATGAATGCAATCAAACCTGCCACTTCTCTTTCACTCATTTATCCTAAGTTAATAGACTAGAACTCCAATACTACATCTAGTGATGTTCCCATGTTCTAGAACAACTATCCTCTCGCATGCTACCTACACATTGTCAAACTAGTAATGTCTTCCACCAGTGAACATAGTATCAACATGACTGAAGATGGCATTAAATATCATACTTGTACAATTAAAAGAAAAAAGAATAGACATTTCGATGGTGAAAATTGCATTGTGGCAATATTAGAACCAAAAATAGTAAAAACAAAAGATGTATCTAAAGTTGAAAATCTCTTTGATGCCTAAGGGTGAGATATTTGATGCACTTCCAAGTCACTTCTAGGAGAGATCATCATTGTTAATCGAACCAACCCAACCAATCAATTTGGGAATTGGGGAACATCCTCATATTATACATCTTGCACAATCCTTAACGATAGAGGAAAAATAGGAATTTATTACTTTCTTTTGCGAAAATAATATCAACTTTACATAGACATACTCAGATATTCTAGACTTAGATCTTGATCTTATAATGAATCATTTGACTATTGCGCCAGGAGTGAAACTTTTCAAATAGAAACTCAAAAAGATGCACCCTCATGTGGCACTTCTTGTTAAAGCTAAACTAGAAAATCTCTTGAAAGATAGTTTCATTCATGCCATTGATTATGTTGGATGGATCTCAAACATAGTTCCAGCCTCAAAACATGACAAGTCTATTAGAGTTTGTACTAACTTTTGAGATTTAAACAAAGCATGTCCCATGGATGACTTTCCACTACCCAATATTGATATGATAGCCTACATGAATGCAAGATATGAAATTTACTCACTAATGGATGATTTTTTTTATTATAATCCAATCAAAATTCCACTAGAAGACCAAGAGAAATTTCTTTCACTTGTGCGTGCACTACTACATTTGGGCCTTAATTACAATGGTAGGATGTTGCAATTACAATGGCCACCTGTCACCCAAGCAACCCCAATAGGAATTGGCTCTCGTTGGATGGGCATCAGACTTTTTCTATTGGAAGTTGCAATGGAAAGGTCATATGTCACAATTTTGATGCTTCAAGCTACTATAAATTAAAGCTAGATGGGGAAATACACCATTAGATCTGACAACTAGTCGTTGAACCTATCCATCACAATAGAGATAGATATGTGGTAGCAATATTGTGGATCCGATGGCTAGATGTCAAAATTGTGATGACAACATAATAGAAAAAAATATGGAATGCGTAACATTGGAGAGAGTTCTTTCCTAACAAATCAATTTCTAAAGTTCAACTTTAGTTATGAACATTATCAGGAGACTGCAATGCTCTTACCCCTATTACTAGTTTTCCTATTATTTTTATCTTTTGGGAGAGACCGGATGATTTTTGTGACTTTGATTTTAGATGTTAATAGGGAATTTAGATGTTAGGGGGTGTAGGGCCAAATGAGCTTCAACCTTCACATGGTTGGCCTTGATGAACCAAGTGAAGCTCAATATTAACCTATTTTGCAGTTGTAATAAAAAAATGGAATGTGTGACCCTGGAGATAATTATTTCCTAAAAAATATATTTCTAAATTCAATTTTGGTTATGAACATTATCAAGAGATTACAACACTCTTACCCCTATAACTAGTTTTCCTATTATTTTTATGTTTTGGGAGAGACCAGATGATTCTTGTGTGAATGTTCATGTCTCCATTTAGAGCCATGCCCATTCACCATCACACCCCTCTATGTGATTCTAAATATTCATGTCTCTATTTGGAGACATGCCCAATCACCATCACAAAGTAGAGTTCATACTTGCAATAAAAATTGTGCATCAATCAGCTTCAAATTTAAAATCTAGTAAGAAACTTTTCACTTTATATATATAAGAGATCTTTTTTAAGGTGCTTATTACATATTAGCACAACAGAAAAATTGATCCAACTACATACATATTCTAGAATCCAAATAATAAAATAATAAAACTCACTCACTTGTGCTTAGTGACTTAGCTCAAGATCCTGCACAAAAATAATGCAAACTAGGAAATATGGATAGAGTTTGCAAGAAATTTTATAAAAACAACACAAGAATCATCTGGTCTCTCCCAAAAGATAAAAAATAACAGGAAAACTAGTTATGGGGGTAAGAGCGTTGCAGTCTCTAGATAATGTTCATAATTAAAGTTGAATTTTAGAAATAGATTTGTTAGAAAGGAACTCTTTCCAAGGTCACGCATTCTTTTTTTTTCTATTACGATTGCAAAATAGGTTAATATTGATCTTCACTTGGTTTTAGGAATAGTTTAATATTCTCTACTAATCAAGGCCAACCATGTGAAGGTGGAATTTCATTTGGCCCCACTGCCACCCCCCCCCCCCCCCCCCCCACAACATCTAAATTCCTCGTTAACATATAAAATCTTTAAGAAAGGATCAATGTATAAAGTACAAAAAAAGGTTCCATACCTACAAAAGTGACATCATTTTCCCATCTTCAGGTGCATGTCATTTTTCCATCACATCCAAAATAAGATTCTACCACTTTGAATCAAGAATTCATGATGCATTCAAATACATGGATAGTAGGCAGAGCTGATAAAACATGACACAATTACATTTATTTAATAGCTAATTAAAGGCCTCTAACAAAAATGCAAACTTGTTGAATTTTTCACCTTTATCGGTTGTCCATGCATTTGAACATCTTCATTGCTCACGAGAAATTCATCACATAGGTACATCTAGGAATTTCCTCATCGCCTCCTACATAAAATGAATCCAATATTAGAAAATGGCCCCTAAGAAATAATTATTCAAGTGAAATGAACACATGAAAAAATAGAGAGAAAAAGAGGAATCTACTTACTAATAGGCATTGTCATTGCATCTATGGTCATGCTACATATTAAGTCAGTTTTATTCTTTTCCCATTGTGTCAAGATCTCTATGTTTACGTGTGTGTGTGTGTGTGTGTGTGTGTGTGTGTGTGTGTGTGTGTGTGTGAGAGAGAGAGAGAGAGAGAGAGAGAGATCTTGGCACAATGGGAAAAGAATAGAGATCTTGGCACAATGGGAAAAGAATAAAACTCACTCAATAGGTAGCATGAATCCAAAATTAGAAAATGGCCCCTAAGAAATATTTATTCAAGTGAAATGAACACATGAAAAAATAGAGAGAAAAAGAGGAATCTACTTACTAATAGGCATTGCCATTGCATCTATGGTCATGCTACCTATTGAGTGAGTTATATTATTTTCCCATTGTGCCAAGATCTCTATGTTTACACACACACACACACACACACATGTGTGTGTGTGTGTGTGTGCATACATACATACATATACAAAGATATACATATATATATATATATATATATATAAATACACATACATACATATATACATACATACATACATATATACATGTATGTACATAGAGATCTCTTTTAAGGTGCTAAGTGACTTACCTCAAGATCCTCCACAAAAATAATGCAGACCAGGAAAAATGGGTAGAGTTTGCAAGGAATTTTACAAAAAAATATCATAGCAGATATTTTTAGAAAGAAACAAGTCATTCTAGTAGTGAGAATAGCTGCTACAAATTCATGGGAGCCAAGGGACCCTAAACATATGCTTTTTTTTCTAGAGATATGGGAGAAGTTACTACCAGCTTTAGTACCTCATATCATTTTGGATCATATAGTGATGACCAAATTAATAGCAGCAGTAGATACTTGGGATGCGCAGATCACAAGGGCATGACAACAAAATCCTATAGAACTGTCATCATATTAGGTATAATAAAATGAACAAGATGTAGAGATTATAAGGGCATGACAAAAAGATGTAGAGATCACAAGGGCATGACAAAAAAATATAGTGATCGCAAGAGCACGGCAAAAAAATCCTAGATCTCCACATGATATATACATACATACATACATATACATACATATACATGTATGTATGTATATAGAAAGATTTTTTTAAGGTGCATATTACAACTTAGCATAATAGAAAATTTGATCTAGCTGCATACATATTCCAGAATCCAAATTATTAAACAATAAAACTCACTCAACCCATGTTAAGTGACTTAGTTCAAGATCCTATGCAAAAATAATGCAGAGTTAATGAGAAAAATGTATGTGTATATATATAGTTAGTTAGTTTGTGGTGACTGATCAAGGAAGTACTGTACATACTTCATAAATTCTTTCAAAATTTTGGGCTGATATGTAATTATTAATTATAACCCTAAAGTGTTAAAAATACTTGTATAAAAGGGCTTAGGTTTAGGGATTGTTTCATTAGGTGATGCAAAAATTGGTTCTTGTGGCAGTATTGAGTTGTAAGGGATTATGGATTGTAATAAAGTTGTAACCACTGGATTGTAAAAATATTGGACCTGTTATTTGATGAATGTAGCCTAGGGTTTGGGTGAACCACATTAAATCTTGGTGTCTTGTGTTCCTTTCTATGTGATCTATTATTTCCCAATATTGTTTATATTTGTATGTAATTGTTATTTTTGTCTATGTTTTAATCCTAACATAGCTATATATATATATATATATATATATATATATATATATATATATATATATATAGCAAAAATATAATGCCCATTAACAACAACATTAACTCTGTCAATACATCCATGGTACATCCTTGGCTTCCATTATTGGGCCAACATATGGAGCCTTTATATCCAACCATTCATTATAAATTGGGGAATGTGCTTCATGCCTAGCATTCAAGTGATGCATATGCATATGCAATTTTATCACCTTGGAAAGTTTTATTTAATCTTGTTAGTTGGGAATAGCTAATTGTTCATTTTATAGTACCTAATCTAATGATAGTTCTACAGGAATTTGTAATCAACCCAGCTAATCAGCAACTAGACCAATTTCATTAGGTTATGGCTCAGGCATGTGATATTCCCATTTATCATATGGTTGCAATGTTGGAGGCAACATTTTTTATTTGTTCAAAATATGGAGGAAGAGAAATGGTGTTAGCAAACATGAAAATTTTAATAATGCCAAGTCACCTTGAAGAAGTTGTGTATTCTCTTGGCAAACATGTCATTGAAAATGTTCATCATGACCTTTTTTTCTTCTACATGTTTTTGCATGGAACCTTCACACACCTAGTGCTCACAAATGTCTACTTAAGAATGTATGTGAACCTGTAATGCACTGCTATGTGCTGAAATATGTAGAAAATCATATAATCCTTCATCACATAATGTCTTTCACTTGGTGAGCTCATTCATTAAGTGATAATAGATTTTGTAGGTTCATTTTCACCTTTAAATCAATGAAATCATAAAACATAAAAATAGTATGAGAAAAATTATATGCACAAAACTAAATAAATCAAGAAACTACAATGACTGACAAAGACTATAAGCAAAATTAAATAGTAAACATGTAGTTATAAAAGTTGCAGGATCTAGTTTGAAGCCTTAGTTTTTAACCCAAATGCCATAATTTATTTCCACACTAATCACTTGTACAATAATTTTTTAAAAAAATTAGAATGGATATAAAAATTTTGGGAGCCATATATGCTCATAGCCTATATTCACAAAGTGATATCAAGTATATCAATTCATTCATTTTCAAATAGCAGGTTGTGCACTACTAAAATGTTTATATTAAAAATAGAGTAACCAAATATATAGAAAAACTTTACAATGTGCTCCCAAATAATTGACAAGAAGACAATGGTTGTTAAAATATTTTGTCTACCAAAGCATGGAGAAGTAAAAAGTTTATTATTACACAAGCATAATTGTAAATTAATATCTACTGATGTTGGCTTGTAGAAAGTTAAAGTTACAGAAAATCTATGATGAGACCACATGAAATAGATGATGCCAAAAAAGAACTAGAACTTAATGAATGTAGAGGCATTACCTACTACATGAGTACTCAAACTCATTCAAAGTACAACCAATATAAAAAAGAAAAGAAAAGTTGTGTTAATCATTCTAATGAGCCTTTATAGGTAAAATATAGAAATATAGCTTAAGGATTTGTCAATTAAAAGATCTTACATTCAAAAAATTATGAGTTAAGCTTGATTGCATTTCAAATTAATAAAATTTGATCTAGATTCAATGAGTAGAGAACAATTTAGTTCACTCGAGATTCCAAAATACTATACAAGCAAGTTATTTCAGATTATATTATGTGAGAAAAGAAATTTAGATAGTGCACAACCATTTCATACATAATCATTAAGCAATAACCAAAATTTTGGGTGTGCAGTTAGGCTATTCACCCCTACATATAACTACAATGGTGATTGCAGGCAACCTTAATTATCTGGAGAACAAAATTGAAGGAACTAAATATTACCTAAGATTGTTTTTCAAACACTACGCTTCTATTGACTATGGTTAATACAAATTCCAAAGCTACTAGATTTCCTAACAATCGAATGCAAATATTCTAAGTTTGAAAACATTCATTGAACTAATATGACTTTCATATTCTAAAACTTCTCCTATTTTACATTATGAGATAGTGAAATTAAATAAAAGGGAACTTGGTTGAAGAATGAAACTGAAAAAATTCCCAGAAATTGATTAGCTTGGAATTTTGTTCTCTCCAAAAATCATAAAGTGTAAGAACAATTGTGCCAAAAAGAGTGTTAAAAGATTATTATCATGCACCAATCATGTTTTTTAGCTCTTTTGACACAATCGTTCTTACAATTTTTTGGCTCAATCTCTGATTGGTTAGTATGTGTTTTGATAAATTATTCTTGGATTTTGCGTTAGGAAAAAAAAGAAATATCATACTTGAAAAAGATGTACATAAGAAACTATTGTGGTTTGTACTATTTGAAAATTATAGTTACAAGTGATAAAGTTATATACCTTTGATTCAAAGTATGCAAATAATAGAATGAAGCATTGCAGAAGATGTAAGATCAACTACCTAACTATATCCAAGGCACCTACACACTAGAGGCATACTCTTCCTACCAAGTTGCCAACATACTTGTATCCATGGGATCAAGACCCTTGAACTACTCACTCTAAAAAATATGTAGTTCTAGTTTCTATTTGTTTTAATGTAGTTGTATTCCTATAACCACTGGTGAGCTTTACTCACCCAATGTAGCTCTCTGCCATTATATACCCACTCAGGCGAATTAGGCAATTTTCTATAATTACAATACTGTAATACCCTGGTACAACCTTTATGTTGTATTTTACAATTAATGTAAAGTTAACCTATATACATCCTAACTCACTCCTTATATAGTTATGTTTAAAAGCTTGTGACAATAATCAATGGGTCTAAATAGACTATTCAAGTTAATGTTGAAACACAGAGTTTAGCCTTCTATGTTCAATAGTCAGGTACATTGGGTAATTTCATGTTTAGAGGTAATGTCATTGTGGTTTAGAGGTAACTTGCATGGTTTATAAGTAATGTCATTATGGCAGTAACCATAACTTCAGTGAAGAGTTGAGTGTAACAAGTTACTACCTTGAACCTATGTTACAAATTCCTGGGAGCCAAGGGACCCTAAACCTATGTTATGTTTTCTGGAGACATGAGAGAAGTTACTATTGATGTTAGTACTTCATAACATTATGGATCATATAGTAATCAAACTGGAGGAAATCAATGATAAACCAAACATATAATGAAGAGGAAACTTAAAAATTTGAATGCTAAAATGTTGAAATGAAAGCTATCGAGGATCAAACACCTATGCCAGAGTTACAATGCAATGTGAAGTCAATTTTAGATATTTAAAAAAAAATATGACATAAATCATTCCAAATTTTATGTTCAAAACTCAAATGCTCTCCCATGGCCTGAGCTAAAACCCTCATTACTACTTCCAAAATTAATGAATAAAATACAATTATGTCCCCAACAGAGAATTGAAATGCAATTTTTTTAGATACCACTTAGTATTGTGTTGATAAATTCAAAAAATTCTACTACCATGCAAATTAACTTACATTGTGTTAACATATAATGTCTTAAAATAGTTAAGTTCTACCTAACTATGTCCAAGGTGTCTGCACACTGGAGGCATAATCTACCTACCAAGTTTCCTACATACTTACAACAGGATCAAGACCCTTAAACTACTTACTCTAATAAATATGTAGTTCTAGTTTGTAATTGTTTTGATGTAGCTATATTCCTATAACTACTGGTGAGATTTACTCACCTAATATAGCTCTTCACCATCATACACCCACTCGGGCGAATTAGGTAGTTTTCTATAATTACAATACTATAATACCCTAGTGAAACCTTTGTGTTTTAGTTTACAATTAATGTAAGGATGGCCTATATACATCCTAACTCACTCCTTATATAGTTATATACATTGATATACACATATATACATATACATATGTATATACATACATAGATATACATACATACATATATATATATATATATATATATATATATATATATATATATATATACATATATATATATACACACATACACACACACACACACACACACACACATATATATATACAGAGATCACAAGGGCACAGCAATGAAATATAAATCTCCTCTAATCTCCACAATCCACAAAATATCTCTCTATATATACATATATACATACATATATACATATATATATATATATATACACACACATACGTACGTACATCTGCATATGCAATTTTATCACCTTGGAAAACTATATTTGATCCTGCTAGCTAGTAATAGTTAATTGTTAGTTTTATTATACCTAATCTGATGATAGTTCTATAGGAATTTGTAATCAACCTAGCTAATCAGCAACTAGACCAATTTAACTAGGTTATGGCTTTTTTCTTTCTAAAAATATCTTCTATGATATGTTTTTTCTAAAATTTCTTGTGAACTCTTCCCATTTTTCCTAGTCAGTATTATTTTTGTACAATATCTTGAGCTAAGTCACTTAGCATGGGTTGAGTGAGTTTAACTTTTTTATTATTTGGATTCTAAAATATGGGCTTTGTTTTATCATTGGCTTTTTTCAAGTCCTAATTTTAAAGAAGTAACAAAGTGGTTTTTAGGGTGGAAAGGACTATATAATGAAGAGGAAACTTAAAAACTTGAATGTTAAAATGCAGAAATGAAAGCTATTGAGGATCAAACACCTATGGTAGAGTTACAACACAATGTGAAGTTGATTTTCGATATAAACAAAAAGAATACAACTTAAATCATTGCCCATTTTTTTTTATTGTGGAGAGCTACATACAAAAGATGGTGGAGAGCTCTGGATGTTGGTGGATATTTCATTGGCATGCCCTTGTGATCACTACAGTTTGTTATCGTACCTTTATGATCTCTGGGTTTCATTTTCATGCCCTTGGTGGAGATTAGTGGAGATCTAGGATTTTCTTTTTGTGCCCTTGTGATCTCCACATTTCATTTTCATGCCCTTGTGATCTCCTTTCCCTTTCTCTACAATTTCATTTCCATGTCATGCCCTTGTAATCTATGTTCCCTTTACAGCTCACTAGAATATTTTAGGTCAACTTGCGATGGCAATTTGTGATGGTGGCATAATTTGTGGTGTTCAAGCCCAAATGTTATAATGTTTTCTCTATGATTTTCTTCAAGGGGAGAAGAGGTACCTATGTAAATGTTCTTTTCTTTTCCTTCTAAACATTTATCACTTTATATTTCCCCTAGCAGGTGATCACAAGGGCACGACAATGAGATGCAGAGATAAATATATGCATACATACATATATACATAAAAATATATACACATACATATATACATACATACATCTACATATGCAATTTTATTATCTTGGAAAAATGTAATTGATCTTTACTCAATCACTAAGAGATAATATAATTTATATGTACAAATTTGTGCATACTTAGTTTGGTGAAGAATAGTTTCGATTGAATTTGTCTATGGAGAGTGAGTCTACTCATGATGATAATGGCTCCATGTATTGGGTCTTTAGGAGAGAAATTCATACAAAAGATTAGATGGTGAGGTAGGAGGAAGATGGTTTTGTGAATGGTTGATCAGGCAAGTTATAGAAAATCATGGTTTTAGTTGCAAGTAGTTTCATTAATTTGATAAGGGAATCAGCTTTGATAAGGGAATCAGCTTTGAAAGCAAGATGATCAAAATTGGCATGTCCATCCTTAAGATAGATGTCTCTATCTCATAATAGAAAATTACCTCAAATGACAAGTAAAAAATTATTAAATATACAAAAAATTAGAAAAAAATTCACCTATAATATTTTTAAAGGACAAAAATATGATAAAAGTATAATTTAATGGAAAGAGCCATGAGCTATGTGGCTCCACATTGTAGCTATTCCATTGTCCAGTATGGAAACTCTTCACATTAAATATGAATATCTTCAAATTAAAAAAGATAACTATCAGAGATATATATTTGTGTTTTAGTGATAACAAATATATAGTCTAATTTTAAGAAAAATAATAGTCTTAAATGTATATGATTAAATAAAGTTAGTTGTAATTATATAATTCTAGTATTACTGATTATGTTAAACAAAATGTTCAATAAAACAAGTATCAAGTAACATAAATGGATCATCTGCTCGATCACATTATGACTTAATGTGAATGCATCCAATCATTACCTGGACAATATTATGCACAAGATCTTTACTCAATCAACAAGAGATAATATAATCTGTAAGTATAGATTTGTGCATACTCAATTTGGTATGAATAAATTTGATTGAATGAAAGGATAATTTCTTGTGTGAATTTAAGACATGAATGATTAATTTAATTTAGCAAAAGTACTATGCAAGTGTGTATGCATGCATGTAAAGTAGTTCACATAGTGAACTAATTTACATACATACATGCACATATGCATACAATCATCATAATAATTTATCCTTGAATTTGACCAAAGCTATTATATATGAACAAGAGATACATGTTTAGAAGGAAAATAAAATAACATTTGCATAGGTACCTCTTCTCCCCTTGAAGAAAATAGCAGAGCAAGGACATGGAGATCACAAGGGAACTACAAAAAAATCCTAGATCTCCACTGATCTCCACCAACACTCAAAGCTCCCCACCCTCATTTGGAACTTTCCACCCTCTTTCACGTGCAACTCTCCATAGTCAATCAAAACAAATGGGGAATGATTAATTTCATGCTTTCTTTTCTTTTTTGTTTATAATCCATAATCCACAAGATCTCTCTGTATGTATAGATACATACATACGTGCATGCATACATAAAGACATAGATACATAAATGCATATACATGCATACATACATCTATACATACATACGTGATAATAACAATGCACTTTCTAAGAGTTTACAATTATTCAACAAAATTAATGTTCTACAAGAAAATACATCTAAAGTTACTATGACATTGGAAACTAGCTATGCTAGTTTATTTCTAAAAAATATCTACTATGATATGTTTTTGTAAAATTTATTGTGAACTCTGCCCATTTTTCTTGGTCTACATTTTTTTTTGGGGGATCTTGAGGTATGTCACTTAGCACGGGTAGAGTGAGGTTTTTTTTTTTTTTTTGGATTTTGGAATATGTATGCATAGGGATTTCCAATCATGGATACTGGTAGATTCGATCCCAAAAATCTCAAAGCATTTGAGGTCAATGGGTGAATTTTAGCTTCAGCATGTTTATCGATAAGGAAATAGGACAACAGACCTGCTGGTAAATTTGGGGATTGATTGCAATGAAGTGTTGGGATTTGAGTACGGTGATAACATGCCATTGAATTTGAAGGAGATCATCACAAAGAAAATTCAATCATTCACAAGTAAATGCATTGGATAATGATAGAAGGTGGCATTTCATCTGCTAGAAGTGGAGTTTGTCATGAGTTTAGGTCCTTTTTGTTCCACTTTTAGTTTGTGATAATCTTTTTTAGGATTCATAGTAGAGATTAGTTAGATTGAATGGCTTGGTAGAAGATTGTCATGTAGCCCTTGGACATCCTGTGTCAAACTATATCTAGAGAAATTTCAGTTCTAAATTTGTGAAAGTGTTTCTTTTTAAGGAGAAGCATCTTTATCCATTGGTCTCATACAAGATGGTGAGTGTCTTGGGTATCAAATTTTGGTGTATGCAGGAAGAGATTTTGGTGGAGTCACTAGAAGAACAAGTAGCCATAATTTTCAAGCATGCCAATGATCAAGAAAAGGCAACCATGATCAATTTGTTGGGTGTGAACTATTTGACAAAGGTCATGTGCACAATGGGAAGATGGTGTTTAATCTTCTTTAGCCCATTATCCAAGTATTGGGACATTCAGTAACTGCAAATGGCATGATACAAAGAATGATTGTAAAAGAGATTTATTTGGAGGTAACTATTGCCCTAGATTTGATTGACACTGGCCTCTTAGGTGGAGGTATGTTGAACCTATTTTGTCTAGAAGCTAAAGGTAAGAAGAAAATGATGAAGAAGTCCTAGCATCTATTTAAGACTTGCATCGTGAAGGAGTATGACATGAGTAAGTTTGAGGCCTTATGTCAACCTAATGATAAATTCTTCCTAGTAGAAGTAATAGTAAGGTTGCTCTCTATTGGCAAAGGGATTGGGTATCTATTTCATTGAAATATATAGCATAGCTTTTTTTCAACTAGTTTCATAAATGGAGAGATAGCTCCTGCATACTATATAATCTTTTTTTAGTAACACAAAGGGTACTACCCACTAGGTAGAGCTTACCATAAAAAAATAAAAAAATGTATGTAGTTGGATTAATTTATCTATTGTGCTAAGATATAATAAGCACCTTAAAAAAGATCTCTAAATATACATTTTCAGAAGGAGATATAAAGAGATACATATTTAGAAGGAAAATAAACCAACATTTATATAGTCCTTAAAGAAAATTGCAAAGCTAGGGCATGGCAACGAAATCACTGAGCAAGGGCATAACATGGCAATGAAATTGTAGAGCAAGGGCACAACATGGAAACAAAATTGCAGAGCAATGACATGACACCAAAATTGTATAGCAAGGGCATAGCACCAAGATAAAAAAGCAAGGGCATGGCACTGAAAACACGGAGCAAGGGCATGACACTAAAATCATAGAGCAAGGGCACGGTAACAAAACACAAAGATGACAAGGGAACCACAACCAATTTACAGAGCAAAGAAAAGGCACATCACCAAAATGTATGGATATCACAGGAACAAAATGGACCAAGCAGAAGGATATGACAACATTCATAGGTCTCCACCTTCTTTTGTGTGCAGCTCGCCACCTTCTTTTGTTTCAAGCTCTCCACCTTCTTTCACATGTAGCTCTCCATAATCAAAACAAATGGAGAATGATTTATGTCATGTTTTCTTCCTTTTTGTTTATACTTACATAGACATCATAATTACGACTCTAGCATTAGGGAAAATTCCAAAAAAAATGAAAGTCACCACAAATTATACTGCCATCATAAAATATCATCACAATTTGACCCCAAATGTTGTAGTAGTGGGGTACCTTTTGTTGGAATGTATTTTTATTTAGTTTAAAGAATTCTTGTGCAACATATCAACATGCAATTACTACAATATTCCATTATATGATGCATAAAATGATGGAAGATTGTGTTGTTGATACCCTTGTCAAGAGTATGCAGTGAAATACTCATCTTCAAGATTTGGAACCTAATCTAGATCACATGGAAAAATTTAGTCTCAAATAAAATACTAAGAAATGTGCTTTTGGTGTCACATTAAGAAAACTACTTGGTTACATTGTATCTGTAGAAGGAATCAAGGTGGACCTAGAAAAGGTTCAAGCTATCATGGAAATTTTTGTTAGAATGAATGTTGATGATACTACATTGGGGGAGTATCCTAAGCATTGGAGAGTATTGTCATGTTGTATTCATGATTGTGTTTGTCATTGATGTCAACATAGTATTGTTTTTGTAAAGATTGGCAAAGTAGAAGCTAGAGATCTTCCTGGTATGGACAAACATTTGATTTTCTAGTGACACATAGATAAGGACATGTTCCAAACTATGTCCCGGTGACATGGTTAAGTGTGCAGAGTCTAAGTCAAAGACATACATATTTTGTATTTATTTACTAAGAGCAGTACAAAAATAGAGTATTCGAGAATAGCATTTTGATGTTTGTTTTCTATCTTACATCTGAAATGTAATGAAGAAATGCATAGTCAGCCAGTGATAGAAGATAGTCATATAGTGATTTTAGCGAGCGTGCAAGCCCTAGTATTGCACATTTGAAGTTTTGTATAGATTGTGAGCTGATAGTGTTATTGTTATGGTAATTAATTAATTATCGTATTACAATTAATTGGGAAAGCCTCAAGGCTGACTCAAGGAATTATTATGAAGATATGGTATAAAGGAAATATGTTTTCCTTATTTATAAGTGTGTAATTATAGTGTAATCATTGTGATGTAATTACAAAGTGTAAAAATGAACAGAGTTCTTATTGAATGTGAGTAAGCAATCCAAGGGATTATTGGATGCGAATTATGTGATCTGGTTACAAGATTTGAAGGAGAAAAAGTCTGGTTGACATGACAGAGGAAGAGGAAGTACATTCCATTTCTATTATTCTACAAGGAATAATACAGAGATCATTTGGATAGTGGGTTTATTGATCTTAACCTTGATGTTTTTTGGGCAGTGGATCTAACTATCTTCCAAACTCCTAATAGGGTTGGTACAACTCCTAACAGGGTTGGAATCTTCTAACAGGGATTCAAAGTCTCCTAACATGGACTTATATGTACTGAATGTATTCATAGACTCCTAATAGGGTCCGTCCTCTAATAAGTAATATTTATATTAGTACATCATCTTGTTGGTACCATCCCCACTAGGGTTTTCCCTCTGATCAAGGGTTTCCCTAGTTAACATATTTGGTGTTATTGTGTATGAGTATCTTTTTTTGGTTTCTAATTGTATTGCTCATATGGTTAAAGTTTAAAAAGGTTGATAATTGTGATATTAGTTGGATAATTGATTTACCTACAGCCCCCCCCCGAGTTATATTGTTGGACTATATATTCTAATAATTAGTATAAGAGCATCAGGTCCTTGAAGGATAAGCTTAATAGCTTTGGGAGATTGATGGAAAATCTTTTCAAAAAGGATAGTCCTAGATTTGATGGGGCCAACTATGATAGTTGGAAGGAGAAGATGAAGACTTTTCTATTATGCATGGGTTTAGGTTATTGGCTTTTGACAAAAGGTAGCAAGACAATTGTTGATGAAGGAAAGCTTGAAGAATGTAATGAGGCAAAAAGAGATCTATTCATGTTACAAGAATGAGTATAGTCAAGTAAAGTCACTTCAAACATCTCATGAAATTTGGAAAGAATTAGAATCTAATTTTGAAGGTGATACACATGTAAAGAGAATTAGATTTTAGAATTTGATATGTGCATTTCAAGATGCTAAGATGATGGAAGATGAATCTATAAGAAGCTATATTGGTAGAATATTAAAAATTGTTGTAGGAATCAAGACTCATGGTGGAACTATGGAATAAGATGAGGTAATGTGGAAGATCTTGTAAAGTTTGACACCATTATTCAAGTAAGTGGGTTAGATGATTCATCTACTCATATCCTACACCAAGGATTTCACAAAGGAAACATTTCTTGGTAGATTAGAAGGTGTAGAAGTAGATCTGAGACAACCTCGAGATCTAGTAAGAGTGGAAACAACCTTCAATGTACTTAATGTTCAGCCAAGTTTGACAAGAAGTGTAAGCACATGTGGATATTTTTCTAGTAGCAAAAGATCTGAGGAAGACAAGAAGATTGAGGAAGGTATAGCCCTTCTTGTGAGAAGAGAAAAAGATGATAAGAAAATATTTAATTGTTGGACTTGTGATGAATTTGGTCATTATGAATCTAAATATCCTAAAAGAGAGAAAATATATAAGGGAAAGTTCAAGCCTAAAAGAGATGGAAATTGTTTGTATGCTAATGAAGATGAAGAATCTAATGAGAGATCTCATAGTGAAAGTGATGATGAATTTGGATTTGTGGCTATCAAGGAAGATGATCTTGGTAGAGAAATAAAAGAAGAAAAAGATTTGATTTCCCAAGTTTAAAAGAAATATGATTGGATAATTGACAATAGCTGTTCACATCACATGACTAGTGATATAAACAAGTTTTATAAATTTAGGAATTATGATGGAGGTATTGTTAGGGTTGGTAACAATGCAGCTTGTCATATTACAAGGATTAGATCCATTACTTTAGATGGAAGAACTAACACTGACAATGTTTATTTTGTTGATGGATTGAAGTATAATTTTTTGAGTGTTGCACAATTTGTGGACAAGGGATATCAATTGTAATTCACATAAAAAAGCCTATATTATTAAGGATAAGGATGGTAAGATGATTGGAACTAGAACTAGGTCTAGAGGTAATGTATTTCAGTTGAATCCTATTGAAATGACATGTTTCCTTGTAAAAGTTGATAATATTTGGTTATGGAATTGAAGATTGTGTCATATAAACTTTGATAATATTGTGAAAGATAGTAGCACATTTGTAGTTAGAGACTTGCCTAAGATAACAAAGCCTACTAATGTTGTTTGTAAAGAATGTATTTTGACTAAATAAAAGAATTTCCTAGAAAGAAGTTTACTACCACAGAGAAGTTGGAGATCATTCACATAGACCTAAGTGGTCCTTCAAGAACAAGATAATTCTATGGTGAAAGGTATTTTATGATTTTCATTGATGATTTCACTAGAATTATGTGGCTAGCATTTCTTAAAGAGAAATCTAAAGCTTTTGAGAAGTTTAAGATATTTAAAAATAGAGTTGAGAATGAATCTAATGTTAAGATAAAGTGTTTGAGATCAAATGGAGGAGGAGAGTTAACCTCTAGAGAGTTTAACATATTCTGTGAAGAGAATGGAATCAAAAGACAGCTATCCTCATCTAGAACGCCTAAGCAAAATGGGATTGTTAAAAGAAGAAATAAATTAGTAGAAGAAGAAGCAAGAGAAATTTTGTTTGAGAATGATGTTATTAAGACATTCTTGAAAGAAGCAGTCAATTTAGTAGTGTACACTCTAAACAAAGTATAGATCAGAAAAGGTGTGAGCAAGACACCTTATGAATTATGGTTTGGTCATTCACCATTAGTCAAGTATTTTTTAATATTTGGGAGAAAATGTTACATTAAGAGAGATGATGACATTGGTAAGTTTGATCCAAGAAGAGATGAAGGTATGTTTCTTGGTTATTCATTGAAAAGAAAGGCATATAGATGTTTCAACTATAGAATTAAGACAATAGTTGAATGTGCAAATGTAAGGATTGATGATAAGTTTGGTACGAAAGAAAAGATGGTAGATTATAATTCACATGAAGAAGAAGATAATTGTAGAATTGTTAGACAAAATGCATAAGTTTTCTTTGAGACTAGCAATGATCTACAAAATGATGTATTATTTGTTGAGCAAATAGGAGAATAGAGATTTGAACCTAGAGATGATATGAGAGTTGAGATATCAGCTCCTAACTCTAATAGGAATCTAACAAAGAATCACCATCCGGAGAAGATAATTGAAAGCAAAAACAAAGGTGTGATGACAAGGAACAGAGTGAATAAGGAAGTATGTCTAATTTCTCAAGTTGAGCCTAAGAGCATAGATGAAGAATGTAAGGATGATCATTGGATTCAAGTAATGAAGGAAGAATTGGATCAAATTGAGAAGAATGAGACATGGGAGTTAGTTCCTAGACCTAAAGATAAGAATGTGATAGGAACCAAATGGGTATTCATAAAAAAGATGAGTGAAGAAGGAGAAGTTGTAAGAAACAAGGCCAGAATTGTTTGCAAGGGTTACTCATAGCAAGATGACATAGATTATGAGGAGACTTATGCACCTGTAGCCAAAATGGAAGTAGTAAGTATGTTCTTGGCTTATGCAGCAAAATAGAGAACTTGAAGAAGAAGTCTATATCGAGCATCCTAATAGATTCCCTCTAACAAAATATAAAGAGATGGTATTTAGACTAAAGAAAGAACTATATGGTCTAAAGCAAGCACCTAGAACCTGGTATGCAAGGTTGGATAAGTATTTGACAAAGCTTGGATTTGTTAAGGGTATGACAAATGGTAACTTGTATTCAAGAGAAGTTGATAATGGTTTACTTATCATTGTAATATTTGTTGATGACATAATATTTGGAGGTAATGATGAAGAAAGTGATAAGTTTTCTGAAGAAATGAAGAAAGAGTGTGAAATGAGCATGGTAGGAGAAATCAATCTCTTCTAAGGATTGTGGATTATGCAAAATAGTGATGGTATTTTTTTTTCACAAGATAAGTACTTGAAATACTCTTTGAAGAGATTTGGATTAGAGAATTGTAAGCCTGTTGGTACACCTATGATAATTGGTCACAAATTATCCAACAAGGATGAGACACCTATAGTTGAGTAAAATAAGTATAGATCCATGATTGGAGGATTGCACAATTTGACTTACACTAGACTAGATATTAGAAAATGCAATTGGGATTGTAGCTAGATTTAAAGTTGGTCCTAAAGAGTATCATGATGTAGTAGTAAAGAGGATATTTAGATATTTGAAAGGAACATCTAATTATGGAATTTAGTATGACAAATCAAGCAATTTCACTTTGAGTGCATATGTTGATGCAAATTGTGCAGGCAGTATGGATGATAGAAAGAGCACCAGTGGTAAAGCATTTTTTCTTAGAGGAAGATTAGTTTCTTGGCCAAGCAAGAAGCAAGATTTTATTTCATAGAGTATAGCTAAGGTAGAATATGTAACTACGGCAAATAACTATACTCAAGTTATGTGGATGAAGGAGGTGTTGAAGGATATTGGGATTGAGTTTACAAAACCTGTTATCATTTACTTTGATAACACAAGCATAGTGATTATGTCGAAGAATCCTATATTACATTTTAAGATGAAGCATATATCTATTAAGTAGCATGTCTTGAAAGAGAAGATAGCAGAAAAGGAGATTAGCTTGGATTATGTGACTACTAAAGATCATATTGCAGATATCTTTATGAAGCCTTTGCCTAAAGATACAATAGAGTTCTTGAGAGGTATGCATGGAGTTATGCCCTTGCCTACTTCATAGTAGATGATGTAGAGAATGCATTAGTCCAATGGTACAAAGAATTATTGTTAGACTGGACTAAATATTTGTGCTTCCTCTATGTGGGGATTATCTGTTAAGAACTGAGTCATTAAGGACTCTTGGTATTTCGTATTTGGTATTGAACAATGTCATTGGATAATAGAGTTGGTTGAAGACTTGGAGAAGTGTAGTAACAATTAGTATGTAATATTGATGCCTTTGACATTGATGTCAATGGGAGAGAATATGCATGAAAAACCTCTCCTAAGCATTTAATAGGGAGATTTGGAAATATTCATGTAAAGAAGCAAGAGGAATATCACTATGGGCAAGATATGTATGGTTAGTTGTTCATTATGAACAACTATTGCCAATCCTAAAGAAGAAGAAGTTGTTACTGAACAACTCATGATGTTGATCTAGAAGATGATGAATAGAGTACTATTCTAGAGGATTTCAAATTGACAAAGAGGATTTGAGAAGAATAGCAAAAGAGGTAAAGTACTAGTTTGGTATTCTTGGAACCTAGATACTTTTCATCTATGTTTCCATCAATGCCAAAGTGGGAGATTGTTAGCATGGATGCTAATGATACTACATTGGGGGAGTATCTTAAGCATTGGAGAGTATTGACATGTTGCATTCATGATTGTGTTTTTCATTGATGTCAACATAGTATTGTTTTTGTAAAGACTAGCAAAGTAGCAATTAGAGATCTTACTAGTACAAACAATGGTTTAATTGTCTAGTGATGTGTAGCTAAGGGCATGTTCAAACTATGTCCTGACGATGTGGTTAAGTGCATAGAGTCTAAGTCAAAGATGTATGGATGTTGTACTTGATTTACTAAGAGTGGTACAAATCTAGAGTATTTGAGAATAATGTTCTGATGTGTTTTTTTTATCTTAAATATGAGATGCAATGAAGAAATGTGTAGTCATCTAGTGACAGAAGATAGTTGTATGGTGATGTTAGCAAGTGCACAAGCCCTAGTATAGTATGTGTGAAGTTTTGTATAGACTGTGAGTTGGAAGTGCTATTGTAATGGTAATTAATTATCTTATTATAATTAATTAAGAAATCCTCAAAGGTGACTCAAGGAATTAATATGATGATATGGTATGAAGTAAAGATGTTTTCCTTGTTTGTAAGTGAGTAATTATAGTGTAATCAACGTGAAGTAATTGAGAAGTGAAAAAAGGAGTAGAGTACTTAATGAATGTGAGCAAGCAATCCCAGGGTTTATTGGATGTGAGTTCTATGATCTAGTTACAAGACCTAAAGGAGTAGAAGTCTAATTGATAGGAAAGAGTAAAAGGAAGGAAATACATTTCACTTCTATTATTTTGCAATGAATATTATAGAGATCATTTGGATAGTGGGTTCATTTATCTTAACCTTGAATTTTCTTAGGCAGTGGGTCTAGTTGTCTTCCACAACTCCTAATAGGGTTGCAATCTCCTAACAGGGATTCAAAATTTCCTAATAGGGACTCGTATGTACTGAATGTATTCATAGAATCCTAATAGGGTCCATTTTATAACAAATAATATTTATATTAGTACATCATCTTGTGGGTACCATCCCCACCAGGGCTTTCCCTCTGATCAAGGGTTTCCCTAGTTAACATAGATGGTGTTATTGTGTATGAGTATCTTGTTGTGGTTTATTATTATATTTCTCATATGGTTAATGTTTAATAAGGTTTATAATTGTGATATTAGTTGGATAACTAATTCAACACCCCCCAACCCCCCTCTTAGTTATATTGTTGGACTATATATTCTAACAATGCCTCCACCTCATAACATCAGTCAAGTAAGAGTGCTACAAGGAATACTTCAATCTATTTGTCAATTCATATCACAATTAGTAGATAAATCACAACCTTTCACTAAAGCTTTCATAAAGGTGTGAAATATGACTAGAACATGGATCAAGAAGTATCTTTCTAATCCACCAATAATGTCTCCTATTTATGGGAAGCCACTCATTTTGTACATCTTTACAATAGACTTGTCTCTTGGTATCTTGCTAGCTCAATATGACAACAACAACAACAAGGAACAAGTTACTTATTATCTTAGTCATACATTGATCTCCTATGAGATGAACTATAGTATTATTGAGAAATCTTGCTCTGCAGTTGTTTTTGCTTCCCAAAAGTTGAGACATTGTGTGCTTGCTCATACTAGGTGACTAGTTGCAAAGATTGATCCATTACTATATTTTCTTAACAAGGATACTCTAACAGGAAGGTTAGCTAAATGGGTTATGATCTTGAGCAAGTTTGACAATGAATATGTAGAAAGGAAAGCTATCAAAGGATAGGAAATCATTGATCAACTAGAAGAAGCACCAATGCAAAGTTACCAACCATTAAATATTGTATTTCCTAATAAATTTATTCTACTTCTCACACACCAAACATGGGCAATGTTCTTTGATGGCTTTTTCACACAACAAGGATCTAGTGTTGGACTTTTAGTTATAACACCACATAAATATTCTTTACCTAAGGCATACAAGATTCTATTTCCTTGTACAAATAATATTGTAGAATATGAAGCCGTAATCAATGGCATGAAAATCATTGTTGAATGGAGGGTACACAAACTAAATATCTTTGGTGACTCACAGTTGGTAATCAATCAGGTCAATGATATTTATTAGATAAAGGATGAGAAGTTGACACCTTACAAGAGAATGGTTAATGATCTCAAAAATAACTTTGCACATGTCACTTTCTAGTTTATTCCTCAGGTAGATAAAAAGGTGGCTGATGAAATGGTCACTCTTGCTTCCATGCTACAAATGCTAGAAAATGACTTTTGACACAAAATCCTATTGGAGATGTTATCCTACCCTGCCTATGATTCACTTGAATCTTGAATGATCTATTCTTTCATAGGCCATAATTCATCTCGCTACCATCATATCTAATCTTACCTATGTGACCAGATTATTATGGACAATCTAAAATGCTTCATGATATGTCATCATTGCTAATGACTTTTTTAGGAGAGGTATGATGGTACACTCCTTAGGTGTCTAGAACCTAATGAGTTGAAACACATATTAATAGAGGTATGTGAAGGCATTTGTGGATCACACTCAAATGGCTTGACACTGGCTCACAAACTTATTAAAGCTTGTTACTATTGGCTAGAAATGGAGAAATAGGAAATTAAATATGCCAACTACTATAAATAGTGCCAACTCTATGGAAATATGATTCATGTCTAGCTAGGGAGCTAATTCTTTTCATCACACTTTGGCCATTTCAACAATGGGCCTTTCATCTAGTGGGTCAGATTCATCCATCTTCTTCAAATGAACAAAAGTTAATTATCATAGCTATAGACTACTTCACAAAATGGGTAGAAGTAGTCCCTCTTTCTAAGGCTAATGGAAAAATTGTAGCTCTATTCATTGATGAAGGGTGCTCCCCTTAATACCATAAAGACATAACAAAAAACAAAAAAGAATCAACAATAATTTGCGAGAACAAAATATGGGCTTTCTATCATCACTGCAAATGTAAAATTACAAAATTTAGGATCACAATATGCTAACCTACATGGGCGCCTTCGTTATAGAAATATGTAAGACAAAGTTGTGAACTATCACCCATGGCTACCCATAACTATCCTAAACAATCCTACAAGCCTTTCTTAAATAAGAAATTTTAGGCTGCCTAAGAAGGCTCTAGAAATTAACCATTGAGGCTGGAAAACCCCAAATTACATAAATTATATTTATTACATTAGATTCAACTCAAAGAATTACAAACTTTATTTTATGACCATAAGTAAGGTAACCAAACTTTCAGAGACCATAACTCACAAACCATAGCTCCGATTGACTATTATAACCACTTTTTTAGAAAGGGTAGATTCAAAACTACTGTGCTTGAGATGTGAAGCACCACTCAACCGATGTTTAACCCCATTCTGGACCCTTTAAAGACTGAAAATTTGAGTTCAAAGATATTTATACAAAATTTTCCATCGAAAATCTACAATAACTTCTCTGATATAGAAGCTGGAGCCATGAGCTTTTAATGGTAGGCTTATAATTTTGAAATGAACCTTCTTGACAAAAATTAGAACATTTTGAGCTTGTATGAAAAACTCACTACAGATAGAAAGTTCCAAAAAATAGTAACCCCCTGTCTACTAGACTAGATTAAAATAGAAAATTTTGAAACTAATAAGATACAAGCTAAAAAAAATTTAAAAATTGGGTGATACAAGATTGCCCTCACACCCAAGATGCTCCTGCATCATTCATTCTCAACTACATCATCTATAGGTATGGTGTACCATCCTCCATCATTACTGACACTGGGGGACAATTTTAAATCAAGGATCTCAAAGAGTTGTGTTCAAAGTTTAAAATCACACAACATTGGTATTCCATCTAGTACTTCTAGGGTAATGGACAAGTGGAAGCATCCAATAAGGCTAATCTAAAGATCTTATGTATTGTACAGTCAAAAAATCTAGAAGGGACTGGCACCTTCAAATAAATCTGGCTCTATGGGCTTAGAGAACAAGTATCAAATTTCCTACAAGAACAACACCATTTGCTTTAGTATATGGAGCAGATGTTGCACTTCCTATTAAGGTCAAGATTCCTACGTTGTGAATCTCTTTGAAAGACCTCATCACTAAGGATGACTATAGAATAGCTTGACTACAAGATCTAGAACTACTAGATGAACATCGGCAAGTGGTGTTTGATCATCTACGAGCTTATCAAAAGTGAATCTCTAAAAGCTACAATAAGAAATTCAAACCATGTGATTTCCAAGTGGGTGACCTTGTCTTAAGGGAAAACCCTAAGAATCAACAATAATAGATATAGAAAGGGAAATTTGAATATAATTGGCTTGGTCCATACATCATTATTGCAATGTTTGGATCTGGTTCTTATCAACTCTCAACTACTAAAGGAGACTCACTCAAAGAGTTAATCAACAACCTTCACCTGAAAAGGTTCTACAACTAACATAATTTTGAAGCTCTTTGTACATATCTAAATGTCCTAAAAAAGTCTAAAAATTGAAATAAAAATCCTGAAAAAAAGAAAATATTATCTTGGTGAAAACCTCACAATAGGTGCCTTGGTAATACCAAAAAAATACAAAAATACAAAAAAATACAAAATGACTAAAAATACTAAAAATACATTAAAAAAATTGAAAAAAAAAGAAGAAAAAGTGCCATTGATGAAAACCTGGCAAACAGGGATAGTGGTAGCAAAAATAGAATTTCTACTAAGAAGGTGAAAACCTAGTAAACAAGTGACTCTTGTTTCAAATGCTACGTCCTATAATGCATCTTTTGTCTCTTGTAATTTGTATTCCTTCTTTACTTTTCTTATTTTTCTCATGCATACACTATCAATTACGTAGTCTTAGGGGAAACACCCTAAGGTTTCTTAGAGAATCTCTTTCACGTCAGTCACCAATTGTTCTAGCTATGTATGCCTATTGTCACTTACTTTACTAATGAGATTCTTCTCAAAGAGGATCTCTTTCACGTCAATCACCAGTGATTTTAGCTATGTCTATCTATTGTCGCTTAGTCCCCTACATAGATTCTTCTCAATGAAGCTTTCTCTATGATGTTAGTCACTAGTTGTCCTAGCTAAGTCTATCTACTATCATCCTATTAACTAAAGAGATTTCTTACACACATGTTCTAACCATCAACACTTGACATCAATCCACTAAAACTAAAACTAAATTGAAAATGTTGAAACTATTTGAGCTATGTTTAGATTTTGTTTATCTATTTTTCTTTTGCTTTGTCATTCCCCTTTGAGCAACTCGAGGATGTCTACTTTGAGTAGAGAATTGAGGATTGGGGGCATGATCTTTTCTTTGTTTTGTGCTTGATGGTTTAGTCACAATGATTTGAATGACACATATAAAATGGGTGACTACTATATGAGCCTCTATCTCATTTTGGATGGTCATGTGTACCTTGACTCATTTTATATGAATACTTTAGTGAATTTAGATCTTCTCCTTGACTATTTGAGTGAATTATCTATGCCATAGTATAATACTAATACTCATCTTGTTAAGTGAATGTATGGGTCACTGTGAGTATACTTGGTGCACTTTCGTGTTAGGTTACAAATGCAAGGGTCATTGCGGATAGAATACTTACTAATTACTTATCATGAGAAGGATCTCTCACATGTTTGGTGTGGTTTCATGCAAGAAACATTCTAATCATCCTAGCATTTATGCTCTAATGCTTATGTTCACTTGATACATTAAAAGGGACAGATGTTCTGGTCATTTTGGCTTCTTGTGCCTTAATGCTTACATCTAATCCCAACAAAACTAAGACACATGTCATACTCATATTCTCATGATTGCGGTATTAGTGAGAATTGTATGACATTCGAGGTTCTAAATTAAATTCTCTATAATGATAACTATCTTACACATTCAATAACCAGTCCTAAGATTTGCATCTAGCATAAGATTGCATTTCATATTCAAAATACACTTGAGCATAACTCTAGATACTTCTTTACTTGTATATTTCAACTTGAGAGGTCTTTTATTTCTTCAATGTATCACTTTTCATGTTGACTGCACAAGCATTTGATTCATTGGTTGTCTTTCAGAATTTGATGAAGCACTAGTCATGAGCAACAACTATAAAACCTACATGAGATATTAGTACATATACATTTTGCATTACCATATCATTCATCTACATATCATCATGTCATGTCATAAGTATAATCATATCTCATTAATCACATTTTCATAATAACATCCATCTCATCTATGCTACATATTCATACATCATATACATTTTCATTAATTAAAATCATCTACCTACATATCTCATGTATGAATATCATAAGAGAAAAATTGTGACATGTGCAATGGTACCAAACAAGAGCTCATATGTATCCACTGGAGTCAAAATGTAAATCAATACAAAAATGAGTGCTACTTAAACACTATTGATCTTAAAAATGATACAAAAAGATGTTGATGCATCCACAATACATTATCAAAACTAAGATAGAAGAGATTAAACTAACTACATGCTTCTCCTTCATCCCCAGGTGGAGGAGGAGGAGGAGTTGCATCTAACCTAACTAGAGGGTGTGAACCCCTGATGCTCTAGCATACTCAAAGAAATGAGGCACCTTCTCTACCACCTTAAGGACTATGCCAACATAAGACACATAATAATATGTCACTCTCATTATCTATGTATGGGCTTCATCCTGTTGGCACTCTAACTACTCTCATAACTCTTGGATCTCTCAATCTCGCTTCATCTAGAGTGTATCCTACACTACTATCTAGAACTGCAACTCTCAAAGTTATTATTGTGGCATGCTCACTCAATCCCTTAGCCTCCTTAGAGCATCATGTTTTTATGCGAGGATATCTCCACCTTGTGACTCATCAACATGATGACCCCACATCTGATCATCACCTCCTTTGTGCTCTACCTACTACAAAGGCTACTAATCCACTCTTGGCATCTACGCCTCACTACTAATGGAACCTAGGGTTCCCATTTCTCCTCGTGGTCTCCACTATCTAGAACCACTCCCACTGACACCTAGGTCTACCCTCATCTTTCGAGGAAAAATCAACACCTATGTGGTCCTCTACCTAGGGCCCTGCTACTATGGCTACTATATGGCCTACACTAGATGTACTAGTACTACCACCCCCACTACATCTGTAAACCATGAAAAGGGGTGGTTGACAAAATTCTCCCTATACTCAGAAGTCACCCTCCATCTACTATGACTAGCATAGAGTCCCAATGGGTCAAAATGATACCATGTGCATTGATCATCAATCTCCTAGGGTCTAATCTCACTAGCCACCCTTCTTCACCTGCTCAATGTGGTAGGCTTATGTGTAATACTCCAATGAAATATCCTATGGCTGGCCATAGTGCCTCCACACATGTGTCAAAGGGAACTACTCGATAACCTTACTCGATCAACCAATCAGTGGTTGAGAGGTAAACATATATCTGAGTTATGCTTGAGCATCAACTAATGTCTCTATCTCTTTCCATGGCTTCCATACCACTATTATTAGATCATCTAACTATGCTTGCTACTACTTGGTCTTACCTAGAATAGTTTGGGTCATTTGTCCTCTGTATCAGCAAATATATGGCTTGTGAAGCTACCACTAGTCCTCACATATCAATATCATAATGGATAGGTGCACCAATGGCCATACTATTGGTATCTCTAACCATTTTTGTCTATTAGTGTCAACTAGTTAGTCATTTACAAGGCAAAGTCAAACAGTCATCACTGTGACCGAGCTACTCTACATAGGCCAAGTCATGTACATAAGATAGTATGTACCAAGTAATTCTATAGAAGCTAAGTAAGTAAGGTCATAGAAAAATTTTATATATGTACTGAGCTTATCAATGACTGAGAAAATCATAAGTGACCGAGTGAAATTCTAAGTATATAAGTATCGAGTGATATAGTATGTGTCGAGCACAATATATCTCAAGCATCAAAAAGTTAGAAAGCTTGAGAAACAACAATGCTAAGCATCAAAAATAGTAGAGGCTAAGAAATGAAAATTTTACATAAAAGTCAAGAATGGAATAGAATTTTAGGCAAAATGATTATCAAGCCGACATGGAAGGTTTATTTAAGTTTTGGAGAGATTGTTACAGGACATTTAATACTTGAAGAGTTTGTTACATAATATTTACATGGTGTCGATCACATATCCCCATGTGTATGTTCAATGATCAGTATGAAGAGAAAAAACATGGAACCATCTAGAAGAATCTTCATGGAATCTTTAAATAGTGATGATCTTAACCTTGATCATGATGGTGTGATTGTGTATGTGTCAAAGGAGAAGATCGAAAGTCATTCAAGTGTTCTATTATCATCTAATAGAACAAGTGACCTATTCATAAGAAATGAAAGTGAAAGGGGAAGATAAGAGTTATCAGATTAGAGGAGAGGATTAGTTAGTAAGGAGGAGACTTGAAATCAACTTGCAAAGTGAACTGAGGGTCAAGTACTAAGTCAATTTTAATAGACTTGAATCAAGGTAAATCTCTTAATAGAGTGGTCTTAACATATCTTTTTAAATCTCCTAAAATATTTCTTAGTTGTAAGTGCCAAATCCTCTAACAAGGTGAAACCTAACAATTTATTAAGTCTCTAATAGGATAGACTCCTCATAGGGTAGATCATATGCTTTGGTCAAGCATTGTAACCTTAACTGATTAACTTTATTACTGCAGTAGTGAAGATTTTAGGGTGTCATCCCCACCCCAATTTTACATTCACTTTGGAGGTGGGTAACAAATACTATTTTATGTTATTAATTTCATGCATGTGATTGAATTTATTTTCATGTTACAACAGGTTTACATTTATAGTATTGCATTCATAAGTTATTACTGGATGTGGATGAATATGTGAAAAGATATAAATTTTTATAGATTTTGATTCACCCTCCCCTCTCTTAGTATCTAGTTTACTCCTCCATAAATCAACAATTGGTATCAAAGCATTGGTTCTCTAAAAGAAGCTAAAAATATTGGAGATTAGATCTTGGAAGATGGAGGCTTTTAAACTGGACAAGACTATTGATAATTAGGTTATCAACATGCAACTTACACTACAAAAACTTTAGTAGGCAAGACAAGATCTAAAGGATTTCCTAAAAGGAGAAAGGAAATTGCCATCTAGATAAAGAAATAATCTTATGAAGAAGTTGATGTTGGAAATATAAGGTAAGCTAGGTTACTGAGAGGGGAGGGGTAAATTAGAAACTAATAAAACTTTAAACTTACTTCACCAATTAATTCTTCATATATTATTCTGATCTAGTTCCATGCATGAAAGAATGAAAGAAATAAAACATTCATCACACTTTGACACAAGATATGGTGACCAAGAAACCTTCCAAATAGAAAGTAAAACTGGGGTGGGATGATACCCACAAGCTTTAGTACTATAGTATAAAGTCGGCCTGTTAAGGCTTATAATTGGTCACTTCTGATGACCTATCCCATTAGGAGAAATAAGGATTATTAATCCACCTTGTGAAAGGATTTTACAACCATACAATGAATTATGTACTCTATTAGTACATTTAGCATAAGACCATTAAGTCCACCTTATTAGAGGATTTGACTAATGCACCTATTAGGATGAACTAGTGGTTGACCTATGATCTAAAACTTTGATATGTTGTATGATATTTCTTGAATTACAATGATCACCTTGTTGTAATAGATAAGTCTCTAAAATTCCTTATACTACTTGTAGCCTTCACTAATTCACACTTATCTTCTTCTTACTTCTTCACATCTATATATTGGATATGATATAATACATTACATATATACCAATCCACTTAATTACATTCTAGGTTCAGCTACAATACCAATATTCATCCTAATTTACAAAGTCAACCCACTATTGTAACTCGGGTTCTGAAGATGACTTGGTGACATTTTGACACTTGACAAACACTACATCAACACTCAACAAACTCTAGCACTCAGTTGATGTTGAAGCTCGGTCCATACTGATCACTTCAAGTAGCAGGAACTCGATCAGCACTAAATGACTCAGTGAACACTAATAAACTCGATAGATACTGAATTCACTTGATTGACAATGCATGCTTTGGTCAACACTGAATTCACTTGGTTAACAATGTGAGCTCAATAGACATTGATATGCTTGGTTAACACCATAGAGCTTAGTTAACACTACAATCTTCAATAGTTATACTAGAAATTTTGGTAGTCATTGCTATGCTCAGGTAACACTATACATTGCCTCTAAATCTAGGTAAACATTATAGAACTCAGAAAGCACTGTAATCTATCTCAGATGTGTTGGAGTTCTTTTTGGTAAAGAACATATTAGGTAGATTTAAACTTGATACCAAGAAACAAAGACTAGGGACAAGCCTAAGGATGAGCTAAATCCTATATTCAGCAAGGCTAAATCTCGGTTCTGGGCCAATTAATAGAGTCATCAGGACTCACTTCACTTTAGGCTCTACAAAGTCAAGGTAGGCAAACCTAAGGGATCTATCTCAATAACTTGATATTCTTCTATGCAAGACTATGCCCTAAAGTAGAAATGGTCAATATTATTCTTCAATTTGCTGATAAACTTCTTGATCATGTTGGCTAACTATAACCAAAGGAAGAAATAGAAAATAAGTTGTGACCCACATTTTATCTCTTTAATACATAAAAAAGGAAATTGATGTTCATTTTAAGTTTTGATCTCTCAGCATAACCCGAGTATGCAACAACAGAGAACTTGTATCCTTCAAGCTAACTAGTCCCTTATCCATTGGGCACCAACTAAACCTTAACATGCAGTTGGATACCTAAAGTATACTCATATATTCAGGCATATGATCTATCTATTTGACTTGCAAACAGACATCAATCTTCATAACAACTCTCATACTTATGATGAAATCCTTCTAGTGTAACCTGTAACTCTATCAATATAAGCAAGCATTTACTTGGATCTTTGTTCCAACAACAAGTTTATTCTAACATACAGCCTAAAAGGATTGCAACTGAGTTCAAGCTCTTCGTTCTCAAACACAAAACATTATAGATAACAGAAGGAGATAAAAATTAGAATGAAACTAAGAAGGTTAAGCTCTTGCATTAATCTCATTGAAACCAATACATCATCTGCATATCAAAACATAGAAATACACAATGAATGACTGTATAATATGAAATGCCTCCAAAGGAATACAATACTGTTGTTCATAACAGAAGAACACTGGGAATATGGTATCACAACTATGAGAAAAATCTCAAGAAATTGGAACCTGACTAGTCTCACAATCCTCCTAAAATCTTCAAAGAATTGGAACCTCTACAAAGAGCAGAAAAGGAAGATATATAGGAGAGAAGAAATTTCAGGAATTGCCATCTGAAACTAACAACTGTCTCCCTAGAAATTTCTTCAAACTAAAGTTGTTGAAACTAAACTTCCCTCAACTACCTGCAATCAAAAACCATAAATGATGCCAAAATATCTGAGATATCTTACTTAATTAATTAACAAAATATCCTCTTGAGAACACATTAGGTATAAATCAAACCTGCACTGAGGCTTCAAAATTCAATCTTAACATGTCACTTCTGCCTTTGTTGGGCAACTCAACTTGTGTTGTCAAAAACACTATTACTTCAACCACCTTCAAAAACATTCAATTCATCCTCAAAATTGTTGAAGTCATACATGATGAGATTATGTCTATATCTGATTGCAATTTCATTTGCAACATTAAATTTGCACTTTTCACTGAGAAGCCCCCGAAATCAAAAAACGTCATGTAGCCACTTCCAACAAACACCTACACAAAAACTAATAGCAAAAATGGAAAATTTGTTCTTTTTCAATTTTGTCGATATATTACACTATACATTTTGGATAAAAAACACCCCCTTAAGACCATTTTAAAAATTAGGCTCCTGGGCTAAACATAGCATAAAAAATAAAAAAATTTAAAAGACCTATATAGTTGAACTATATAAAATCTTAAAAAATTATTTAAATCTTCAAAATTTGAACTTCATGCATTGACATCTCTATCTGATATTTGATTTATTACTTTTTTTTTATGAATAGTCCTTTTTCAATTAATAAAATTTACTAAGATTACAATTCACAAAAAAGGGGCCGGGGGATATAGGATCACCCCGCGAATGAGTTCAAATGGCCGAAGCCAGAATAAACAACATGGCCTTAGCCAAAAACTATAAACTATTCATAAAAAAAAAAAAAACACTTTTAAGCTGCCAAGGTAGTACCAGCAGAGGGAGGAGGATCATCTTTATCAGGAAATCCCCACGCATCAGTGGGATTGTGAGGCAGACTGGGAACAGTCCAGTCGTCAGCAGCATCAGCAGGGTCTGGGGTAGTCGCAGTCTCTGCATCCTTCTTGTCTAGTCGTGGAGGAGAAATTGCCAAGGCCAGCCGAGGAAACTTGCCAGAGTGCGCCTGTCCAAGGGGAGGAGCCGGAGACCGGCCAAAAGCCCACCCAGGGGGGGAGCCGGGGACCAGCCAAAACCACCATGTGGTGGGGAAGCGGAGCAGCGCCTCCAACCACCATGACCACCATTGGGAGAGCTGTGGCGGGGACCCTGGGAGTGCGGTGTGTGTGAATGGCGGCCAGAGGACTGGCGTCAGGAACGGTGACCGCGAGAAGAGGAGGCATCCGGAGGCACTCTGGCAATGGTGCAAGGAGCATTGCCCCAATGATTTAACAATTCATGTAAGTGTACAACCTCCAAGGAAACTTTATTAGCTTGCACCTATATCTGCATAATGACATTGTTACAAATGCATGCCTTAGTGTACATTGCAATGTTAACATCCAAAAAACTGTGAGTGAATAAAACTGCATTCCTATCTTTCCATAGAGAAAACAAAATTTTCATCCTGAAAGTATGCCAAATCTAGGAGAACTTCTGAGGAAATCTGGGGGAATCGCCTAGCAGAATCATGTGCCATGAAAAAGGTTCGGGCCTAAAAGGCTTGAAAAAATCATGAATCCAGTGCCAATAATTCTGAGCACGCTTGCAAAACCAAAAAATATGCAAAAAGGACTTAGGTTGGCCACAGAAGGGGCATCTGGGATCAAGAACCCCAATGTGCTTGAGTCAAGGCCCCAAGGGAAGACCTTGGAAGGCAAGGCACCAAGCAAAGTGTGCAATCTTAGGTTCTGTAATGGCACTCCAAATGGTGTCGAACCATTTTCTCCATTGAGAAAGCGAAGAATGCAAATGCCACCATTGATTAAGTGTGTCCACCATCAGAAGGTGGGGCGAAAGCCATCTGTATCCCATATTGGGCTTATAATTGGTAAATGAAGTGGCAGGAAACCACTTCCAATCATACCACCAAGGATGAATAGACTGAATCGCCACTTTATGAAGTAAGTGCACAGGGATGGAAGACAACAGAAGGTCATAAGTCTGGCGATCGGCACGAACAAGGCGGTATTGAACTTGCATATCCTCCCATGACCTGAAATTCATAGTGACTATTGAAAAAATGTTCTTGGTAGTGCGGATGCCATGTTTAAAGAAATGTAGAGCACTGGCACCTTGAGTCTTGGCAAGAGGAGTACCCTGGAAGGCAAACAGGGGAGACCACCAAATGTTCTGTTGATTTAAGGACAGCCCATTGCGAAACTCATCACCAGCCCAATGAAGCCAAGGTTTGACAGCTTCCCAGGCTTTCCAGATGTTCTTAATAACAAAAGAGCCCTGTATGACCACTGGTTCACGCATAGTGAGAAGGGTCTGAAAACCAATCCCCTTCCACGACGGCCTGTTAGCAGGGAAGCCTGAAGAGATGCAATGCCTAACAAGAATTTTCCAGGCTTCATCTTCAGAAATATCTCTGATAATCCATTTAGCACAGAGGGCAAGGCCCTGCTTCCGAGTGGAAAGCAGGCTGAGACCCCCAGATTCCCTTGGGAGACAACAGAAATCCCAAGCAACTCTATGAAAACCATGATGGTCAGAACCAGAGGCCCAAAGAAAATCTCTGAGCAAACATTCTAATTTGAGATAGGAAGCTTTGGAGGGAGCTCAACAAGAAGAATAATACACATGGGTGGCAGCCAAAATCTTAGAACAAATTTGGAATTTACCAGCAAGAGAAAGCGGCTTAGTGATCCAATAATCAAGCTTTTTGTTAATCTTTGTAAGCACAGCATTCCAAAGTTCCATAGGGGAAGCCTAGAAAGCAAAGGGAATGCCAAGAAAGCAGAAGATTTCTCCATGAGTAACCCATTTCTATTGGAATTGTCTAAACCAAGGTGGAGCTGGCAAAAAAGACTGTCGGTAGCAGAGCATTTTATGCCATTGAATGGCAGAGCCAGAGGCTTGACAAAAAGTGTCCAGACAAATTAAAGCATTTTTTATGTTTTCTTCATCTTCAAGAAGAGTAAGAAAAGAATCATCAGCAAAATGACCATTGACTAACTCAGAGGAAGAATCAGGCAAGGAAATGCCACAGACCAGTCCTGAAGACACAGAGTGAGCAAGTAAATAACCAAAACCTTCAGCAACAAGGACATGAAGCGCTAGAGCTAGTGGACAACCTTGTCTGATGGAAAGAAAAAGTCTAAAAGCTTTAGATTGCGAATTATTGATAGTGATGCAAGCATTAACGTCACCAAAGAGCATCTCCATGGACTGAAGAAAATTGGGCCCAAAACCTAGAGCCTGAAGCATAGCCAAAATGAAAGGCCATTCAATGCGATCATAGGCTTTAGCAAAATCTATCTTTAAAAAGATAGCCTGTTGCTTGGAATTACGAGCCCATTCCATACCTTTCTAGACAGCAATGATGTTGTCAAGAATATACCTGGATTTGATGAAGCTAGTTTATTCAGGCTGCACAATTAGAGGAAGCATATGGCGGATTTTGAGAGAGAGCGCCTTAGCAATGATCTTATAAGACACATTCAGGAGGGTGATGGGCTTCTAGTTGCAGATGTCCTCAGGATCACCAGCTTTAGGTATGAATTTAATATTGCCTTTATTTATGATCACTCCTAAGCTTTTAGAATGGTATGCTTCAAGATAGACTTTGTGCAGATCAGGACCAATTTGCTCCCAAAGATGTTTGTAAAATTCATAGGAAAATCCATCACACCCAGGGGATTTGTCATCAGCCATGGAGTAAACTACCTCTTTAAGGTCTCGAAGGGAAAGCGTGTTGCTCAACCGCGAGGCGGTTTGGAGTAACAGTAATACACTTTTTGAGAGCCTCCTCCTGAGCAACCGAATGGCCTTGCGAAGCAAAGACGTTCTCATAGTGAAGAACAAAAGCTTGCAGGATGTCAGGCAGACTGGAAAGAACATTGGTTCTCTGTTTTATCTTTTTAATCCCAACATTGGTATGACGGGCTCGGAGAGCCTAGAAGAACTCCTTCGAGGCTTTGTCGCCAACCTCCAACCAGTGGAACAGGCTTTTATTTGAGCTCCTCGGGCAGCATAGTTATCAGCAATTTGCTTTTCATGGCGAAGCTTGGCAAGCTGAATTTGAAGATCCACATCAAAGGGGTTGAAGGTGAGAGCTTTAGAGGCTTTTTTGAGGGCAAGGGTGTCGACTTTATAAGACCGTTTTTTAAAAATTGCCAGTTGACACCCATAGATGCACAAAAATTGAGCCATTCTGGTAATGGCGTCATTCCACCATTGAATCCAACCTTGATGGGAATGTGGACGTGGTTCTAAATTCCAGACACGTTGTATGTGGGAGATGGTGGAAGCATGCAACAGCACAGACGTGTTGAGGAAGAATTGAGACTTGGCCACTTTGGGGACAACTGTTTGCCAAAAATGCCAAAATAAATGGGATATTGGTCTGACAACGTCACATTTGTCAAGGGAATGACAGGTAGATCACGATCTTCAGAAAAGGAAAAAAAAGATTGCGCCGAGACCATAGCACGATCAAGACGTTTCAATATGCGGTCAAGACTGGCTCGAAAATTGGACCAAGTGTGCCAGGCCCCACTATCATGAGGGCGGCGAGTATTGGGATCAAAAAGGCTCAATTTATGATGCATGTAAAACCAAGCTTCTCTTTCCCCAGCTGTCCAATGGAAAGGCAGAATGCCATCTTTGTCAGAGGCCACTTCAACCATATTGAAGTCCCCACACATGACCTAAGTAGCTAGCGGCAAGTTGTCAGCAAGCCAAATGCACATTTGTGCCCTTTCCACAGCATCATTGGAAGCATAAACATTAATGACTTCAAAAGAATGATTGTTAATGGAAAGCAAAAGCCAAATAATATGATGAGTGGGGTTAGAACCGTGCGAGATAATAGCAGAATGAAGGCGAGGTGACAGGAGAGTAACTACACCACCTCGGCCAGCTTCATGCTGAGAAGAAAACATGACGCTATCCTGCCAAATGACGTGGCATGTAGCAGAAAGCATGAAACCAGAAATCTTAACTTCTTGCAAGCAAAGAAAATCTAAATTCCCAAGTCTATGACGGGTATCCCGAACATAGTACTTTCTGGAGAGGTCTGTAAGACCTCGAACATTCCAAGAGAGGAAGTTCATGAGAACTCTTCCATACCATCCTCGTCCTCCATAGAGGAGTAACTATTCTGCAAAAAGGTAGAAACCGGGTGGAAGTCAAACGGAAAATCCTCTGAACTTACAGCCTATCGTTTTACCCCTGATATCTCTGCACGTCCAGGAGGACTGCAAGAACGCCTTGTTGCTAGTGGTACTATGGAAGAGACTACAAGAGGAGAACGAGCCCCAACCAAGGACGAGGCCCTAGCGGCCGCCTTAATCCCTTGCGAACTAGCAAAGTTTGAAACCTGCGAAACCTGAACAAGTGTAATGGAAGCCGCTGGCATCTTCACGCTAGCAGGTGTTGACACTTCGGTGAAAACAGGAGGAATCGCGGTAACTGCCGCATAGGATGGCTTGGGGGCCAAAGGATTCAAGGCAGGCTTGCCCTTGCACCCAACAGTAACCCATTCTTCTTTTTTTCCTTCGACCTGTTTCACAGGCGTCGCTTTAGGCTAGGGTTTGACCCTAGGCGTAGCCAAAGGGCAATCCCTGATCTTGTGTTTCGCAGACTGGCACTTATAACAGGTGTTAGGTAGGTTCAAGTAAAGCATCTTCTGTGAGAAGGTTTGAGCACCAATCTGAATTTCTACAGAATCTTTGAGATCTTTAGAAAGATCAACTTCAATGCAAACACGCCGCTGAGGGCGAGCATTAAAAAATTTCTTTGGCTCCTTGGTAACAACTTTGCCAAAGGCTTGGGCAATAGACTCAATAAAAGGCCAGCAGGGCAAGGGTAGACTTGGGAATTCGACCCAAACAGGAACCCTAAGCTTTTTATCATCCGAGACAGAGAAGTCTCGAGACCATTTCTGAAAAACAAGCAAAGAGGAACGCACAGACCAAGGGTCGTTGGTAAAAACCGCGTCTGCTTGCGACGAGTTAGCAAAGCGAAATTAAAAAAAAAATTGGTAAAGTTTTGCACAGCATCAAAGCATGAAGCAAGAAAACTCTAGCAGAGCGAATTCGCCGACCTAATTGCTTCTTAAAATGGTCGAAATCCCACTTACCATTTGGAAATTTTCAATTTTAATATTAATCCCTATATCATTTTGTGGCAACGAATTTTAATCTTACCATTATTTCCTTTGATCTGGATGAACAAATTAATATAATATATTAATCCTTTACCTTTTACACAATATTAGTCCCTATATCATTTTGTGGCAACGAATTTTAATCTTACCAAGGACGAGGCCCTGGCGGCCGCCTTAATCCCTTGCGAACCAGCAAGGTTTGAAACCTGCGAAATCAGAACAAGTGTAATGGAAGCCGTTGGCGTCTCCAGCTAGCAGGCGCTGACACTTCGATGGAAACAGGAGGAATCGCGGTAACTGCCGCATAGGATGGCTTGGGGGCCAAAGGATTCAAGGCAGGCTTGCCCTTGCGCCCAACAGTAACCCATTCTTCTTTTTTTCCTTCGACCTGTTTCACAGGCGTCGCTTTAGGCTGGGGTTTGACCCTAGGCGTAGCCAAAGGGCAATCCCTGATCTTGTGTTTCGCAGACTGGCACCTATAACAAGTGTTAGGTAGGTTCAAGTAAAGCACCTTCTGTGAGAAGGTTTCAGCGCCAATCTGGATTTCTACAGAATCCTTGAGATCTTTAGAAAGATCAACTTCAATGCAAACACGTCGCTGAGGGCGAGCATTAAAAAATTTCTCTGGCTCCTTGGTAACAACTTTGCCAAGGGCTTGGGCAATAGACTCAATAAAAGGCCAGCAGGGCAAGGGTAGACCTGGGAATTCGATCCAAACAGGAACCCTAAGCTTTTTATCATTCGAGATAGAGAAGTCTCGGGACCATTTCTAAAAAACAAGTAGAGAGGAACGCACATACCAAAGGTCGTTGGTAAAAATCGCATCTGCTTGCGACGAGTTAGCAAAGCGAAATAAAAAAAATTGTTAAAGTTTTGCACAGCGTCAAAGCATGAAGCAAGAAAACTCTAACAGAGCGAATTCGCCGACCTAATTGCTTCTTAAAATGGTCGACATCCCACTTACCATTTGGAAAATTTCAATTTTAATATTAATCCCTATATCATTTTGTGGCAACGAATTTTAATCTTACCATTATTTCCTTTGATCTAGATGAACAAATTAATATAATATATTAATCCTTTACCTTTTACACAATATTAGTCCCTATATCATTTTGTGGCAACAAATTTTAATCTTACCATTATTTCCTTTGATCTGGATGAACATATTAATATAATATATTAATCCTTTACCTTTTACACGCCCGATCTCACGACACCATTGTGGCATCGTATATCTTTAAACTATGGCCCCCGATCCGTCGATCACTCTATAATAGAGTAGGCCCATAGAAAATGCCTCGCAATATTTACGTTGGGCTCATAATTATGTAGCCCCCTTGACTCAAACCCATGATCTTACGCCAATGCTGTAATATGGGGGCTCCTGATCAGTCTGGCTTGTGACCTTGCCGGCAACTCGCCACAATGCAATTCTTCCCTCCGCGTTGAGAGTCACACTCGCACACTGCCGCTAACCTAACCCCACATGTCAGGTTACTTTGGTTAAGCCAGCGCTGGTCCTGGAACGTATGAACAAACTTCTTGATAACAAAATATTTAAAAACAAATGAAGACATAATCATGTCAGATGTGGGATAAAACAAGAGTTTTTCCTTGCATTACCGCTGATGTCTTCTTGCTTGGAGCTGCTTCACACATCCAACGTGTTGCCTCCACTTCAAAGCATGATGTTCCCTGCTGTAGACCTCTCCTGGAGATGCCGTGGGCAGCAAAGAAAACCCCTTGCCCATTCGCATGAGCAGTTCTAGCTTCCTGTACTTTTAAAAACTGCGGCCTCTACCATCTTGGACGTGGGCCTCTTTGTTGTGGATGGCTTCCATACATACCTGCCCTACACCTTCTTTGGACGTGAGCTGCTTTGATGTTGCTGCGACCTGAAAAGACCCCTGCGGATGCTGCCTCCCATTCCTCTGTCATTTTCGTCCTCTTCTCTTGCGTGGGGCTCTGCCCCTCTTTGCTGTGGACGTCTTTTCACCTAGCGTGGGGATTGCAAATGCTCCCCCTTGCAGATTCAGGTGGCCGTGGAGACCTTCCTACATTACAACTCCCATTGTTTTGTTATGGATTGCCTTGATGGCGTAGACCTGGGCTTTATTGAATGTTGTGGTTTCCTTGGTATGGAGATCCCTATAGATGCCGTGGAGACATCACAGCAGGCTGCCCTACCCTCTCATTGGACATGGAATTCATCCTTATTTGATGTGGAGCTGTTTGGAAATGCCTGCAAATTACATGGATGCTCCCTTCAAAATGGTGAATATTTCTTCTAATCATGGATATGGGAGCACCATTTAACACTGTTTTCTCCAAAAGTTGGATGTCCCTCCGAGCCATGGACTGCCCTACTTCCACTCTTCGAATTTTTATGCTTCTTATCAGCATTGACTTCCTTATGGAAATATCTTCCCATTAAATGTGCACAATCAATTGTGAAAAGCAAATTTAGAATAAATTGGGCTTTAAATACATTTAAACCTCAATTGGCTATAACCAAGATATAAAGAAAAAATCCAAACTTTGATTAATTCTTCCACACACACTTGGCAATGAATTTGAAACTTGAAATGCTCCAGTCTGAAAAATCATATGTCTTATTTCTTTCATCATGTTGCATCCTATTCCCATTATATTGTCTTAGTAATCTGATGATAATCAATCGGGCCCCAAAATGGGTCCGGCTATAAAAAAAATTTGTTTTCGGACAACTGACATTGCACAATGATCCACTGATCATCTCAAACTGAATGAAATCAAATCAAGTGTTGAATCATCACTTAAAACTTGTTTTATCACTATACTTTAAACTGTGATTCGCTGACAGGAAGGCCTAATAACCAGCTTCAAAAATTGACATAAACACCTAGTTGGGCTCTAAAACCTTGGACTTCTGTTCTCTCTAACATACTTAATAGGCCTGCCAAATCTTGTCACATGACATCATCAGGATCAAAAGATATTGATCCCCGAAGTTGCCCACTTAAAATCACCTGGATTTGCAAGACAGTGAACATCAACAGAAAAGTGTTATTTGCAAATGGAACGGCCTTGGTAAAGTGTGCAAATGGATTCGTCAAGCCTTGAAAACTGGCATACTTGTAGTATTTTTGAAGTAGAATGTAGGAGAACAAACCATTTGGTCCCACCAATCATGAACTCAAAGATATGACATCCCAAACAAGGCTCCCAATCAATTTGCATTTCTGATCACCAGTGAAGCTTTAAAAATTGCAAATGGAATCATGTTTGAAAACTAATCAAACGGATTCATCATAAGCTCAAAACAAGAACATGAAAATTTTCTAACCCCTAGAATATAATTCAATAGGAATTTTCTTATTTGGGTTAATTGGTCAAAAGTTATAACTTGTCAAACAGGGCTACCCGGAAATATGAACAATATGCAGATGTATGAAAATAGTAAATCACCAACTTTGAGGGGTTCGAAACCTAGTCAAACAGATTTGAAATGACTTGAAACTTGGAAAATAGGTTCTTTGATATGCATATTAAATATCCTCTAAGTGATAGGTCATGAAACATAACCAGGTAAAAGATATTCAAAGGCAAATTGGGCTTCCTGTCGCTATTTGACACTTGAGCAGAAATGTGAAAAATGACACTAGCTCAAAACAGGACTTTGCAGAATGATTCAAAATGTCAGTTTATCATCATAGAACACATAGACAGGCTGAATGCAATCTGTTAGAAACATGAAACACCATTTAAGCCATAAAAAGATAGCTAGTACACAAGCATGAAAGTGTTCATAGGGGCTTAAAGTGACTCAAAATTTGAAATAAGCACTCAAAATGGGAATGCAATTTTGAGCACCAACAAGATACTCAGTAGATACTCTGAAGTTCAGCAATGAACTACAATTTGACTATTTAGCTTAGTAGCAATTGAAACATGGTTAACACTACAATAAGAATGATAAGCTTAGTAGCAACTATAGAGCTTGGTAGCAATGAAAACAACTGACTAAGTGTTAAGTCACTAATAGACAAATGATTTGACCATAATGTCAATAATATCCCCCTTTGGCATTACTGACAAAAATATGTATCATACCAAAATCTGAATTCTCAAAATTACAAGTCAAAACACCCTTTATCAACAATCTGGATCTGCAACTCAATTTTGACTGCTATCTACTCTTGTAGCTCAATAACCGCTTACTCTATTTTTTTAGTTTTTCAAAATTTATTTTGTAAACATATTTTATGCTATCTATACATGTGTTTCCTTTTATATCACTATTCCCCCATACATATATCTCTCCTCTATACATATATCTAGAGTATAATATAATCTTCTCCCCCTTTTGACATAAATGCCAAAGGTGAAAAATATTTACAAGTTATTACCAAAATATGACAAGAAATCATTGTGTACCTTCAAAATTATTTCCATGGTCTTGTTCCAATTGTCTTGCAATACCTTAGATTTATGCAAGGATATTTGCACTTCTGCTAAACATTCCATCATGTGGTCTACTATGAAGAAGTTATGTCATGGACCAATGTTTTTGCATGTGCAATATTATTTTGTAGTGCTCCCATGTTGGGAAGGAGCATGTCTTGTATATCTACAAGTATGGCCCTAATCCTAGCTTCTTCCCTCAATAATTCTACCTGAAGATCTATCAAGTACCTGATCTTCACAAAATCTACAAAGCTACAACTAGGATCAAGTGACAATTGATATGCACTTGCCTTCATATCCTAATCTATCTTGGATAGTTTATCCTTTATATCCTTAGTAAAGATAGATGTGTCACTTAACTTTACAAATTAAAAAAATAACATTATTTACATATGTTTCAAGTGTGGCAAGAGTAACTTAGATGACTTTACTAAGTCAATAGCTATCTTCTATGCTACTTGCTCCAAAACTTTATTCTCAAACTTTTTATCTACCCTCTGCAGAAGTTTATTTTTCTCATTTAGCTCCTCATTGTACTTGTAAAGAATTTCCAAAAGTTGATCCAAAATAGGTTGTTTCTCATCAACCTCAATGCTCAAAGCATCAACAAATATTCACTTGATGTTTTCAAGTACTTGGTTTTTCTTTTTCATTTCTTCTCTGATCTTTTGTTGCCTTGCTCTTTTCTTCCAAAGCTCACCGAGGGCATCCATATGATTAGGAATTAGATTGGAAAGATCCTAATCTAGTATTACAATTTCCTCCTATAGATCGATTTCTTCCTTAGAGGCTTCAACCTCTTGACCCTTTTCCTTATGAATAATGGAGGAAGCAATTTCTTTTCCTTCATTGAAAACTTAAGTGCTTGGTTGAGACTGAGTCTTAACTATCATTGCACTAGACACGGTAGAAATAATAGTGGAAATAGTAGAAATAGAAAGAAATGTAGGAACAATAGAAATAACACTAACAACAAGAATACCTTATTATTTCTCGGTCAAGCTTGATGCTGGAATGATCTGAGCCTCTTGCTTGATAGATGAAGTAATAGCAACTCCACTCATCTTTTCACTTGATAATGGTGCTCTAGAGATTGGTTGTGTGATTGGTAATGCATTCCTCACCTCAACCAACTTGGTAGAAGCCTTCTTAGAGCTAGATTTCACTAAGGCTTTGCTTGGAGAATAACCTTTGTTGTTATCTTCTCTGCATCAGATTCTTGTATACTTTGAATCTCAGGAAGATTTCCTCCTGTAGCTTCTTGACCTTCCTCATCAACATCATCTTCTACATTGTCAACTTCCTCATCATCAATTTCCTCATTATCTATTTCAACATTTTCTTCTTCATCGTCATTGTCATCTATTTGCACAACTTGATCACTGGGCTTGTACAACATATAAATGTTCTTCCATGCAATAGTATTTGACTTTGCAATAGATTCAATGTCCTTTGCAAGGATCAAGTGTGCATTGAATTTAGGTATAAGCTTCTACTCATTATTCTTCAATGATTCCTTCACTTCCTTATCTAACAAATTAGGCATTAGTTGTCTCATTGTCTTCTCTCTAATGTCCTTTACCATATTGAGTGCATTCTCCCATACTCATGTAACTGCCTTCAAGATTTCATCAGGGAACTTGCTTGACCAATTCATTAGGGGAATAATTCCATTTTTCCATCTTTGCCACGAGGGAATATTTTATCTATTTCTTCTCTATTGCACTCCTAGTATCATATTTAAGAGATTTGAAAGATCCCATGTCTCCTCCTTCTTCTAGTCTTTTCAATTTTTCTTCAAAGGTAGGGGGTAGTTTTCTAAAATATGATATGTTCATCTTCATCCTCATAATTTTCATCACCTAGTTTTATCTTCTTTCTTGACCTTGAAGCTCTTATGATGAGCATAGCAGGCAAAGACTTTACAAGCTTTCTTATTATAATCTTCCCTTTCTTCTTGGGAGGCTCCTCTTCTTCGGGTTCTACTTCCTCTACATTCTCCTCTTCTCCTTCATCTTCCTCTATGTCATCTCCTTTACCCTTAGTCAGCATGAGAAGAGAGCTTGATGCTTTGGAATTCTTCATCATTTTCTCTATCCTCTTTCTTCCTATATTTACTACTTGGGGCAGCTTGATTTCCATCTCAATTTTGGCCTTTTCTTCCTCATAGGTTCCAAAGTATGGAGCCTTGGGATCTACTAGCTGATTTAGTAGAGCCTTAATGATGTTTTGGTGTCATTTATGATAACCTCATATTCTAGAGGTTTAACCCATTCCACTCTAGGCCTGACTGCTTAGATGTAGACCTTGTCACAATAAACTAGTAAAAAGATATCCTGCTCATAGTCTTCTACCAACTTCTTTGGTATCCTATATCTATTCTACATTTTCTCCTTGAAGGTCTTGAAATATTTATCCATTATATTATCAAAGTTTTATCCTACCTCTGCTATAAATTTATTGATTTGATATAACACTTGTATATCTTTCTTCCACACCATAGTTCCTTTCGAGGGGAAAAAAATTTGAACATAGAAAAATAAATAGTTCAACAAAGAACCAAACTTACATGGATTTTTCTTTGAGACTCGGATGTTTTCCATGTTCTTGCTAAATTGGTTTAGCAGTAGCTCAGCAAGGTTGAAGGATAAATTATTCTATACCACCTTGTATTCTAGGTTAACTGCTTCACATGAGACATTGTTCAATCAACTCAAGCTATATATTTTGTGTGCTATCACATGGATGCCAAACTTCAATTCAATATTAGTCACTCCACTTAGTTTCATGCCTCTTCCATCCCATTTGACAAGAGTCCTTTTTGCCAATTCAACTTGACCTAGGGGTTTCATGGTCCTTGCTTTGTTCAAAATGGGCAATATGGTGATTATGTGTATCATCTTTTTTTTTTATCACAATAGGGTGATCCAACCATAATTACATGTCATGGACTCGACTCAAGATGAATCTTATCCACTTTACTTGAAAATCCCTTAGCATGTGTAAAATATGCATCAAATCCCTCATCTCCAAATGTTTATGCTTGGGTTTCATAACACCATCCAAACATAACTCATTGTATGCTTCGTTCACCTCTAGGGTTCCTAATTCTTGAATAGAATAGTGATAAAATGAATCAATGTCATGCACAAAAACTACCTTTGGTGGAATCTAAGATTGTACTCCAATAAGGTCAAGCGCTTCTATAACTATTGGACTCAATTTGAATGTGGGAGCCTTGTAATCAACTCCATGAACCAACATCTCCAAACCTTTCTTAATCTTGCTACTAGAGGATGCCATTACTCAATAGGGTTTTCAACATGGTTGAAATCTTCAACAACAACTACTTGAATCACTCTGGGGCTCTGAAATCATTCTTTTGTACTATGCTCTAAAAATTTGTAGTGAAAGAATACATTCAATTTTCTCCTTTTTAACAAAATTTTGTTGTTGCGATTGCCATTAATGCTTTGTATGAATGTTCACTCAATGATAGGTTGTCCTCCACTTAGTTAGGAATTTAGTTCTTGGAAGAAACTTTTAACTCGGTAAGGTTACCACCACTCAGTTTGAACCTGGTACTTAGTAGAGTCATCAACTCGACATATTTAGAGCTTCATAAACATATATAACTCAACCTTGCTTAGTGAGGTCTTGTGAGCTGACCTTGCTCGGTAAGGTCTTAAGCTACTATCATGGTTCAATGATTCTTATGTATCTTGAATGCTAATATGGATCATTTTCTTGCTAACTAGAACTAATGTTGGATGTCTACATTTGAATCTTAGTTCTAGTAATCTCCACGGATGTCTAAGTTGGAATGGTTGAGTCACCCAACTCATTGGCTTGAGTGTCAATGATTTTAGGACTTTGGCTTGCATTCTCTAGAGATTTTTGCACCCATTGATGCCTCATTTTTTTTTGATATTAAATTAGCCTTACTTTTCTTTTCATCTTCAACTCTTCCTTTGTTCATATAGTTATTGGCAAGATGCCTAGGTTCTTTACAAACAAAACATCTCTTTGTAGTGTCTCTTTTCCTTTTATGATGTTTTATACAATTTTCTCCAATGTGACCAAACTAACCACAATAGTGACATCTACACCATGTATTGTAATCCCAACCAAATATTGCTTTCACAATTTTCTTTTCTGAGTTCCACTTCTTGGTCTTGCATTTTGAAGATTTATGTCCTTGTTTGATGCAATTGAAACACTTTCCTTCAAATTTAGATTTCTCTTTGCATTCACTTGGTTGGTGTCTTGGCTTGTTATAATTGTAACAATTTCCAATGAACTTTGATTTACCATTACTCCAACAGTTATTTGATGCATGATCTATCTTACCATGATGATTGCAAGTAGGTATTTTATTCTTTTGAGATCCTTTCTGAGATGATTCACCTTCATTTGTATATCCTAATCCTTCTTTACCTTTGTGTCTTGATTGAATTTTCTTATCCATTTCATTCATGCTTTCTTGATATTTTATCATCCTCTCATTGGTTTTATTTTCCATGCTTAGATCATTATGCAATCTTTCATTTTCTGATCTTAGGTTCATAAGCTCTCCATTTGCACCACTGAGTTGATCAATAAAATCTTCTTGCTAAAGGGATAGTTGATGGATTTCATTATCTTTTTCTTATATATTTTCAGTAGGAAATATCTTCTCTTCTTTGACTTTGTCCATTTGTTCCAAGTTTTCACACATCCTAGCTAATTGGATTTCTTGTTCACTTTTCATCTGTCTAACTTCTTCTTGAAGATTGAGATTCTTCTTAAGTAGGTCTTTGATTATTGCATCAGCTTCATCTTAACTTTTCTCTTTCCATAAGTTTTCAATTCTTTCATCAATGTAGAGATTGTCATTTAGTTGTACTGCTATTTCCTTCCTTCTTTGCAAGGATTGAGAGAGATGCTCCTTTCCCTTCTTGAGATTTTTAATGGCTAGTTCTAGATCCAACTTCTCATTCTCAATAGCCTTTTCTAGCTTGTATACCTCCATTGCCTCTAATATTTTCTCAAGTTGTTTAAACTTCTGACATGAGAACCAAATACTCTGATACCAATTGTTGGAAATATAAGGTAGGCTAGGTTACTAAGAGGGGAGTGTTGAATCAAAAACCAATAAAAAATTTAACTTACTTCACCAATTAATCCGTCATATGTTATTCTAATCTAGTTGCATGCATAAAAGAATAAAAGTAATAAGACATTTGTCACACTTTGACACATGAAGATATGGTGACCCAGAAACCTTCCAAATAGAAAGTAAAACTAGGGTGGGGATGATACTTCTTGTCAGAAAATCTTGCACCCTTCTCGAAAGTTTTTACCTAAGGACAACCTTGTGAAATATAGAAATGACCTCTAAGTTGTGGGACTTGAACTATGAGGTTGAGTCTCCGAAGAATGTCATCTTTCTTTACTATCAAGATGCACCTAACTACTCTTTGGAAGGAAGAGGGAGAAGGAATGCATGAAACAAATCTACCTGATCTAACCTCAGGGGTGATGCACCAAAATAGAGTGTTCAAACCAATCTCTACCCATGTATGCACAACAAACTACCATGACAATCCAATAGAATATAGATTCGGGCTTGTTTTAACCCAACAACCACATGCAGATAAAACAACCAAAATGAATGACAAAAGGAAGAAGAGAATTCACTTATATATCATTCATAGGTCAAATAGATACAATCATGCAAGTTACAGATAATCACAAAACACCAATGAGAGGCAAATAGAGCTTACACACTACATCAATGGCTGAAAGAGATGTAGCAGAGTGTCATAGAGTTCATAGGCAAAGGGGATTTATAGTAGAATTGCAGAGCAATGCCAGAGAAATAGAGAAGAGTTGACCCTTGGAAGAGAAAAAAAACTTGCTTTTATAGTTCAAGAATAACTCAAATAACTTCATTCAAAAGTCATATTCAACCACTATAGTTAAAGATGCAAAGAACAATTGTGCAAAACTAGAGACAATTTGATCCTGGTACATGTCTAGATGCATGAAAACCATATTTTTTATCTAATTAGAGCCTTGAGAAGACAAAAATGGTGGTCATTAATACATAACTAGATAAATGGATAACTCAAAGTGGCACTTGAATGTCTCTTACATTAAACAGACATGGAGAATGAATAAAAGTGGTTGCAAGTGATTGATAAGATTTGATTTTCCATTAAAATAATTTTCTTCCTTCATGTTTTCAATTTTCCAAATCAAATATATCATCAATCAGTCAAATTCAAACATCTAATGCATGCCACGTGGCCAAATCTCTTTCAAACTTTTCACCACCTTGCCAATCCTCCCTCTTTTTGTTGATTTTTGACTACATTACTTGTCTGTGGCTTCACAGCTTCGATCCTTCATTAACTATTTATTATCATGAAACCATGATCATCACCATTTCATGCTGTCAATGCATCATGACTACTTCCTTCTACATCCTTACCTGTCATGACCAAGCAACTTCCCATGTCCTATTGATTGGATCATCACTGTAGTTTTCCTAGCTAACATCAAATATCAATGACCCTGTCATCAAAGCTAAATCCTGACTGCCCCTGCTACCTACTCATGCTATCACAGCCTCAACTCCAGTTAATCTTTAAATCATCATGACTATGCGAAGAATGTAAGGTCGCAACATCACCATTCTAACCTAGGTTTACCAGTAACTCTCAGTGACACCGCGAGAAATGAAGAATCATTGGTTTGCAACTCAAACCATGATTTAACATTTAACCCTTGCGATGAAGAAAACACTAGATTTGACCATGGCTTTTGACTTTTGCATAGTTGTAACCCAAACATTGAAGCATTCTTTGAATGAGATATATCAATTGAAAGAAAAGGGACTTCACTCGATAAATGACCTTAAGTCTTGCAATGATGTGACCATTGAAACCCTATAGATGGGACCCACCATGACATGTGGTAGCCTATTGCTTCTCTACTTTGGCTAGACATTAAGCAACTCTAGAAAGTGTGCATACACTGAGCATTGATCTTCCTTCATCTAACAACTAAGAAGATGCAAGCTTTTGAGGTGTTCAGAACACAACTTTGACCTGCAACCATGCAACATATTGTATTTCGCTAGATCGTAACTCAAACCCCAGGTAATGGATTTAACCCTATGACTATGTGAAACACATAAAACATAGTGTCACATGCCTTGATCATGGTTAGCCCTAACCATTAGTGACCATGTGATCCACATGAAATCTAACTGCTAGAGTTAACCTCACACCATTGCAACCAGGAACTGCATGCTAGCATGAAATCCTCTGAAGATGCATTGGCTAAAGATTTGAAATATTTTGCACCTTTTTGGCTTACCTGAGTGTTAAGTGCCAATAGCATGTGACTAGGCGATGAAGGAAAATTACACAGTTACAACTTGGATGGTTTATAAGATATAACATGAAAGTCATGAAGGCTAAGGTTAAACTTAGGAATATAAATACTCAAAGCATTATGAATCGGTTAGGCTTACATGGCAATTCAAATTTGAATAGTCAATTGATCATTAGACATATTTTCCATTTAAAATTCAATTTTTTTTAGGGGGGGAGAATGGCTAACAATGCTCATAAGCTTTAGTACTAGTAAGGAAACTTACAAGAAAGAATATAATTGTTTCCACATAACCCATAATAGATGTGAAATAAATATGCAATTGAAATTCACATGCAAGAGAATAGAAAACATAGCCACAAAATTATGACACAAGATATACCCTAGGAAACCCTCGTTGAGGAAAAAAAATTGAGCCTCCAAAAGCATCCATCACCATGTATTATTTAGCAAAATACACCATTGCAATACAACCATGGAAGCCATGCTTCTAACCTTCACAAATGCTCCCTTGGCTAACCTATCAAGCCTTGTCCTACTTGACTCTTTCCCTTTTTGCCTTCTTCTCCTCACATACAACAACTACCCTTGTGGCTACTTATATAGTAGCAAGTCTAACAAAATCACCAAGTGGTATTACATAAACCATGTGGTAAAACCATGTGCTGCCTAACCCATTGACCCCACATTTAATATCAAGCATTTAACTTTTTTTCCCAATATTAAATAATTACATGAAATATTATCACAATGTTACAATACAACTCATCAAGTATATCCCATGGGAAAATTTACATGTTCCACTTCCATCTAGGTGCAACATTACATAATAAAATAAAATAATACAATATGACAATATTATGCAATGTGTGCAACACCCATATCTCAACAATCTCTCACTTGTTGTATATATTGCATCAGGTCAATCCGTAACCACATAAATGAACAAGGGAATAATCCCTCCCAGAACATCCACCATCATGGATCAAAGTACACCATGTGCTCCATCCTATTACCCACAACAAAATCAAAGTATTCAGTATCTCAAACATGAATGAAGCCACCTCCTATTATGCCACTACCACTGGACATACATAGAAGCCATCCAAAGAGAAAGCCACCCAACCTATTGCATTAGAAGATCATAAAATCTTGTACCAACTGAAATACCAAGCACAGAAAACTTGATCCAAAGGTAGTCACATGTATTTGTAGTTGTCCATAGCTGAAATAGCACCCATAACAAGTGCCAAACCTATCCAACTATCCATACCTCCAAAGCTATACCAAGTGAATCTCACATCATTAACATATCCAATCTGTAACCTACAATCACAAGCCTCAAGAGAAATACCTACCACATATATACCAAGAAGCTCCCATTTGCAAAAGATAATTTCAAATCTATAGACAATCCACTCACAACATCTCAAAGAAGTGAATCCATGTAGTCTCAAGGACATCCACAATACATAAACTAATGACCTACGATAACAACTCTCATAACCAACCTCCAACAGTCTCCTAAGCTCTCCACAACCAATAGAGGAAAGAGATAAAGGAATAACCATGTCATCACTCACATGACATACATGAGCACAAACTAGTGATCATAAACTCTAGCCAATCTCAAATCTAATGTTAATGAAACCAAAAATCTAGAAAGATAACCAAGACCAAAGAGAAACCATGCAAATCATAACCTATATCATGTCCTTCTACACACACCTCTATATATAAATTGTGCAAGTATGATCTCCTCCATAAAACCTCAACAAGAGCCACAACAACACCCAAACCGTAACATATAACTAATCATCAATGTAAGCCTTTCACAAGAAGATCAAACTCATAAACCATTCCTAGTCCAAGGAATATGCCCAATATAAAACCATCTCCCAAACTCAACTAGCATAACAACATATGCAAATGGAGATAACCAATGCTAAATCATCTCTCAAATGAACCCTTCAAAACTAACACATGTATCATGGCTCAAGATCCATATCCATGAATGACAAGCATAAATATAATGCACCTAAGAGAAACAATAGGCTATACCTCTCAAGTAAAAAACTGCTGAGTAGACCAAGAGTGGGGAATGAGAATGTTCATCAAGATATCCATGTCTCCAACCAAGACTCATCTAAGAATAATCTCCTCTCAAGTCCAGATTAGGTAACTGCCCCTCAAACTTCCTGCTAAAACCATCAACCGTCCCAACAAATACTTCTTTAATCCAAGAGAAATCAGCATCACCACCATCTCTAAGTATCCATGACCACATGTAACCAATCAATCTATGCCAACTCCAAATGCAACATAGCAATATCATGAAGTATCCAATGTACTCAATACCAAGAAACTAAAACAAGATCAGTGTCAAAATTCCAACCATGGCCTTAGGAACATAAACATGACAACATGATCTAAGCATCTTAACCAAAGAGATAACATGCTCCATATGAACATACTATAAAATGTCAAAACTCTAAATGTGTATTAAGAGTATATCATGAAATAATAATGAAACCATCCTAACTCCAAGGATAACATGCCAAATGAAAGCATAAACCACACCTTTACCAAGAACCTTGTAAGTCCTCAAGATGCAACCATCTCCATACAGCATGAAGAAAATCATCTCCACATACCATGAAGAACCATCTCCATACACCATGAAGATAACCAAGAACCCCATGAGTTCTCAAGATCTAACCATATTCACACACCTTGAAGATAAAAAGTGCACCATGAAAATGTCAAAGATGCTTCTGCAACAATGGGATCTAAGACAAACCTCCAACATCTACAAACACTCAATAAATATATCAATGCCAAGAACTCCCACTCAACTGTGGTACCAAGTCACCTATGAAATCATAAAAATCCATCTACTACATGAAGATCCTCAAGGTCTACACCCACACAACCAAAGTATCAGTACCAAGTGAAACCAAGAAGATACAAACAAAACTAGGAACTAATCCTACACTGTCACCTCATCACTATCACAAGCTCCCACTAAACCATGTATTCAAGCTATCCATGACATCATGATGAAAAACCATCTAACCATGAGAATAAACCAAGGCATCAAACCATTAAAGAACTCAAAGTGTACATCATGAGCTCCTTAAAAGAAACCAAATAACCATGATCCTTAACCAAGAAGATATACCACCATAACCAAATCAGGAATCTAAACCAATGAACATCAAGGATGTACCTATATATCCAATCATATTATGCCAAAATTTATGGCAACATGATCACATTCATGAATCGAGCATCTAGCTCTCAATGTGTCCAACCTGTCAACATAAAATAGTCAACCACAATTCTCCATCATGACTATACCTAGTAACAACATCTCATCCCTTCTACATAAAGAATATATTAGAAAATCATGTGACTTAGGGCATAGAGAACCCAAATACAAGCCACCAATTTGAATATGCATTAATAATGAAAGATCAAATAGCAAGGACAACCCATAACCAAGCCATAAATGCAACCTATAAGTGTAGATTGCTTACAACACTGTACAACTTGTAGACCCAAAAAGTTATCATACATATCCAAACCAAATATTGATAACTATATCATCATGAGACCAATCTGAAATATGAACTAAGTATACAATGACATCAAATCTTAAATCTCCAAAATATACAATGTCATAAACTCACAATGTTACCATAGTCAATATATACCATAAACTATCCAGATTAAATATATCACCAAATAAACCATGGAAAACCTACACCAAATCTAATCAAATGTGTAGAGCTCTCTAAGAGCTTTCCGTTGACTACTCAAAGTCCAAAATCTGACTCCATATGCCCAAGTTATGCCTTAGTTATGCCCTAATTTGTGCTCAAAATAAACAACATTTGATTTTTGGGCTCTTAAAACCTAACAAAATATCAAAATCATAAAACCAAACCTACACCAGGTTATAGTGCTTTGAATTAGCTTTTCAACACCTATAAGAAGTCTGAAATTCGATATCCTAAGAGAAAGTTATGGTCATTTTACTAAGACAATATTTTTACCAATTCCACTACAATTTTATTTTTTTGTGACAAAAATTCTAACGAGATTAAATTTGATGGCCATCATGAGCTGAAACTAAAAAACTCTTTCATTTCCTTTGAACATGACCAAACTAGGGCATATTATATATCAAAATTTATGGAAATGTCGACCCAGATGCAATGGTGAGTTCTATTTTTACCCAAGAGGTCATTTCTGCAAGCTACCCCCTAAATCCCTCATTTAAATGAAACATCTAAAAAAATTCATTTGTCCAACAATTTTACATGCCCAAAATCTACCAATATCCCGTCAGAATAGCAAACCCAAAATCCTCAAATCTGTAATAAACCACTCATATATCTTGCTCTTTATTTTTATCCTCTAGTGCATTCTCATGGATTCAATCTAGGGTTACAATAATAAAATCATAGCTTTGATACCACTTGTAAGGAAACTTGCAAGAAAGAATATAACTATTTCCACATAACCCATAATAGATTTGAAATAAATATGCAATTAAAATTCACATGCAAGAGAATAGACAACATACCCACAAAATTTTGACACAAGATATACCTTAGGAAATCCTCATTAAGGGAAAAAAATTCCAGCCTCTAAAAGCATCTATCACCATGTATTATTCAGCAAAAAACACCATTGCAATACAACCATGGAAGCCTTCAATGCCATGGCCACTACCGAGCAAACTATGTGAATAAACATGAATCCACACATCCCATGCCATGCTTCCAACCTTCACAAATGCTCCCTTGGCTAACTTGTCAAGCCTTGTCCCACTCAACTCTTTCCCTTTTTTCCTTCTTCTCCTCACATACAACAACTATGCTTGTGGCTGCTTATATAGTAGCAAGTCCCACAAAACCACCAAGTGGTATTACATAAACCATGTGCTACCTAACCCATTGACCCCACATTTAATATTGGGCATTTAATTCTTTTCCCCAATATTAAATAATTACATAAAATATTATCACAATGTTACAATACAACTCATCAAGTATATCCCATGGGAATCCTTACATGTTGCATGTCCATCTAGGTGCAACATTACATAATAAAATAAAATAATACAATATAACAATATTATGCAATGTGTGCAACACCCATATCTCAACAGTACTATACTATAAAGTTGGCCTATTAAGGCTTATAATTGGTCACTTCTTTTGACCTACCCTGCTAGGAGCAATAAGGATTATTAATCCACCTTGTGAAAGAATTTTACAAACATACAATGAAGTATGCACTCTATTAGGAGATTTAGCATAAGACCATTAAGTACACCTTGTTAAACGATTTGACTAATGCACCTATTAGGATGAACCAATGGATGATCTCTAATTTGCAACTTTGATTTGTTGTATGAGATTCCTTGAATTACCATGATCACCTTGTTGTAATAGATAAGTCTCTACAATTCCTTATACTATTTTTATCCTTTACTAATTCGCACTCATCTTCTTCTTACTTCTTCACATCTATATATTGGATATGATATAATACATTACATATATACCAATCCACTTAATTACCTTCTAGAGTCAGCTATAATACCAATATTCATCATAATTCACAAAGTTGGCCCATTGTTATAACTTGGGTTCTAAAGATGACTTGGTGATGTTCTAACACTTGACAAATACTATCAATACTTGGAAAACTCTAGCATTAAGTTGACGTTGAAGCTTGTTCTATATTGGTCACTTCAAGTAGTAGGAACTTGGTTGGCACTATATGACTCAGTGAATTTTGAGAAACTCGATCGATATTGAATTCTTTTGGTTGACATTGCATGGCTTGGATAACACTAAATTCACTTGGTTAACATTGCAAGCTCAGTAGACACTAATATTCTTGGTTAACACTACAGAGCTCAGTTAACACTATGATCTTCATCACTTATACTGGAAATCTTGATAGCCATCGCTATGCTTAGGTAACACTATACATTGCCTCTGAAGCTCAGTAAATACTATAGAGCTCGAGAAACATTATAATCTACCTCATATTCTTAGTAGATACTATGAAGCTCAGTATGAACCACAATCTAACTATTTAGCTTGGTAGCAACTAAAACACTTGGTTAACACTACTAGAAGAATGATAAGCTTGGTAGCAATGAAACCAACTAACAAAGTGTTAAGTCACTAATAGACAAATGATCTAAACATAATTTCAATAGTTGAGACTAAAGGACTATATGAACCAATCAATCCTAATGATAAAGCATCTTTTGAATTGCTTGAAAGAAACAAACTCCTTAATAAAGAGTTAAGCACACTAAAATAAGAACACAAAATCCAATAAATGAGACTATGTGAAGTGATTGAGCAAAGAAATGAAGTTTAAGAAGATGGGACTATGGCTGAAGAAGACAAAAGGGTAATAGTTACTAGACTTTAAGAAAGGTTATCAGATGTGCAAAAGCTCACAAATGCACAAATGGATCAGATGAATCAACTAATGCTTGCAAATTAGAAACTAAATCACAAGGATGTGAAAATTACAAATCTCAAATCACAAAATGACATACTAAAGAATGAGGAGGAATCTGTGAGAAATTCAACAAACCAAATAAATAAATGAAGAACTTTGAAGAAATTTTGAGGTCATCAAGTTGTTCTAATGGGTAAGGACACCCATCCAATGAGAAAGGAGAATCATCCAAGAAGTGATAAATGAGACATGCAAAGGAAAAAAAAAAACCAACATGATATCACTATGGAAAAATTGATCATACTGCAAATATTTGTCAAAGCAAACATGGTATGCAAAATTCTGAACCTAAGTTTATTGGTTACTATTTTTACTATAAGAAACGAGGATATCAAATACATGAGTGTAGGTCAAGATTGAGAAATACATCTACTACACCTAGATTTGAAGGATATTGCTAAAATTGTCAGAAATATGGACATAAAGCATTTGAATGTAGATCAAAGACAAAACCCTACTAGCCAAATTAGAGAAAGAAGAATCTGGCATCTAACAATACATGTTCCAACTGTCACGAGTTTAGACATCAAAGCACGAATTAAAAAACTCAAGTACATTTAGGAAATCAAACAAAGGAAAAAGTAAAAGGCAAAGAGGACATTGAACAAGTGAAAAATGAAATGAAATATAAATGGAAAAAGAAAACATAAGATGGAAATTGTGGAGCTAATAGAACTAAGGTCACCCAATCCAATGGAGAAGGTGATCATGTCATCTCTAACTAGGAAAAAGAGGTATGTTTGGAACTGAATACCTAAATGATATATCATACATCAGTTCCTTACATAGATATGTTCCAAAATTTCATATCTACATATACAAGATGCATAGGAACAAAGTTTTTGAAAAGTTGTTGAGTATTAGTAAAATTGTCTATGTTGACCGAGTATTGTAACATAGACCAAGCACTCCTATAGAGAACAAAGGTTATGGAAGAGACTAAGCTATTGTGCTAGCTAACTTCTACTCAATGAAGTAAATACTATTAATGGTGAACCTAATCGATCAAAAGATGAGATTTTTAATAGATCTCAAATACATTACTTCATACCTTGCATCCAGATTTTCAAAGAGCTCAAAGCGATTAAGTGATTTCAAACAACAAATAGAGATTTCTAGGAGTGATTTAATCAAGAAGCTTGAACAATTAAAGAGCATAATTGAGTGTTGAGTATATAGAGAAGGAAGAGAATTAAACCCTAGTTATGATCATGGAAGCTTCATCAACCACTAGAATGAGTCAAAACATTAGTAAAGTTCAACTAGTGAAGAGTGATGCTTGTCCTCCACCTAAATTCCATGCTATTCTAGAAATTATTGTGAAAGGAGACTCAATGGGTGTGTTATCCTCAATACCACCTAATTTCATTATGATTCATGATGTTAGAAGTTGCTACATGTAAAAAACTGGAGAAGTGGGAGATTATGAAATCAAAGAAACTTATGAGAATTTTTGTGATGAAGGAACTTTGAAGGATGAGTTTCAAATTGTTGAGAGGAAAGGGTTAGCTCGAGCCCTAGAATTTATAAGAAATTTAATAATGGAATGGATCAAAGTTGTTTTGAGTAGAGTTCATGACATGAAGTAGTGGTTACAGAATGGACCAATGGAGATTACAAAGAAAATGATATATAGGGTTACAGGTTATCCAACCCTGGATAAGAAGAAGACCATGTGATGCTTGAGCCATGGAGAAGTTGAAACAAATATAGGAGTCTAATGGAATGGACATGGTTTGTCCATTAAAAGCATTTATGATCCACTCATAGAATTTTTCAATGAGATTCATTGCTCAAAAATTCTACCAATCAAGCATATTGAATAGTGTGTCATGTATGGCTATGGACCAAGTTGGTAAGATTGTGATGAAGGATCATGAGTATGATCTTGTCAAGCTGCAAGCATTACAACTAGTAGAAAACCTAACATAAATAAGGAAGACAAAGAATTGAATGTGTGAGTTTGGTTCCCTAATTATTTGTATATTCTTTTATATCCAAAAGTATTTTCTTGGTATAGGAAATATTGTTTGGAAACAAGATAAACTAGTGACAAGGCAAATCAATGAGTTCATTACTCAATTGGTAGACAATTTTGAAAATGCATTGCATACATATTTTGATGAATTCAAGTTAAGGATGAAAAGATGAATGAGAATTCTAGAAGAATTTTTCACAATATATTACAGTGACATATGTTTTCTTGTTGATACGGATAACACATGTGTACAAGTTGCGAAGACAAGGAAGGTGTGGTTATAAATCTTTGATTATGAGATAGTGATGATTTAAGTGCAAACATTGCTACACTATTAAAAGAAGAGATGGATATCAAGGTTGAAAAATTTTGGAGATATGAACAAGCAAAGGCAAGAATAATAGTAAACATAAAGATAGATTCCAAGGAGAAGAAAAGGAAGAAGATGATTGAAGACCTAGAAGCTATGTTGAGCACCCTAGGAAAGGGTAAAGAATCGTTGTAATTAACAAAAGGTCTTGGTGAAGAAAAAGAACAAGAAAGTGGTGATGAGGAAGATGAAGTAGAAGAATATGACAAGGATAAATCCCTATTTTTTATCATGCCATAGAGAAAGAAGGCTCAAAGAATAGAGAAGAAGAAGGAAATGACATCTACACCACCAAACAAGCCAAGGATCAAAGCAACTGCTATTATTGAGTAGTCTACAAAATAGAAAGTAGTAGAGACTACCAACCCAAGTGAACCTTGAACTAGGAGAAGGAGAATGGTCAAAAGACCATCTTAAAGGAAACAAAAGTCAATTGATGAGGTATGTTCAGATATAAACATTTTTCCAGGATTATCTTGCTTTAGATTTGTGAAATATGACACACTAGATAATGATGATAAGAATAGAATTGAAGAAGCTATGATAGAAATGATGACAAATTTTAAGATAGCTCTAGATGAAATTTAAAATAAGATACCTCAAGATCTTCTTGAAAGATTAAAGAGAATGTGGCAGTAGACAAAAGAATTAGAAAATTAGATAAGAGCTGACACATTAGTCAGAGTTATGCTTGATCTATCACAACATCAAATGAACACATTTTCAGAGAAATATAGGAGCAGATTTGATCCTAAGTATAGAATGTTTCAAATACTAATGAGTAAAGAGGAAGTTGTATGACAACAATGAGAATTTCTTTGCAAAATGATTTTTTGGCTAACAATAAAGAAAGAAGAGACTATAAATATTGATGATGAGTTTTGTAGTGGAGAAAGTTCACATGTGTCAAGTCCACAAGGAAGCATGTCTCCTATACATGTCAACACCCCTGACACTCTAGAATTCAAGCAATCAAGGCTTATAGATAAAAAAGAGGATGGTGAAGATAAAGAAACAAATGGAAATGGAAAGATTATTTTAGCACCTCAAATTGAGGAAAACAAAGAATTAAATAAGGTTGAACCAAGTAAAATTGTTTCTATCTTGAGCACAGATGCACAAGAAAGATTGAGTGGTGATACCCCCTTACCTACTCCTAGGGCAGTGTCGAGTAGTAGCACCCCTTCACTGAAAAGGAAGAGAAAATAAACAAAAGATGTTTCATCAAATACTGAGGTTAGTCTAGATGAAAACATTGAGATGGCACAAGTTGATCTAGAAAATCTCACCTTGGAGAAAAATATTTTTGCTACAAGAAATTTTGAAAAGGAAAAAGACACAAGAAGAGAAAAGGAGAGAGATAAAGCAGCAAAAAACATTAAAGAATATTTTTGTTGATGCTTTTGACATAAAAAATGTAGATGAAGAGACACCAATAATTGATCAACTTGTAAATATCATTAATCAAGTTAGTGCTGAAATTTTTTGGATCCAATGAAAAGTTAATGGATTGGGTAGCAAGAAGAATTGAGACCAAGGTTATGGATAAAGTTTTCATAACTATAGCAAAGTATAAAATGCTATTGCAAGAAAAAGAACATGTAATGATGAATCTTATATAGAAAGTACAATATTTGCACACAATTTTGTCAGATATGCCAAGATTTACAAATAATATTCATGCATAGGTAGATGAGACTTAGGCTGAGATGAAGGCATCCAGTAATGGTATCTCAGAGTCAACAGGATCTAGCAATATTGATCACTAAAATATTCTACTAAATGCTCAAGGTACAATGCCTAAGCTTTAGGCAATTGATAGCACCATGAAATTCAAATTGATTGCAATTTAGGCAATGATGATACCTCATTTGGAGTTCATGCAAAGAGAACTAAAAATAGCCCAAGATCTTATAATAGAAGATCATAACTTATCAGTGGCTAAGATTTTTATTGATTTAGCTATAAGACTACAACTATACAATCAAATTTTGGAGGCAACAAGAACCACGTGGATTCATGCATTGACCATGATTACCATAGTTCACAAGGAATTCATTAGAACATATGGATTACTTCAACTCTTTCAACCCCATCAGTAGTGACATCAAGTGTTCAAAAACAAGGGAGAAATGTATATAGGAGTATAATGTATAGGTATAGTATAAAAGTTGTAATGAATTTTAGTATTCATTTTTTAAAATTCACAAGACTTAGGGAGAGAGATCATTTTTTTATTGATATGACAAAAATGTAAATATGACAATGTGTTTTTTCCACTAATGTCAAAGGGGGAGATTATTGGTATCTCTAACCATTGTTGTTTATTAGTGTCAACCACTTAGTCATTTATAAGGTAGAGCCAAATCATCATCACTATGACCGAGCTACTCTACATAGGCCAAGTCATGTACATAAGATAGTATGTGTCGAGTAATTCGATAGAAGTTGAGTAAGTAAGGTCACAAAGAAATTTTATATATGTACTGACCTCATCAATGACAAAGAAAATCATCAACAACTAGGTAAAATTCCAAGTATATAAGTACCAAGTGATACAGTACGTGTCAAGCATAATATATGTCAAGCATCAGAAAGTTAACAAAGGCCTAGCAACAATAATGTCAAGCATCAAAAATAGTAAAGGTTGGGCAATGCAGAGTTTACATAAAAGTCAAGAACGAAATGGACTTTTAGATGAAATGATTATCAAGATGACTTGGAAGGTTTATTTAAGTTTTGAAGAGGTTGTTACAGAACATTTAATACTTGAAGAGATTGTTATAAAATATTTACATGGCATGGATCGCATATCCCCATGTGTATGTTCAATTATTAGGATGAAGAGGCAAAACATGGTGTAAGGAAACTTGGCAATAAAGAATATAATTGTTTCCACATAACCCATAATAGATCTGAAATAAATACGGAATTAAAATCCACATGCAAGAGAATAGAAAACATACCCACAAAATTGTGATACAAGATATACCCTAGGAAACCCTCATTGAGGGAAAAACCCAGCCTCCAAAAGCATCCATGTCACCATGTATTATTCAGCAAAAAATACCATTTCCATACAACCATGGAAGCCTTCATGGCCATAGCCACAACCGAGAAAACTATGTGAACAAGCATGAATCCACACATCCCATGCCATGCTTTCAACCTTCACAAATGCTCCCTTGGCTAACCTGCCAAGCCTTGTCCCGCTTGACTCTTGCCTTTTTGTCTTCTCCTTGTCACTCTCTCTCTCTCTATACAACAACTACCCTTGTGGTTGCTTATATAGTAGCAAGTCCCACAAAACCACTAAGTGGTATTACATAAACCATGTGCTAAAACCATGTGCTACCTAACCCACTGACCCCACATTTAATATTGGACATTTAATTCTTTTCCCCAATATTAAATAATTACATGAAATATTTTCACAATGTTACAATACAACTCATCAAGAATATTCTATGGGAATCTTTACATGTTGCACATCCATCTAGGCACAACATTACATAATAAAAATAAAATAATAAAATAAAAATATTATGCAATGTGTGCAACACCCATTATCTCAACACATGGAACCATCTAGAAGACTCTTCATAGAATCTTTAAATAGTGATGATCTTAACCTTGATCATGATGGTGTCATCATGTGTGTGATAGAGGAGAAGATCAAAAGTCATTCAAGGGTTTTATTATCATCTAATAGAGCAAGTAACCTATTCATAAGTAGTGAAAGTGAAAGGGAAAGACAAGAGTTATTAGATCAGAGGAGAGGGTCAATTAGTGAGGAGACTTGAAATCAGCTTGTAGATAAAACTAAGAGTCAAGTACTAAGTCAGTTTTAATAGACTTGAATCAGGATAAATCTCTTAACAAAGTGGTCTTAACAGATCTTTGTAAATCTCCTAACAAAATCCTTACTTAGTTTTAAGTGTCAAATTCTCTAACGAGGTGAAACCTAAAAATTTCTTAAGTCTTTAACAAGACAAACTCCTCATAAGGTAGATCATAGGTTATGGTCAAACATTGTAACCTTAGCTAGTTAACTTTATTATTGTAGTAGTAAAGATTTGTGGGTGTCATCCCCACCCCAATTTTACCTTCATCGTGGACCATTTCTAGGTAATAAATACTATGTTATTTGATGTTTCTTTCATGCATGCAATTGAATTGATTTTCATGTTATAGAAAGTTTACATTTATAGTATTGCATGCATAAGTTATTACTAAATGTGGATGAATATGTGAAAAGGTATAAATTGCTATAGATTCTAAATCACCCCCCCAAGTATCCAATTTACTCCTCCCTAAATCAACACATACAAATAGATCATATATCCTTGATGTCATGCTCTTCCTCTTTATACATGATCTTGTGCATCTTGTTGAACATATTAGCCAACATGTGTTGATCCCAACCAAAGTGTGTTGACTACTCTAGCATCCTTTGCAAAACTTGACCCCATCCACACTCTAGGCCATATTGACTTTTTTCAAGCATTAGATAACATCAAATTAAAGCATAGAGCACCACTGCTAATTTGTATGTAGGCCCATATACCTACACCAACTCCTCCCAAGGAATAGCCTTGCCCATAATGATCTCATCCTAGAAGATGGTCCTCAGTGCCAATGTACTAGGTTGTGGTTGTGTTTCATACTCAATCTATGGCCCATGGAAGTGGATTCATATAATCCTATAGATACCCTCAGGTGTGATAGTCATCTCTCTAATGGGAAAATTAAAAGTGTTCGTCTCCAAGTGGAAATGCTCTTCCAAAGCTATCGACAAACCATGATTCACCCATAAATTGGGGATAACACATAAATGAGATAGATTGAGTGCATTGATATGTGTAATCTTCATAGTATCTAGCTGCCTAATTAGAACCTCATTGGTAGGATAATGTTACCAGAATCCTACATCTGGAAAGTCAACCTGTAAACACGAAAACAACATAACACCGTTAGTATCCAATCTGAACATAAATATGGTTTTTCTATGCTAAAAAAAAAATCATAAAATCATGCTACAACAACCTAAGACATGTGAATTAAATGGAAAACACACTAATTTGCATCAAAAAATTGACTTGATCATACTCGAAATCTTGTGCACACATGTAGATTCTTGCATAAGAAACCTCTGTGACCCAAGCCAAGAAACAATATCAACATGATCATTGACTCTATTTTAGGGTCACCTACATGAGGGATGGGTGTCTCCCATGTGAGGAAACCTTGCACCTCATGTGATATAGTGTTCTAGTAGTGCTTTCTCTTGTGAGGCCATGTAGAGGCTCGTTCGTGAAACTGAGTCCTTGCACAAGAACCTTGATGACACAAAACTTAAAACAATCCTATACTATAAAAAAATTGACTAAAAAGTATGAAATTTGAAAGGAATAAGATATTTCTTGACTAGTCACTAGAGGTTTGTAGTCCATTGGTCAATTGTATCACCTTGATCACTCAAATCAGTGAAGATGCATGGGGACCAGCATTTTTGCCTCAGAGCTCCTTCTCCATGAAAGAAAAATGATCAAATGATTTGAAAATGACCCTTTGGTCCCTTATATAGATTTTGACCTAAGTTTTCAAACTTCTCTGATGGACGTGAAAATCACCCCTAGCTCATTGGACTACTCTAAACTCATTTTCGGGATCACAATCGAATTTTTGACTCACTTAAATAGCTCAAATCACATTTTAAAATTTTTGTGACTAATCTGATTGAATGTTTGTACAGTCTATCTTTCTAATAATTTATGGATCTTGGAACATCATAATTCAACATTTCTCAAAAAAATAAAAATTTTAAGGAAAAGTCAACTCTAGTCAAACTTGGTCAACCAAACCTCAAAATTACTCTAAATCAACTCCACATTTTCTTTATACTCTTCTAATCTATTCTACATTTGTCTGAATATTTTCTCAGACCAATATCTTCACATATATTTCTTCTCATTACTACTTTGGTTTTTCATCTTTCGATTTTGCTTCCGAGGGGGCAGGATGATTACATCATTAAATCTTTCAAATCTGGCTTCAACTTAATCTAAAAATCATTAAATCTTTCAAATCTAGCTTCAAATTAATACAAAAACAATGTTTTAATTGCTAGGGGCATCTTATCACTTGAGGCGTATTTGTTCCCTCTATCTGGCATCATATGCTATCTAATCTTACTTATTGATCAACTTATCAAACTCATAACAATTCTAGTCATAGCTCAATGGATAGGTCTCTAAGTGTTCTATCTGGACTCCTAAGGGTTAAGCCTTATTCTAAGGATAATCATATGACTCATATTTAGGTCTTGTTATCTTCTTTATGGACCTTTATTTAGGTATTTTATCTAGACTCTGGAGGATTAAGCTTTGTTCTAAAGATAATTCTAATATTTCTTTCAAAATAATGTTTATTGGACAAGTATCAAGGCATTCTAACCCTAACTCTTGAGGATTAAGCCTCATTATGGGGACAATCCTATGAATCATGATTAATCTTGTCATCTTTTAATGGATAGGTATCGGGGCATTCTAACCCTAACTCTTGAGGATTAAGTCTCATTTTGGGAACAATCCTACAAATTTTGACAATCTTTGTTCTATAAGACTTGTATCTACGTGTTCTATCTATATTCTGGAGGGTTAATCTTTGTTCTAGAGATAACCCTAAAAATCTCATCAATTGGTTTATGTGTCATCAATCTTAGAATTAATCTTAGTTCTTGTTCTATACTTCAGACTTTTGATTTCTTTGAATCAACATGTTGCTCGCACATTTATTCAAAGAAGGGCAAACGTAATACCCCTAAATTGGCACATTGGCATTCTAAACCAATTTCGATGCATCAATCTTATAACATCTATTTCTTGATTAATTAAGTCCTATTGTACTAGGCATTTCTAGTTCTGGTCATCTTTACTTGACCTTAAGTGTCAAATGTAGAAAATCGCTAATTTGTATTAATCACATACTCTATTTAATTCCTAAATATTAATTGAAATTAACTAAATTAGCCTCCTAATTAAATGAATTTAATTATAAGTTCTAAGTACTTTAATTAAATTTAATATACCCTCTTTAGCTAATACATATAAAAAGGGAATTAAATACATTGATTTAATTAAATATATATATATATATATAATAAGTGTTGAAAATAATTATTTAATTAATTAGAATATTAAATTATGATGTCATGTTTGAACGGATCAATATTCTTTCCTAATTCATCTCATATGAAAAAGGAATTAAATATATTGATTTAATCAAATATGCTCATCATAATTGTTGAAACTAATTATTTAATTAATTGGAAAAATAATTATGAGCATATATTTGAATGCATCAATGTTATCCCCTACTTACCTCATTCAACTCCATCATAAATGGAGGACTCAATCTCTCATTTGATCTGATCCATACACTCAGTTTAATCTTGACCATTGATTGGGTCCAAGATTCTATAAAAGAGAGTCTCAACCTCTCATTTGAGGAGGATGCATATGAAGTGTTTCAAATTGTTGTTGGATTGATCACTCAAGCATTTTGCATTTGAACCTCCATTTTTTTACATGCTCATCATCTAGATTACAATGCACTCATTTAGCTTAATTTTTTTTCATTGTTTTTAGATTAATTTGAAAATGATTTAGATTAATCCATATCTTTGCATACAAAAACATCAAAAACATAGATTATTATTGCATTTGCATTGATTCAAATCATTTTTACTAGTTTGGTCTGGTTACTGAACTCTCAATTTTGAGAGTGTTGTAGAAGTTGAGAAAACCAACTTCACAGATCCTGAAGAACACTTGCATGCAAATATCCTGCAATGAAGAGAAACTAGAAAATGGTAAAAGCAGAGCTCAAAAATTCTAAACAATATGAGAGAAAAAATGTATTCCAAGTTATCAAAACAAAAATAAAAAGGTTCAACCTTTAAAGGTGAACGAAACCCTAGAGAGAAAAATAAACTAGGATTGCATGATATAACTAATATAAAATATTAATTATATGCACCTAAGAGAGCTAAAGCAACTAGAGTAATAAATAACTTACTCTAACACCCCCCCTTAAGCAAAGCTTAGGAGGAAGCTAACCTAGCAAAGCTATGAAAGCAAGAAAATGGGTCCTGGCAACAAGACCTTATCAGGTACCCAAAACAAGGAAATCTCTATAAACCAGAGAAAAAGAAGAAAACCGAGTGGGAAAAACCCCTCTCCAAAAAGAGATAGAACAAACATGCGAAAAAAAAATGAAGGAACGAAGGCCTCAACAAGACCCCCCAAGGACAACTTCCATAATCCCAAGCATAGACTGTAGCTGAAGATAGTGAGGCGATGCAAATGACTTGGTGAAAATGTATTCCAAGTTATGAAAACAAAAATACAAAGATTTAACCTTTAAAGGTGAACAAAACCCTAGAGGGAAAAAGAAACTAGGTTTGCACGATATAATTAATATAAAATATTAATTATATGCACCTAAGAGATCTAAGGCAACTAGAGTAATAAATAGCTTACTCTAACAAGTGTATAGTAAAACCCCATCTAGTTAGAAGGCAAAAAATTTCCTTATGCAGACATACTAAATGAATAATCTCATTTTTGGTTTAGGATGTTACTGAAAAACAATGATCATGTTGAGGTGTGTGGTTGAATTTAAGGCCCATATTTAACACTCACATCTACCTCTTTTCACTCTTATGAAGTGATCTCAATGAAGAGCCAACCCTAATAAAGTTATAAATCACATTGTTAGGTGTAACATTGTTAAAGGATTTAATCACATTGTTAGGAGTGGTGTGGTTAGAGGACTTTGGATCATTCTATGAGAATGTCACCTTAATTAAAGGATTTACAAAATGACTGCTAGGTCAACCTTGATTAAAATATTTTGATTGCTACAATGGTTAGAAAGAAATAGCAAGTTTGATCTATAAAACACAACTCATTTTGCAAATCCAAATCTCCATTTGGCTCATTGATCAAACTTCATTATCACTTCCTTTACTAATCTACTTGACAACCCTTCAAGCAATCACACTTCAGAAATCTTCTCACTTTTCCTCTACTACTCTATTGTTCATAGGTTCTCCATAAAATCACCAATCAAAAATGAAGCAACCTTATAAAACATCTCTTATGCCTCCTTAAATAGGTAGCTTTGATCTTTTTCCTCTTAAACATCACTGTAAATCTTAGGGTTAGGTCAGATTTAATGAATCTATCCATCATTTCATCATTCTACTACTTTCTTGATACTTCTAGAAACTTCTCATCAAATCCTTTCCTTTGATTACATAACAAACTCTATTCATGCAGTAAATATGCTAGCTCGTCAATCCTTATCATCCATGCATTTTGATTAATTGAAAAATTCAACTATGTTGAACTCAAAATCAATTCTTTCATAAACTATAATTTTTCTAACACTTATTCATCTCATGTTCTTCTTCTTAGTCATGATTATGTAGCTCAGTCTCTACTATTCTATCTCACTTGACTTTCACTGGCTTTTTTGACCTTCACTAAATTTTCTTCTTTATCTTTCTTAGCCATAACTATCATGTAACTAATACTATTTATTCAGCTATCTCTTAAGTTCCTTGATCTTAAGTTTTAGCTCCTCCATTAACCGACCATATTTTTACTAGGTTTTTCTTGTGTTTAACTCAATACTTCTACCCATCATACTTTTTCCTCTACACTCAACAACTTCACTAGTTCATCTAGTTATCTCTCTTTTCAAATCTTCTTCATCAATTAATGGATATGTCACTTTGCACTGTTAGTAAATGTCTCTCTAGTAGGTTTTACATCAATGACAACATAACAATTATTCCAATTATAGTTTCCAACAATCTCCCTCTTTGGCATTAATGGCAACACCTCTAGTTACCATGCAAATACAAAGGAAATTCACATGATTTATCATTAATAGCTCCCTCTATGATTTGGTATAGATCTTCATTAATATCCTTAGTTTCATTTTGATTCTCATATTTCACTCACTTACACTTCTCCCTCTATGATACCAATTGCATACTCTTCATAGCTTCATATTCACTTTCTAACACTTATCACTAGAGGGAAACACCTTTAATCATATTCTCCCTTTGCTATCTCAATAGGATATGAATGGTAACTTGATAACATACTACCCCTCTTTGAAAATGATGCCAAAGATTGTTAGTTTGTGGTCACTAATCAAGGAAGTACTTTACATACTTCATAAATTCTTTGGGGCTCAGGGCATCACCCCGAAAAATAAGATTTGGGCCCTATTTTCTCAAGATTTTGGGCTAACTTGTAACTATTAATTATAACCCTAAAGTGGTAAAAATACTTGTATAAAAGGGCTTAGGGTTAGGGATTGTTTTATAAGGTGATGCAAAAATTGGTTCTTGCAGTGGTATTAAGCTATAAGGGATTATAGATTGTAATCAAGTTGTAATCATTGGATCGCAAAAATATTGGACTTGCTATTTGGTGGACATAGCCTAGGGTTTGGGTGAACCATGTTAAATCTTGGTGTCTTGTGTTCTTTTCTATGTGATCTATTATTTTTAATATGGTTTATATTTGCATGTAACTATTATTTCTATCTAAGGTTTAATCCTAACAAGTGATATCAGAGCGAGGTTGTTTTTTTAGTTATCCTATGCAAAAAAAATTCACGATTGAGTGGGAGTCTCATGGTTGAGTGGGATTGATGGCAGATGAGGATAAGCTAAGGGTTGACAATTTTAATGGGCAGAACTTTCAGTTATGGAAAATGCAAATGGAGGAATATCTTTATTAGAAGGAATTATGGAAGTCATTAGAAGGAGAAACCAAGAATCAGGGATCTATGTCAAATGACGAATGGGATCTTTTAGAAAGAAAGGCACTTAGAAGCATTCAATTACGTCTAGCACCATCAATGGCATTTAATATTACAAAAGCAAAGACGATGGAAGAGTTGATGAAAACCCTAAAGAAATTGTATGAAAAGCCCTCTATTTTAAGCAAGGTATCTCTCATGAAGCATTTATTTAATATGAAAAATGATAGAAGGTGGATCAGTTGCAAATCATTTAAATGAGTTTAACACTATTACTAGTCAATTATCTTCAATGGGTACTAATTTTGATGAAGAAATTAGGGCTCTCTTGATTTTGTGTTCTTTGCCTAAAAGATGGAATATCATGGTAATGGTTGTGAGTAATTATGTTTCTAGATCTAATACCCTAAAATATGATGATGTGATTAGTATTATTTTGAGTGAGGAAACTCATAGGAAAAATTTAGGTGGATCTACATCAAGAAGTTCTTTGAACACACAAAGTCGAGGCAGAATGACTAAGAGAGGAAGTAATTCCAAAAATTGTGGGAAATCAAGAGGAAAGTCAAAGGGTAGGAGGTCTCAATCGAGAGGACCAAACAAGTGCTAGTATTCTGGTAAAAAAGGCATAAAAAGAAAGATTATTGGACTCAAAAGAAAAATGAAGGAGATAAACTAGATGGAGACAAGGAGGCAAATGTGGTAAGTAACAAATTTGAAGAGAATGCTTTGCTTTTGTATTTAGAAAGTGTTGATGATTCATGGGTTTTAGATTCTGGTGCTTCATTTCATGCTACAGCTCTTAAAGGTTATTTCATTGATTATGGCCAAGGGGATTTTGGACTCATTTATTTGGGGGATAATGAACCTTGTCAGATTGTTGGAAAGGGAAAATTTAAGATTAAGCTGCAAAATGGGAATCATTGCCTACTATATGAGGTAAGACATGTTCCAAGGCTAAGTAGGAATTTAATTTTAGTAGGGCAACTTGGTGATGAAGGTTGTGGAGTCACTTGTAATGATAAAAAAAATGGAATGTTTCAAAAGGTTCCCTTTTAGTAGCAAAAGGTGTGAAAGTAGGCACCTTATATCTTTGTACAAGTCATATTGTTCCTACTACTTTAATTATTTTAGAGAAAAATGAATGTTCAGGAACAATTGCTATGGTTGAGTAGGGAGAAAAAATAGCTACTGTAAATTTTGATACAGTGCTATGGCACAACAAACTTGGGCACATGAGTGAGAAAGGTATGAAATTACTTCATTCAAAGAAAGTTCTACCAAGTCTGAAATGTGTTAATATGGATTTTTGTGAAAGTTGTGTGTATGGAGAACAAAAGAGAGTGAGTTTTGTGAAGACTAAGAAGGAAATAAAAGAGAGAAATTAGAGTTTTTGCATACCGATGTATGGGGACCAGCTCAACTATGTTCCCTTGGTGGCTCTCATTATTATTTTACATTTATTGATGATGCAACTAGAAAAGTATGGGTTTATTTCCTTAGACAAAAATCTGATGTATTTCAACCTTTTAAGAAATGGAAATGCTCGGTTGAAAATAAGAGTAGTAAGAAATCAAAATGTCTTAGATCTAATAATGGTGGTGAGTATTGCAATCATGAATTTGAATATTATTGCTCCACTAATGGTATTTGTAGATAGAAAACAGTTCCAAGGACTCCATAATAAAATGGAGTGGTTGAATGCATGAACAAGACTATAATGGAGCGTGCAAGGAGCATGAGGTTGCATGTTGGGTTTCCCTTACACATGTGGTTGGAGGTTTTCAATATTGTTGTCTATTTGATTAATAGAGGTCCCTCTACTCCTTTGGGTTGTGGTATTTCAGAGGAAGCATGGACTAGTAAGAAGGTGAGTTATTCTTTTCTTATAACCTTCGATTGTGAAGCATTTGCTCATATCAATTTTGAAAATTGAACTAAGTTGGAAGCTAAGTCAAAGAAATGTGTAGTTATTGGATATGGCATTAATGAATTTGGTTATATGCTTTGGGATTTTGAAAATTTTAAAATTGTAAGAAGCAGAGATGTCATATTCAATGAGAAAGTGTTGTACAAAGAATCTTTGGGAAATTATATTGGGAAAGTTAGATACTAAGAGTAGGGCGAATCAAAATCTATAAACATTTTAATCTTTGAAAACAATATCAATTTTTATATCTTTCACCTTAAACCCTTATCTCAACAATATCATAAATCAAATAAACATTTACTGCAATGATGTAACAAATCTAAGAACTAATCACATCAATGAAATATGTAAACAAATAATAAACACATAACACAAATATTTTGGTTAGCCAAAAATCCTCCAAGGTGAAGGTGAAACTAGGGTGGAAATGACACCCATAAATCTTCAAAACTACAACAATATAGTTTTCCTATTAAGGCTACAATTTTGATCACTTTTGATGATCTACCCTATAAAGGGTCTATGTTATTAAGAGCTTACAAGACTTATTTAGTCTACCTTGATTAAAGGATTTAAAACTTACAACTAAGTAAACACTTTATTAGGATATTTAAAAAGGTATGTTAGGATCACTATGTTAACAAATTTACCCTAAAACACTTTGCTAGAATGTATTAGTAATTGATCCTTTAGTTTTCACTTCAAATATTGATTACAAATCTTCTATTTCCAATTTCTGGTATGATATCCAATATGATAGTTCTATATTATGCCCTTCACTACTCCTCTTGATTTCTCTATTTGATTCACCTTCAAACTTTTCTTCTCTCATGCATTCATATACATATACTAAAAATAGGGTTTGGATCCTCCTTTTATAACCAATTGGAGAATTTTCTAGATTAAACTCAATGATCAAGATCTCTCCCTTTTGCAGCTTAATCCTTCCATTTTTCTAATTATATGATCACCTTTCATAGGGATTAATGATCCATAAAAAAATACATAATTATCTCCTTAAATGACTCTAAAATCATTAAGTCACACATCCATGTCTTCTAAAAATGGTTTACCTTAGTGTTTGTGGCATCCCAAACAAATGTGTCAAAACTAGTTTACTCAACACATGAATACTCTAATTCTCAGTCAAAACTAATATTCATGTTGTCCATTGGCTTCTATATGCTTGACACATATTTTATGACTCAACATGAACTAACTCTAGATAGCTTGGCCTATATAGCATTTTGATCAACTTAGCATGTATAAGAGTACTTGGCAACCATAGACTTGCTCAACAATAATTACAAATTTTGGCTTCAACTGAAATATGAAAAAGTCCAACATATAGCTTGACCTTAGTAGGATGACTCGATTGTAGTGATGACTGACCAAATCTACCATACAAATGATAAGTGTTTCACACTAATAGAAAACATACCTTAAAAATCAATGCTTTTGTCTTTGACTTGGCTCCTATAGCCTAATGCTTGGTAGTCTATTAATTCTCAGAAGATATTTTTTGTTGAACCTCTGTAGTGCATAGTTTGTGATGCTTGAAAACCTCTTTCTATGGTTCAAGTAAAGTACTAGGTTCTCCTTCATAGATGTAGAAAAAATTTATGTAGTCTTCAGGTTCTTTCTCAAATTCATCTTCATTCTTTTATGTAGGTTCATCAACTCTAACATTTTCATTTTTTATAATTTTGTTAGTGTTATAATTCAAACACTTATATGCATTTCTTTTAGTGGAGTACCCTAGAAATATACCTTCATGACTTTTTGCATCAATTTTTCCTTTCCTTGCATCTTTCAATATGTAACATTTGATTCCAAAAACTTTGAAATAATTTATAGAAAGTGCATAGCCATACCAAATTTCAAAAGGTTTTTTGTTTGTACCTTTCTTCACTTGAACTCAGTGCAAAGTATAGATTGTAGTACTTACAACTTCTCTCCACAAATTTTGTGAAACATTCTTCTCCATCAATAGTTTCCTTGCATAGCCCATGGTTGAACTATTCCTTCTTTCAACTAACCAATTTTGTGGTGGAGTTCATGGTGCACTCATTTCTCTCTTGATTCCTTCTCATTGTAGAATACGTTGAACTCATTTGATATAAATTTACCTCCTCTATTTGATCTCAAGCACTTCAGACTCTTTCATGTTTCCTTTTCAAGTCTGGCCAAATACCACTTAAACATTTGAAATGTATCAGATTTTTCTTTTAGAAACATCTTAGTCATCATTTTGGATGAATCATCAGAACAATAAGTCTTGCTCTTGAAACTAGACTTTGTCATTATTCCCATTAGACATTGTTTGCACATTACCTTACTAGATTTGCTTAATCTTGGTAATTCTCTTACTCTATTCATCTTACTAATTCTCACCAATTTATAATTGTTAACATGACATAGCCTCTTATTCCATAACCAAATATCTTCAAATTGTGCAAATAGACAAGTATCTTTAGATAGCTCCAGATAGAACAAGTGACCTCTTGTTTGATTACCACTTCTAATTAGTTCACCAGTAGCATCATATATATTTTCCTTCCTATTTTTTAAATTCAACTTAGTAGCCTAAAATGATCAATTGTGCCACACTCAACAAGTTATCTTTTAAACCATCAACCCAATATGCATTGTCACATATAATCCTATCATTCAATATAATGGATCATTTACCTTTCACATAACATGGTGCATCATTTCCAAACTTAAGACTACTTTCATTATAATTTTCTATACTTTCAAACTTATTTTTATCACCAGTAATATGATGTGAACAACTACTATCAATTATCCATCTCTCATTCTTATTCACATGTGAAATCAATGTTGTTTT